>CATQJA010001331.1:0-437560 GCA_958295435.1 Mesorhabditis spiculigera
GTTGTAATCATAATTTTAAATCTTGTAAGATTAAATAAATAAGATCTTTCGGAAGGCTTTCAATTCACACAATGATTGTTACGGGCTTTGAGTTCAGCTCGTTTAATGAGGAAATTACCATTGACCGAAGCGCGGTTCTTATTGCTCTTTAATATAAGGATTTTACACATTGTGTCATTGTTATCATTGCTTTTATTAATAGCATCACCTTTCCTGGTCTCGGCGCGAAAAAAAACATTTGCACGCCCAAAAATAGCGGTAAGGAACCCCAAGCAACGCGGCACTCCTATTTACGCAAAAATTAAGGCAAATTGGAACGGAAAAAAATGGCAGAATTGAGAAAAATGGGATGGATACTTCTAATACCAAGCACTAACAAAACTGAATTCAGAAAGTATCGAAACTGAGGCGGTTTTTGTTGGCATTTTGGCGAAAGTGGTATTTCGGAGGGCTAAGTTGCTGTCTTTGGTATTAGTCCAACCGTAAAATTCTACTTTGCAATAATTCATATTACAAAGTTTCATACATGATACATTTTCAATATAAATTCCATTTGGAAAAGTTATAAAAGCTTAAAGGGGCTAGGAAGTAAAAATACGTGTGAGGGTATTGAAACCACTGCTCAAAAACGGAATGGTTACTGCCGAGAGGACTGACAACGCGATTTTATTGCGGAAAAGCGAAAAATATTTGAGTAAAACGGGAAATGTTCTCGGGGCGAAAGCGCCTTTTTGAGGGTGCCACGATTACACGTCGTGATGCCTTATACGGCACCCCATCTCTTGATCTCGGTGATTTTCTGGCCAGTTTTCGTAATTAAAAAGTCCAGAAGGATCAAAATTCGATGAGGATTACAGAAATGGCTTTAGAATCAGAAAATTAGACCTTTTTTACGTCCAAAAAGCCGCGGTCACATCTGGCTATTTGCCAGGAATCAACGCAGGAGGCCTTGGACCAGATTTCGGAGCCCTTTTAAACCTTCTGGCTCGCGCTGCTCCCGGCTCCTAAGCCCCTGATTCCGCACAAAAGCAGATGGTAATCGGAATGCATAACGGTTTATTGGTGCCGCAAGGTTTTGAGGTTATAATACTTTAGTGCGCCATTATTTTTAGTAACGACGCACATCTGCGCGTTTTTTCTAAGGCCCTTATTCTCGATTTCGCACACCATTCCATAAAATTCGTTAGCCCTTCTTTTATACAAGATCTGTCCATAAAATCTCCTACCACCTTTTTTTGCAAACAATTTTCCGTTTCCCATCGGGAAAGGTGTGCGTTTAGTTGTTTTTAGTTTAGCTATGTTTAGCTAACAAGGAGTGTCTTTTTGGTGTCATCGGCAAAACGATTCGAGACCCCGCTCATTCGATAGAGAATTGAATTCTGAACAAGACTGTGTTGTTCATTTTTGCGGAATGGTTGTCCTTGATTTTATAAAATTAAAAAATTGCCGGCGACGCCCATACATTGGTGCGTGGGGAGCGAGTTGTTAAGGCTTCGCGCTTGGTTTTTTAATTCTATAAAATCATGGACAACCATTTCGCAAAAATGAACAACATAGTCTTGTTCAGAATTCAATTCTCTATCGAATGAGCGGGGTCTCGAATCGTTACCGTGATGACTCCTTAATGAATTAGAGTATGGTGCCAGCCATTTGCCCGTAAAGTCGTTTTCCCGAAAGCCATTTCCCGAAAGAAAATTGCCCGAAAAGTCGTTTCCTCGAACAGACATTTCCCCGAAAAACTAATTTTGCATGTAAAACCAGAAACACTCGACCCACCTGTGAAATTATTTCGGGCTGAAATTACTTCTTCAAAATCCCACAGTAATTGCGAATTTCATGATAAAGTTTTTTTATTGGATTTTTTGTATTCGTTTTGAGAACATTTTCGATAGATGGTATATTCTTGCTTTTCAGCCATGCGACGACTTACCTGCTTCGATTGTCCGCTTTGCGGCCGGCCATTTGCTGCCGAGCCCGATCTTCCGCAGAGTCCGGTGATGTGTCGGTTGTTCTTCACTGTTGACGAACATCTGGTTTGTCAACAGTGTTCGCGAGGGGCCGATGGTCTACGTTCTGCGACTTTCATCATCGACCTGCTGACGACTCCACCGCTTACGGTAAGTAAGTCGTAGTGACCTTACCACTTGTCAACGCTATGTTTGAAAACAGCTCCCTAGAAGTTGCGGTTTCAAGGCCGCGCGGCACGCAGGTTTCTTTCATAGCTTTCCTCCTGGAACGCTTTCGGACGCTCGGATCCATGTTAATTTTTCTGAGCAAATAGCCTACAAATGGTGGTCCCGATCGGTGCTTCAAATTCTCCGGAAAAGTTAAAGCCAGCGCGTTTTAGTCATCTTAATGTTGCGGCTAAATCGATTTGGTGGAGAATGCGATATTCCATGCTTTTTTGACCCGGTCCAGAAGTCCGTAAATTGATCCACATTAGTTTCTGAAGTTGGCACAATGCTCTATGCAATTATTTATTGGAATTAAGCAGCTCGCCAAACGTAATAAGGATGGAGTAATATTCAAGTTCAAAATTTGGTCAAATGGATTCGTGCCGCGCGGCATTGAAGCCGAAAGCTTTAGGGCTTCGTCTCAGAAATTCCGTACACTAGTGAAAAAGTTCTTACGAATTCTGATTTCCCATCCTGTTGTCTAAAAAATCACCAAATTTTACGGTTTCTCGCCGTTTTATAAGCGAAACATTACGTCCAGGAACGGCACTTGCGGCACCCTTTACATGCGTCGAAAAAGTATCGCCTAACTCCAGCGTTTGGCCGTGTCACTTCCAACCGGTTCTGGTTCGTAAGCGGGGGCCAATGGAACGTTTTTCTGTCATTGTTTTTTTTCCCTTGGAACCTAGGATTTCAACATGACGACGTTTTGAGTTCTAACTAAAACGTTTGTAACATTTTTTAATGCTCTATCGACGCGCAAAAATCTGTTCAAAAAAATGGCGAAAATGCTAAACACTAACTAACCAATCCCCCTATTTTCCTTCTTGTTTTTCCATAACCTAAAACACCTAGCACGTTTTTGGATGATTGATCGAATAGCGTTAAAGCGATGTAGAGGTTCGGCAAATGCCGTCGTTACCCCTTTAACCCTTTCACTGGGATGCTGCACGTTTTTAGGCAGCTTGAGCCTTTCAAAATCAGTGCAATTGCTCAACAAGAAACAAAATATTTCATTTCCAGCGCACCGACGACGGCGGATGGCGACCGGGTGGGCGGTTGCCAGTCTGGAAATGCCCCGACTGCGCGATACAGTTTTCGAGGAATGGGCCGGGAAAAACCGTGGCTATACATGTGCTGCCAGCGCGTAACCTGCGCAAACTGTTTCGAGCTGGGCGGCGTCAGGCATGAATGTGCAGTGGCTCTGCCTATTGACCGCGGAGATATGGTGGAAATGATCATGCTTTATCAAAATTTAGCCGTGAATTACAATGTCGTGGCGGAAAACCTCGGGTACAACGATGCGGAACCGTACAACCGCGAAAGATCCTCGTCCAGAGATCACCCATTTTTCGACCAGTACTCTCGAGCCCTGGGGATCAGGCCGAATCCCCAACCGCAACGGAAGGCAAGCGGTGAACCTGTTCCCCGAAAAAAAATGCCGCGGGCGCCGCGAAAATCAAGAATCTCATGACCCATAAGCTCTTAGCCGATTCGGACCTCTACGATTCATCGGACTACGACGAGGACTACGACGGACAACGCGACGGCTTCATTCTGCCAGGAAAAACGGCGCAACCTGTGTCCCTTTGGCACCCGGAACCGCCGAAAGTCGAGAATGGTCCCTACGTTCTTCCGGATCGCTCTGGCGTCGTAGTCGATCTGAATGAAACCTGCGGAAACTGCCAGCGCAGCTTCGGCATCACCGACCTCTTCTCGTGTACGGAATGCGACGGAATGACGCTGTGCGGGGCATGTTGCTACCGTGGACACAGGACCCATGAATGCGTCGATTTGAAGGAGCGGAAGCTGGAGGAATTGGAGAGGACGACCACTGAATTCCTGTCGCAACACTACGCCGGATTACGCGGAAATATCCAAGGAGTACATGCCGAAATTGAAGACGCCCAAAAAAAGATCTGGTGCAGGCTTGTGAGGAGAGCCTAAAACTCGTCCCCGGCCAGACGGATTACGGTATCGGAGCCAGGATCTGCGCGGAATTGAAGGCGACGGCTGACGATTTTGAGAAGTGCTTCGAAGCGTATCTACCTCATGCCAGGATGTATGGAACGAATCTGCAGAACCTGAAGGATAAAGTGCATAAATTCGTTGGCGATCTTGAAAAAAGCAAGAATGGTGACTGGTGAATGGTTTTTGAATAAAGATGTTCTTGACTTTCTGAAAACTGAAAATGCACCGTATTTTTTTGGTAGATTTCCTCCGGTTTTGAGCTTGAAATGTTGTAATCATAATTTGAAATCTTGTAAGATTAAATAAACAAGATCTTTCGGAAGGCATTCAATTCACACAATGATTGTTACGGCTTTGAGTACAACGTGTTTAATGAGGAAATTACCATTGACCGAAGCGCGTCTCTTATTGCTCTTTAATATGAGGATTTTACACATTGTGTCATTTTTATCATCCCTTTTATTAATAGCATTATCTTCTCTGGTCTCGGCGCGAAAAAAATACATTTTTTTTTCATTCTTATTTAGGCAAAAATGTATGTGGCGAAACATTCTAAGCCGTAAAGCTTTAAGATTAAGGCAAATTGGAACGGAAGAAAATGGAAGACTTGAGAAAAATGGAATGGATATTCTAATGCTACCAAACACTAACAAAACTGAATTCAGAAAGTATCGAAACCGAGGCGGTTTCTGTTGGCATTTTGTGGAAAGTGGTATTTCGGAGGGCTAAGTTGCTGTATTTGGTATTGGTCCAACCGTAAAATTCAACTTTGCAATAATTGATATTGGGTTTTCAATATAAATCCTATTTGAAAAATTTATGAAAGCTTAAAATACGTGTGCGGCTATTGAAACTACTGCTCAAAAACGGAATGGTTACTGCCGAGAGGTCTGACAACGCGATTTTATTGCGCAACAGCGAAAAATATTTGAGTAAAACGGAAAATGTTCTCGGGGCGAAAGCGCCTTTTTGAGGGTGCCACGATTACACGTCGTGATGCCTTATACGGCACCCAATCTCTTGATCTCGGTGATTCTCTGGCCAATTTTCGTAATTAAAAAGTCCAGAAGGATCAAAATTCGATGAGGATTACAGAAATGGCTTTAGAATCAGAAAATTAGACCTTTTTTACGTCCAAAAAGCCGCGGACGCATCTGGCTATTTGCCAGGAATCAACGCAGGAGGCCTTGCACCATATTTCGGAGGCCCTTTAAACCTTCTGGGTCGCGCTACTCCCGGCTCCTAAGCTAGATTGGCCCTGTTTGGTGAAAGCACACTAAAGCTTCGGGGCCGCTTTTCAACGTCTGTATTCCGCGTAAAAGCAGATGGTAATCGGAATTCATAACGGTTTATTGGTGCCGCAAGGTTTTGAGGTCATCATACTTTGGTGCGCCATTATTTTAATAACGACGCACATCTGCGCGTATTTCCTAACCCTCTTATTTTGGATTTCACACACCATTCCATAAAATCTCTTCCCACTTTTTTTATGAACAATTTCCCGTTTCCCGTTGGAATAGGTTTCCGTTTAGTTTTACGTTTAGTTTAGTTCTCCCAAATAATCTGATTATTTTCCCCGCTTTTATCAGCTTAGCCCTTGCTAAAAAAAGAGTTATAGTTATGCGCTAATTAATTTTCGTTTAAAAGGTTGATATTTTATTTATTTAAGTGGTTTCGGCCGTCTAAATACAACTACCGATTTTGCTTGATAGAAAAATATCTGTAGTAGTGGCGTAAAAAAGGGTTCACGTGGAAAAAGCAATGGAATGATTTTTTTTCTCATTGGGTTTTTCGTATTCGTTTTCTGAACATGTTTGATAGATGGTATATTCTTGCTTTTCAGCCATGCCCCGACTTACCTGCTTCGACTGTCCGGAGTGCTACCGGCCATTTGCTGCCGAGCCCGATCTTCCGCAGAGTCCCATGACGTTTCAGTGGTTTTTCACTGATGAGGACCGGTTGACTTGTCAAAACTGTTCGCCAAGGGAATTAGGTCTGCGGCCTGCGACTTTCCTCATCAACATGCTGACATCTTTACCGGTTACGGTTAGTCATTTTACAGACCGAACTATGACCCAAGCCATGGTTGGAAAAGCGTCACCCGGTTTTTTTAAAGCGTCACCGGCTTCCCTTTCGTAAATCAAAGATTGCATGTACAAGGTATACCTAGGTTCCCGCTATTTTCTTTTTGCTCTTTTTGCAATGGCTTCAGCTTGAACTCTAGATGCGGTTTGATACTTCACATTTTTAAAATAGACCTGTTTTCGACTTTTTGAGCTTTTTTGGGGCTATTTTCCGCGCAGTAAAGCTTTATAGCGAAAACTGGCCGATCAGGCGCTTCACACTAAATACATGGTTCGATGCAGAATTTCTTTGCGGATCTTCTATGCTAGTCGCATCGAGCGCCCAATTGGCCGGTTCTAGGAAATCCAGGAAAACTGTTTTATGTACGCGATACACCTATGTTCCCGCCATTTTCGAGCTTCGCAATGCATTCATTTGTAAAATGATCAGCGTCCCAAATTAGGCCTCGACCCAAATCTTCAGATAATTTGGGCAAGTAACTTATGAAATAATTTTTTGGCGTCGGAGACTTTAGCGGCCAGTTTAACCCCGAAAATTAAATTTTTGAACTCTGAAATTTATGCCACCCTACTAATTCAAACCTGCTCTTTCAGATGGCATCAAAAAAACAGGGTCGAAAAAACTGTGCCAAGTAGACCTCCCGAACCCCCCATTCACCCCCAAGGACCCCCATTTGACCCCCATGGCAACCCCACCAAAACCCCCCAACAGACACCCCTGCCAACCCCCAAGGTACCCCACCCGAACCCCCATTTCAACCCCCCATTGGGCAAAATTCTGGCGGTGTGTAAATTAATGGTTGTAAGTTTTAAGAACGTTTTAGCCTGT
Source organism: Mesorhabditis spiculigera (assembly GCA_958295435.1). NCBI lineage: Eukaryota > Metazoa > Nematoda > Chromadorea > Rhabditida > Rhabditidae > Mesorhabditis > Mesorhabditis spiculigera. The sequence continues at coordinate 7,059 of CATQJA010001331.1, forward strand.
TTCAACTTTTTTTCAACCCCCTTTTCAACACCCCTGAAAACCCCCATTCAACACCCCGCCCAACCCCCACCCTACCCCCTCGCAACCCCCCTATGACCCCCATCCAACCCCCCCAAGTATGGGGGTAAATGGGGGGGTTCGGGAGGTCTAGTGCCAAGCCATAATAGGGGTTGGTCGGGTCCCCCGCCAACGGTTTTTTAAGCAGCCTGAATCGTTAAAAATAAATGCACTTGTTCAACACCAGAAAAAATTCATTTCCAGCGCACCGACGACGGCGGATGGCGACCGGGTGGGCGGTTGCCAGTCTGGAAATGCCCCGACTGCGCGATACAGTTTTCGAGGGATGGGCCGCGCAAGCCGTGGCTCTACATGTGCTGCCAGAGCCTAACCTGCGGAAGCTGTTTGGAGCTGGGCGGCGTTCGGCATGAATGTGCAGTGCATATGCCTATTGATCACACCAATCTCGTAGAAGTAATCATGGGTTATCAATCTTTAGCCGTGGATTACAATGTCAAGATGCCGGAGTTCCTCGGGTACAACGATGCCACACCGTACAGCCGCGGAAGATCACCGACCAGAGGTGGTCACCCATTTTTCGCACTGAACTCGCGAGCCCTGGGAATGAGGCCGAATGCCCAGAACCGTCGTCATCAGCCGCAACGGGTGGCAAGCGCTGAAGCTGTGCCCCGAAAGAACGCCGCTGGCGCCTCGAAAATCAAGAATCTCTTGACCCATCAGCCGTCCTCTGATTCGGACCTCTACGATTCATCGGACTACGACGACGACTATGACGGACAACGCGACGGCTTCATTCTGCCAGGAAAAACGGCGCAACCTGTGCCCCTTTGGCACCCGGAACCGCCGAAAGTCGAGAATGGTCCCTACGTTCTTCCGGATCGCTCCGGCGTCGTAGTCGAAGCCGCTGACCTGAATGAAACCTGCGGAAACTGCCAGCGCAGCTTCGGCATCACCGACCTCTTCTCGTGTACGGAATGCGACGGAATGACGCTGTGTGGAGCGTGTTGCTTCCGTGGACACAGGACTCATGAATGCGTCGATTTGAAGGAGCGGAAGCTGGAGGAATTGGAGAGGAAGACAACGGAATTCCTGTCGCAACAATACGCCGGATTACGCGGAAATATCCAAGGAGTACACGCAGAGATTGAAGACGGCCACAAAGAGCTTGTGAAGGCTTGTGAAGGGACTCTAAAACTCGTCCCCGGCCAGACGGATTACGGTATCGGAGCCAGGATCTGCGCGGAATTGAAGGCCACTGCAGACGATTTTGAGAAGTGCTTTGAGGCGTATCTACCTCATGCTCGGATGTATGGGACAAATCTGAAAAATCTGAAGGACAAAGTGCAGAACATTGTTGGCGACCTTCAAAAAGACATGAATGGAGACTGGTGAATGTTTTGTGAATAAAGATTTTAATTGAATGAGTGTTAAAATCTAAAAACGCACCGTATTTTTTGAAATTTGCTTGACTAGTTATGACCTTGAAACCATACAAACCCGTCAAATTTTTGGTGTTACGTAAATAAGCGTAACAAGCGGACCAGGTTGCGATGGTAAATTTTCCATTTTTTAATTTCAAGAATTTTAATTTAAGTTAAATTTTTAATTTAATTTATCTTAAATTCTTTGCGTTTTTCCATATATTATAGCATGCCTCTTTTATGTTTCTCCCAAACGCAGTATCCAATCGATGGCATCCAGATTTTTCTCTTGTCAGCATAGTTGACCCTCCAGGCAGACGTCTGCCCGAGGCGTTGATTTACAACGCGTCATCGTAAATGCACCACACACAAAAATTAGTGCTTTGCGGCCAGCTGCTGCCCAAAACAATTTCTTATTCTCCATCTTTTTCCCATAACTTTTTGTCGGGGGCAAGATTGCATTTTTATTCTATTGTGACCTTTTTTTGGCGATTTTTAGTTGTGCAATGGTTTCTATTTTATATTATAGTTTTTCGCGATATTTGATATATTTAAGAAATTGCTCTAGCGCCATTCGATATCGCGTCAAAAATATACAAAACGTAGCCCCGTAGTTTTTAGCCCTAAATAATGTAAATAAAAAAATAATTGAAAAAGGAAATGACTCCTGGAAAGTTCAAGGAAATTGCAATCATTTTTAGAAGATCATAATTCCGCAAATAAAATTTTCAAAATTCAGAATTTCGAAATTTTTGCGTTTACCTTTTAGTTTGCATTTCACTTTGGCATGCTATTTTAACTTTTTGCGGCCATTTGCTGTTGCGTTTTGTCTAAATTTTTCAGTTTCCTACCTTATATAATTTTGGGGTGTATCTCTGTGTGTGTGTGTGGATGTCACTTTCGAGGCCCGATTTGAGGGCGTTCCCGTGTCGAAAATGCCCTAATTCTCCGTCACCCAGGGGAATCGACCCTTCTGTTTCCGATGACGTTCTCAGAATTTTCATAAAATACAAGTTTACAAAGTTAAAGCCGGTTTTATTCATTTTTGGGGGTCCGGGAGGGCTAATTTGCATAATGTGAAAAATAAGAAATTCCCTCATTCTTGTGAATTGCACGCGCGCGTGTGGGGGGGGCGGGGTCCGCAGGACCCGAGCTGTCGGAAAGTCAAATTTATCATGCAAAGGCCGCATTCCAGCGCCCAAGGCCCGCGAAGCGGGTTTTGGGCGCTGGTTTCAAAATTTTGATTTTCCAAAAAGTGCTGTTCGGAAACATGACATTTCGAAAATGGGACTTTCCGAAATACTTGTGTGCAAATCCGTGTATGCAAATCAAAAAACTGTGTGAGGGCTTTCGAATAATCTTTGTATATTTCCCACCTTTTTGTTGAGGCTCTTGACAGCGGAATTTGAGAACAGACCCACAAAAGGTCGAAGGCCGGCTCAACCAAAATAACCCGGGAAAATCTGACACACGCCTTCTTCAGCTGGGCTGCCCGAACATGGGGCAGATCGAAAAATGACATGGCTCGGGACAATAGTGACAGCCAGGGGAGAGCTGGGGAAGAGAGAGAGATAAAAGAGAGGGGAGAAGAGCGGAAGGGAGAGAGAGAGAGGGAGAGAGAGCGGCAAGCCGAAAAACTATAGCTTTGGGATTTCTAGATATCGGAGAAAGATTGCAAAACGGACTGGAAGCGCTAATTACAGGCAAGGGAGCAAAGAGAAGAGAGAGAGAAAGAGAAGGCAGAGAGAGCAGAGAGAGAGAGAGAGAGAGAGAGTGAGAAAAAGAACAGTTAACAGGAAAAATAGCTAAATTCAGGATTCCTTGACACGCTGTTTAAACATTCTAAAGCATTGAAAAGCAAGCTGGAGGAAGCTTAAGGCGAGCAGGGAGGGAGAGAGAGAGAGAGAGAGAGAGAGAGAGAAAAAGCAAAAAAGTTGTGAATTCTAGTTTATAGTCGCGAAAAACTAGTATCGCTCACTCGGCAATCGCTGCAAATCGCTAAGCTAAAAGCTTAAGGTTCCAAATTTAAAGGGACCAGCAAGCGTGGGTTTTTAGTCATGGATTAAGCATTAAAAAAGATATTTGGTGGAATTTTAATGCGAAATCTGGATGTTTCAACCCTTTTCTACCCCCAGAAAATTTCTAAACTCCCCTTAAACCAACATATCAGCACCCGAGGTGAATCATATCACGAAATGAGTGAGCTGTCGATGTGTGTGGGTTGCCGCTCAAGGGGGGTGTCCCCCTCCTGAGTCTCAACCCAGAGCTCATCAACGGAAAGTCGTAACCTGAAACGATAGGGCGGAGAGCATGAGGTTTTCCGGGAGACCCAAAGATGCAGAGTGTGCATGGGGCATTGGCCGGTGGGACGGCCCGGAGGGGGGCTTTTGGGTGTAAAGCCCCCTCCTTCGGCCGGGTGATCTCCAACTCTCGGACTCTCGACTGGGGAGGGCGGATGACCGGAAAAAACACGGTGGCCAGGAGGGGGAGGAGGTGGACCCCCTCCTGGCACCTCGACCGCAAAAAATAGCCTCTACCCCCAGACGGAACGAGATGGCGCTCTGGCATTTTTGAGATCGGCGTCGGTTATAGAGGGCTATTAAATCGCTGAAGTTTGGGCAAGTTTGGAATCGAATCACATCGAACCAAAAGTAGACAAAATCGTGAAAATTATGATAGATTAATTCCGAAAGACGAAGCCTTAAAATTCACAAGTTTTATTCACTTAATTTTGCCTTGAGGGGGACGTCGGCATTTTAACTTGTCGGCATTACGCCGAAAAATTAAAAAAAACCAGAGGAAGCCAGGGATAGAGAGTGGAGCCGAGGGCGAGGGAGTGAGAGAGAAGCAGAGAAAGTGAGGTGGACTGTAGTCGGATAGAAGCTATTTAGCCAACTTCTGAAGGGAGCCTACCAGCTAACCAAAAAACTATGATTCGATAGATACGATGTCACGGATGATTGCTCCGTCTTACTCTGTCTCAGTCTCTGCCTCTTGCTCGCTTATTCTGCCCCAGCACCACTCTCTCTCTCTCTCTCTCTCTCTCTCTCCCTCTCTCTCTCGCTCTCTCTTCTGTCTCTCTCACTCTCGCACTCTCTCGCTCTCTATCTCTCTGTGATCGAAAACCTAAAAACCAATCTTCTCAAAAACCACAATGGATCAACAAAATGTATACACTTTATTCATAACGTTCAGCAAGTAAATTCCTGCCCCTTCCAGTTCTTCCAATCCTCGTTGATATATTCAATGATCGGGCCGAACACCTGGTCATGTGCCTTCAATCCCCACTCAAAGTCGATGTGGGCGAAGCCATCATAGCCCTTCTGGCTGCGCATGCTTTGAAGGCGGGGGATGAGGTAGGACTAAAATAGCCGATCTTTCAGCATCAAAGATGGCGGTTCCAACATGAAATTCATACTTACCTGAATATCAAGTGGATCCGCTAGTGTATCGTTGAAACCCCAATACAACCTGGTTGGTAGCGTCATATCCTCGACAGCGTATTTGGGAGGGGTTGGCTAAACAGTTTTAGAAACCCATCCTTTGTTGAGTTCTATTAATGCGTATTTCAGCTATCATAGCCATTAATGCAGGAATATTTTAAGGACAAGGGAAACTAGTAGCGATTCTTGAGGAATTATTCCCGGGCAAAACCAAAAAGCTCATGATTCCTACCTGTCCATAATGTTTCTGGTTCTCCTTCTCGTCGTCGTAATCAAACATTTGGAATTTCTGAGCCTTCACGTTTTGCGCCATTTGGATGACGACGTTCGTGGAAGTACCAGAGGGCATGTGGTTTAGGTAGACGGGGACTCGGGTCTAAATACAGATCGTAATTATGAGCAAGGGAGAGATAGAGAGACGAGAGAGAGAGAGGAGAGCGAAAAAGAAAACAAGCTCTACGAGATTTTATAAGTACCTCATTCAACTGGTTACTGTTCCCAGAAATCAAGAACAGCAGATTGTCGCAGTCCTTGTAGGTGTCGGCGTCCTCGCAAACGTCCTCAGCAATAAGCCTCGTCAACCAGTCCGGTGGTAGGAACTGGTCCCAGCCAAGGTCTTTCAGGAGCTCCTACATAACCGGTGTGGTCTCAACAGCTTCTGTTACCTGGACAAACTGATACCGATCCGCCAACCAGGCGAAAAGACCTTTGATGTGAGCAACCGAAGCGACGGGACCGAGGGCGTGGAATTCGCGGATCTAAAACGAAATTTGATTGGTTTGAGAAAATGTGGATCTTTCGCTAGTGCGCGATTTTTTAAGAACCAGGAGGTCATCTAAAGGGACAGACAAGTCATGGCTTTGGTTTTCTTGCTAAGCTATGTGCGCTGCGTGTCTCGATGCGTGGCGCGCTGCGAGTCACGTTGCGTATCACAGCGCGTCTCGCGTTGCATGCTTTGTGCTTTGCGTGTCTCGCCGAAATCCCAGTGCAGGCACGCGGTTTAGCAGGCGAGCTCTCTTTTTCCCCGACCTTTAACTTTACGCAGGTTTACTCAATGCTACCTTCTGCTCCAACTGATGATTCGTCGAAAATTCGGCAAACGCCGCCATCGTTCCCATACTGTGAGCTACGTAATATAATTGGTCAGCATTGGTTTGATCTATTACGTAGTTGAGCATTGCTGGCAGATCTTGCGAACCCATCTAAATTGTGAACTACGAAAAAAAGCCGCGTTTTACTTGGTCCCAAGAGAACTGCCAAAATTCGTGTCCCTTCGGGTCAAGCTTGGTATGATTTTTGCCATACACGTTGCCTCGGAAGTTCCCAAGCCACACGTCGAAGCCAGCGTCGGCAAAGGTGAAGCCTGGAAGACAAGATTGAAAGTGAATTTCAGAGGATGCGATCAAATGTAAGACTAGTACGAAAAATGTTGGCTTTTGTAGAGGATGGGGCTGGCGACATCCTGGCTCGGCATTAAAATTTTACCTCGTCCCGTTACTTTATTACCTTTTCGTCAATTTTCATAAATCTAGTAATTTTCGGAAATATCCTAACCCACCAGCGCTCTGACTGGGCAGATTCAGGATCCAAGAAGCCGACGAGCCCTCCATGCCATGTTGCAGGAATACGGTAGGTCGGGCGCAGTTCGGAATTCCTTTTTGGTGCTGTCTGGAATGTAGATGCTATTAATGTTTTTTAAAGCGCGAAGACCCTTCCTCAAAATTGGTACTTCGTCCTTTTCTCTTTCTTTGAAAAAACTATGGCATGCTAGCAGCAACAATTTGCGGAATAAGAGAAAGAATGATTTTGAGATTTGGGCAAGCCTAACGAAAGTCCGGATTCAAAAACACTTTAATCGATATAGGAATCTATGGAAAATTTAACTAATGTATTTATGTTGCTTAACCAAGCGTAATTACGCTCGTAATTTTTATGCAAACCCACTTGTTTGGGATCCTGTGAATAGTCAAAATATAGCCATCTGCCGTCGTCACAAAGTGCTCTTCGGCCTCATAATCCCAACGTTTCGCGATACCCAGCTAATAATACGTCTTTGAGCTACTTTCCAAGCTCACAAATTCCAACTCCAGCTCCGGATCCGGCGGGAATTCTGTGGGAAAAGCGGAAATTAACGGCAAAGCCAGGAAAATCCATAGCTTGGCCATTTTTCGGACCCAGAATGCAGGGGGCTCGGCTAATCAATTTGCACCCGCCGAATTTTTCATTTTCCGGTTTGCCGACTTATCAGCACGTGTTTCTAGTCTGGTTGTTGTGCTTTATCGGGGTCGAAGATTGAGTGGAAGCGCTCCAGAATCAGTTGCGAAAATTTATTTATCATAGTTATCATCATAAAAAGGTATTAAAAATAGTAGAGCTTTTCGAGCTCGATTTGCTGGAACAACCACACACCTCCGATGAAGCAGAAGAGCTGCAATTTGCATTAATCCAAAGCTACCTTGCATGCTTCTTACCTCCAGAATTGAAAGCAGGATAATCACGCCGAAAATCGCGGAAAATTGCGTCCGATTCCTGTACTGCATTTCTTTCATGCACCCCTAAAATAAGGTTAACATTTTAAGGTTTTTAAGACAATTTGTTTGTTAAATTGTCAGTTATAGCTCTATTCCTCTAATTTTGTCGTTGTTTAACCAATAGAATCAAAATAAATATTTATTTTTTCTTCACACCGACACCAGATATTTTTTCCAACAAGACAATAAGGCGAGGGGCGTATAGAAGGTCATGGGAAATGCGTCACAAGCGCTGTACAGGCCAGTTGCTGTGTTTTGTAATTTTGTAGGAATTAAGACAATTTTCGGACTTTTTAAGGGCAAACATATGGGAATGGGACTCCTGGGATATTCGTGAAAATTTTGAGGTGATTCAAAATGATAAAAAAATTCTGACCATTCCAGAAAAGCAGGGTTTGATTGGAAAATGAAAAATAGATTACCGGACAAAAATCTGAGTTTTTAAAAAAAATAGAGCTTTTCCAAAAATGCAAATTTCCGACCACCATGCTCATCACAAAAAAAAATTCCAGACAAATGCATTCTGAGATATTGTAGTTTTCTCAAAAAGCGTCATCATCCGACGTGATCGAGTCACATAACCAGAAGCCGACGATGATACCAAATATCTAGAAAATAAGCAAAAATTCTACAGCCAAGTGCGTTCCGGCCAAACCTGTATAAGCGCAATGAATACGACAGTCCAGGCGACGATTTTGAAGTGCCAGCTCAGCTCTTTGAACGACTCCACTATTCGGTCGTAGCATCCCTAACACAGTACGATACTTACAGCCCGGGATGCACAAAGATTTATTATATTGATTCTATACCTAGTTTTTGATTAATTTGAACCGGTCAATTTCTAGAAACATGATTTTAAGCATTTAAATAATAGAATCGGTTTAATGACCCTTTTTAAAAATTGCATTGACTTTCAAGAGCCCGTGAAGGCTGAAGTTTTCCCGATCATCTTGCATGCGGTATCCTACAGAAGATGTCTGTACTCTTCGTTACGTGACTTAAGGCAACTCTACGTTATGCTACGCAACGCTTCGTCGTCAGAATGCACTGATAGCGCTTTAGGATCTGCTTTTTCGCAACAATTTTGTTGAGCTTTGCACGTCATTATGCCTGATGCTACGTTATGATTCGCGACCGCGTCTCAAAACCACGACCCGTGGTGCGTCAATCGTTGGGGAAAAATTCGCATTTTTTAGATTCGGGATGTAAATTTGGCCCAAGAAGTTCTTAAAGCCGATAACTCACATTTCCATATCGCGACACAGTAGGACAATATTGCTGCAGCCTTCCAGTACGATCCGGCGGACAACAGGCAGGTGGGAAATGATGCGCACCCCTGGTCATCGTATACCACCCAGTGTGGTTGAAGTCGCCGATTTTCGAGTCGACCCCGCAGCATTCTTTCTGAAAAATGGATAGTTTTGATCAATTTTGGTGGGTCTAAATGTATCGGGAAGTCAACGTCTACAAGGTTTTACGAAAACCAAGATTCAACTTGGTGTTTCCATCGATTTTCTCTCAAAACTCACTTCAATCATAAACTTGTCCCAGGCGGCCTTCACCAGGAACGCATCGCCTGAATCGAAATATTTTTGAGATCTTCCATCCAAGACTTTACTTTTCGTATTCGCGTCGTGATCGTCTTTGTATCGTCGCGGGACGTCTGTCCCGTTATACATTTTTAAGGAGGCTCGAAGGATGTCCCGGAAATCTTTGTCAAACTAAAAAGTCGTATTTTGTCTCGAAAAATTTACAAGTTTTTACCATGTGACTATGCAGCCCAGCATAAATTGCCGCTGCTATTTCGGTTGCCAGGATGACCATGAGACAGGTGGCGTACTGTAACGGGGCACAGTTTAGGACGAAAAACTTTGACTTACGCAACACAACAGCGGACGCCATTCCTTTGCTGCTCCGCAACACCCCAAGAATGCGATGATGATCACGAGGACACCGCCGAAGAGTAGAACTTTTCCGATTTGCCGGACGGCGATGGGCTTGGTGGCCTGAGATATCAGGAATTGTTTTGACTCGATTGTCACGCTCTTTTAAAAAGGTTAGTAAGGCAAAAATGATATTATCGGTTTTGTTTGTTGCGTAGTTTATCAAAAAATATGTATTTTCCAAGGATGGTGATGTCCCAGCCTATTTCCGATTGATTTTGTCTTCAAGATTCCTTTAGAGTCTAAAATACGATTGGTTTTCGATAGCAGAGGCCGTAAAGACCCTAGTTGCTGTGTGTTTTTGACTTCTCAGCTCCTTTAAAAATTAGAAATTGTTGCTCTGACTTATACTTCAATTTTTTAGGCTCCCCCAGCATCAATTTCAATGGCCGTCGGGTCTGGCTGTACCAAAAAGGGCATCTCAATTTTGCGCATTTTTTGTACGCAACAGACCAAAGCAGACCACCGTCTATGAACCTCGAACTGCGACTCACACAAAAAGTCCGCGGAAAAACTCCAAAAGCTTATTTTAATGTGAATCGGCGGGACGCACAATAGGAAATATTGGCCCTGGCTGCTAAAGTGTGTCCAAATTTGGCTTGGCTTTGGCCCATGACCGGAAATCAGCGGCGGAAAACTGGTGCTATGGCGCTAACCGATACTTACAGCTCGAAATAAGCGTTTTTACAAGCCACACTAGCAGCAAGAAACCGAACAACGCTGTAACTTAAATTTTGCTCTGAGGAACCCAATTCACTCCCACTTTACATAGAAGCCACCCACGAAATGCCTACAATAAAGAGGAGCTCTGACGTCAAATACGGCTAAACATGGGGGCGTCAAAATATGAAAACTTGACAAAACTCACCAAATCCCGGAGACCCTCATCCTGTTCGTAGCCTTGAACTTTGGAGGTGGCCACGGCAATAGAATCGACTGCAGACTGGTCGACGAGAAGCCACGTGCCGATGCCCACGCAGACGAGGCCGCATATCTAAAGTAATCAATAAAAAATGCTCATCAATTCTTCAAAAATTGTAGCGAGTTTGCGTGAATTTTATTGTCTGCAGCGGTGGTTTCGAGAGCGCCATTAGTGCGCGATGGTACCAATTTGCAAACTCGCTTTCTGGATCCGTTTGCAAGCCACGGTTTGCAGTTTCGGCTTCTCGGTAATTTAACAGAATCTCTGCTACTAGAATCGAATCTCTATCTCTCTCTCGAATTTACAGGATATATTCTCGTTTGATGAGCTGGAAAAATTCAGGATGGGCAAATTAAACCATTATAAACCGTTTTTTACGCCCTGTGTCTTTTCTCGAATCCCGATGATACATTCTGAGTCTCTAATTCTCTATTCTCGTCCTCCAGTCACCCAAACTCTCACCAATGAGGAACCGACACCGATCAGAGGGCGGCGGCGAAAGACCAATTTATGGCCACCCGGGCGTTCCGTGTCAATCCATAAATCAGGGGCCATCCCATCAGGGTTGGGTGCAAATCGGGACTTTCGGCAGCGTCTCTTACACGTCTCTTGTTAGCTTCTCCTTTTTACCCGGTCGGAACTCTGTGAGGCCCAGAGAGCCCAAAGGACCCAAAAGGCTCCAAAGCACCCAAAGAAAGACAGCTAACTAGCGTTTGATTGAATGGGGTCGGGTTTTTTCGGCTGGATTGGGGACTAAAAAGCACAAAGTTTAGAGTTTAGGATTTTCAGAAGGACGGGAACTAGGAGAAGGCTATGGATTATTGCGAAAATCGGAATTTTGACTTCCGAGTACCTTTAAGACAGCGTTAAAAAATTTTTGTGGTAGTTGGACTTTTAATAAATCGGGAATGTCGAGAACAGCCCATTGAAAGCTTGAAGTTTCTAGACTGCTAGTATCTTGAATAAACCCTATTTTTCGTTTTTCTTTTGACTCGAAAGTTTTTTCGATCACCAGACTAAGAACCCATCCATCTAATGAATCTTCAAGATCAGACAGAAACAAAGACCTCCCCTCCGTTGAGCCAGATTTAAAAGGTTTATCCAAAAATGGATTTGAACCTCGGCTGAGAAGAAAATGCTGACCAGCTCAGAAATCCGGGCGAATAGGATTGGTCGCCGCGAGCTGAGCACCAGGTTGGAATCACTTTGAGTCAAAATGTCAGGCTACATGAATACGGAGGTTTGACTAGGGTAGATGTACATCCTTGACCAAGTTAAAGGGCCAGGTAAGACAAGGTAACGGATACTTATTGATTTGCACCATCTGGAACCACGGTAAACAATTTTTGGGCGTATTTTCTAGCAATAGTCAATTGTTTGCATTTCGTCGGCAATAATGTTCGTCAATTTTATTTTGTTAGAATGCGATATTGTCGAAAATCCATTTTATCGAAATCAGACCTTTCCGAAAGTTCCTATTTCGAAGTTTTTAATACACTAAATTTAATTTTTACATATCAGAGATAAAAGAATTTAGGCAAGGTGGGTTTTCTACAAAATGATATTTCAACAAAACGGTGTTGGACAACATGCTTATCGACAAATAAAATTTCGTGACATTGGCTTGCCAAACAACGTTTCGACGGAAATGATTTTATCGTAATTCCACTATTTCGAAATTTTAAAACCCAAATTTAAGTTTTCGGCATGTTTGAGATGCCATAATTTCGACAAAGTGATTTTCTACATAATGGATATCGACAAAATTAAATTTGAAAATACTGATAGCATCTTTACCTTCCTCTTGGGGCTGTCTAACCTCTGATCACCCAACCCTGCCGCTCCGAAAGTGCTCATCGCAAAGTTTGGGCTTGATGTGTGAGAGGCTTCAATCAACTTATCTCGACTTGGCTTTGCCCCTCTTTCTCCGCCTTGAGACCAACCGCGAGGGGCGTAATATGGCCCGGTTCGACCCCGGGAGCCCCAGGTCGTGGGCCTGAGCCTGACAGTTGGCCCGGATCCCCACCTCAAGCCCCGGGGGCAACGACTCACTTGGAAATATTGTCGATGGGTTCTGCCGGCCGGCATTCGCGATAAAAACAAACTATGCAGGAAGTGGGTTGGGCCCTCTTGGATTTCTTTGGGTTGTCCATAGGGCCCTGAGGTCCCATTACCACCCAATACTTTTTATGAGCCCCGTCTTGGAGATGCCTGAATGGCGGGTTGGAACGCATGGGGAAGAGGGTGGAAGCATGTGGACATCAGCGAAAAATGCATAGATATTTTCAAGGAGCTAACAAAGCAGAAATCATCGCAAAATTACCATATCGATAGGTTCGCGTAACTGGTTACGACAGGCTGTTGAGATTATCTATTAATGCGTCGCACGTTTCTTTATAGCGCATAATCGGTTAATCCTGAAATCGGTGATGATCAGGGATCCATAACGTTTTAAAGGGGCGCAAAAGGCTGAATGAGTGGAAAAGGTCTATTCCCCGTTCCACTCGAGTACTAAAAACCGCGATTGGTAAGCCTATGGTCATTAGCACTATTTTTTAGCTAGGTCCGTATAATAGTTTTTGAGGTTTTATAGCCCTAGAAAATGCGCGTTTTTCGGAACATTCCACGTTTGAAACAATACGTTTCAAAAATTTAAGCAAATTTGAGTGGAAATCCAAAAGGTGTCGTTGCAATGTGAAGGCACGCGTCAACCGGAAAATTAGGAAAATTTGTATTGTAGCTGGCGGCGGCTAATTTCATCCTTTTTTTGTTGAACTTTTTAGACTCTATTTACCAACAACCTCCTATTATATTCTCTACCACACGCTGCTCTGAATCAATCCGAAGTCAAACCCCCCTCACGAAAAGGATGGCAACTCCCCAGAGACAATGCCGAGAATCGGGAGGGCCCCATTCGGCAGAATAATGGATAGGATGAGGGGGTGTCACGCACAAAGATTTCACTAGTCGGAGAAAGTATATAAAATTGCGAAAAAATTAGCGGAAAAATAGGCAAAAACGTCTCATACGTGATACTCTAAATAACATAACGGCTATACGTACTTTACCTAACTATAAAATACGGCCATAGTCCGCTCAAAACCCTCAAAAAGTTGATGTTTCGATTAATGCCTGGCTCAATCTAAAGCTGGGCTAAGCTTGGCTTAGGTTTGGGCTTAGGCTTGGGCTTAAGCTTAGGCTCAGGTTCAGGCTTGGCCTAAGGTCGCGGCTTACGCTTTGCTCAGCCCCAGTGCCATAATTAAAATATAAGGCCGACTCACCAAAAAAACCAGATTGAAGATGAATAGCGAAAACTTCAACGCTCGTGCTCCACAACTGAGAGGCATCTTCTAAGGGTTTGGGCTTTAAGCCCGTAGAGCGTCAAGTGTATCGTTGTGTAGTCGAGCTGGTCAGTGAGCTGCTTTCGAGTAGCCTCCGAGCCCCAGAAATCGGATCAAATGGTTATGAGGGTGGGGTGGGGAGCACGAGAGGGGAGAGGGAGCGAGAGAGACAGAGAGAAAGTGAGAGAGTGATAGAGAGAAAGCTAGTGGGAGCGAGAGAAACACAACGGGAACAAGGGAGCACCAGTTGCCCCAGGCCCTCTTGTGGGCCCCTAGTCAGCCGTTTGACCCCGGATAGAGGGAGGGCCCAACTCCCCCCTCCGGCTCCTCTTGTCGACAACCGGAAAGATGAGACTTTTGGAAAACACAATTCGGGCCAGCTTTCCCTCTCTAGACCCCCTCCACCCTCCGCTTTTTGACGGATTTCGGGCCCAGTTAGCGATTAGTCGAGCTGTCGGCGGAGGGGTGAAAAAATGGGTTGGGACTCCAGCTGCGGGTTGCAGCTTGGTTGGGGTTCGGAAATTGCCAATACATAGAAAATTCAACGTGGTGCTTTGCTAATATACGTAGAAAAAAATCTAGCAATTGGTATACAAATTTCAGCTTTAAAAGAGGGTCTTGGCTTCCGGATTTTGCTAACCTGATGCGTCTACAGAGCTGCCAACAAACAGAAATTTCAGAATCATCATTTTAACTGAGCAATGAAGGCAAAACCTTTGACTTTTTAAGGAGTGTGTTACCATGGTACTGTCATTCTCCGAATTTTTTTTGAGGATTCCTGATTTTAAAGTAATGTTGAAAGCACAAGCCGATCTCAATATACGAATTTTTCAAGGTAAGAAGCAGACATTTTCGAAATCGTGAGGAAGAACATATTTAAAGGGCGGTTGAAGTCAGTCAGTCAGTCAGGCAAGGCAAATTTGAGAAAAAATCTTTCAATCGAAGATTCGCTGCATTATTTTCCGCTCCTTTCCGTATGTGTACTCTTTGTGCCGCTCTTAAAGATGCCGTTATTATAATCACTATTGATCCTGAGCAAAATAGTTTAATATCCCATCCTTGGGAAGCGACAGTGTGCTTTTCGTGTTTTTACATGTTGGCTGCTTCTAAAAATGCTAAAAAACTTCTGAATACACACACTTTATCTCACGAGGATCCAAACACAAAGATGTATATATTTACAAAAACACGCACCAAACATTTGGATATAAATATACTTCGAGAATTCAATATGGAGCTGATCAGGGAGGGTCAGATTTTCAGAGCGGGGTATCATTGGATGAGATCGATATGTTATGGGAGGGGTGGCATGGCTGTAATAACGTAAAAATTAAATATAATGAAATAGACATAATTGCAGGCAAGATCGATTGGGTGGATACAGGTATCGCTGACTAGTGGAGTAATACTTAACATACTGCAATACCGTAGTGCAGTAAGCTATTCTTGAGGGAAAATCGGTCATGAGAAACATATTTAAAAAATAGAAACAAGGAGGATTACTGACAACCGTATTTAGCACTGTTGCGTTGATGAGAAAACGAAGTAAAGGCTAGGTTTAGGCTTAAGCATAGGCTTAGGCTTAGGCTAACCCTTAAATACCTTTAGATTCCCTTTAGAATCGATATTTGGGGATGAATAGTTTGAAAATTGAAAAATACACAAAAAGCAATAAAATACAGCAAATAAAAATTCGGAAATTTGATGTCAACATCCCTTTAGTAAGGCTGGACCATGGCTCTGTGTAGCTGATCATTGAGGCTCAACAGCTGCAGGTTCGGCGTCATTAGCGTGTTGAAGGAGTGGGTGGAGACTGGCGCCGTAAATGGAGGAGATTGCTGTTGGATGGGGGACGAGTTGAGCAGCAGCTGGTAGAGCTCATTTTGGGTGAGGTTCGGGAGCTGGAGGAGGGAGAGGGGCGTGCTGAAACAGGAGGGTTAAAATTTGGATTTAAATAACTTGTATTGTTGTGACAGATTCCTTGTGTACGAAAGTTGCCCTTTACGTCTAGGCGCTTTTCTGCGCTTTCGATTCTCACCAAGCTCAAGCCCAAAAACAGCGCCAACGCCTAACCAAGAGAATTCCAGTTTTGATGCGCCAACCGAAAAGATCAGCCAATCGGCGGGCTAGCTGACTCAATCCGCTCTCCCCATTGCATGATACGGTAAATGATACAAACCTGGTGGGTACGGTGGGTGGCGTGACGGGCACGGGAGCGGGGATTTGTTGCTGCTGGGCCATTTGCTTCACCGAAGTCGAGGCAATTTGGCTGGATAGTTGGTAGGAGAGGAGATGGTCCACCGGGATGACGTCACGTTGGCATACTGTAAGAATTGGATGAAATAGGCTTCGGCAAAGCATGGGCTTAGGCTTAGGCTTACAAGGGTTTTTAAAAGCCTTTTTAGGTTTCTTAGTTACAGCAACCATAAATTCGGTTTATTTGAGTTCGTAATCGTTGCTTACATTTAGCCTCCAACTGCTCGTTCCTCCTCTTGATCTGCTCGAAATCCCGCTGATTTTGCGTTAAATTCGACTGCAACGCGTTGATGTATTCTACGGCGCGCTTGAGGATGAGGGCGCGGGAGGACTGAAAAAGCGTTGTAAGGTTATGTTTAAAAATAAAATATGTGAATTTAGACGTAAAAAACCTCCAAAAATAGGGCACGTTGGAAGCTACAGTACCTTTTCTCCGTTAAGTTGCGGGATGGCTTCTTTCAAGTTCGTGAAATGGTCCTTGATATGGTCACGCCGTCTTCTCTCCAGCTCGTTGTGGTGCGCCCTACGGTCATCCTCCATCGAGGGAGTTGAGGACTTTGGCGATGATCCGAGATCGTCCTGAAAAACTTGTTTAGAAAAAGTTTCTCGCTCCCATTCTCTCCATTTTAAAATTTACGAAATTTCCGATACATTCCCTGATAACTCAACCCCCTCAAAACGTGGAAATCACTCTAAAAATCCCCATAAAACGTTTCTCGCGATGATGCAAGAGAGGTGCTTCAGATAACATCTGGGGGTCGAAATCTAGGGTTTCCCTCTCGGGGATTATTACGGGGTTTGACGAATTTTTGAGGCCGAGAGGGGCGAGAAACACGTGTTTTCAGGGGTATTTTGGAGGCAAAGAGGCCTTAAAAAACAACATCTAAGTTTGAAACGCAAGTTTCAGTCATTCAGGGGTTTGAATGACGGAAATGGAAGATAGAGAATTTGGAGTGACGAGGAAATGAATGTTTTGAGGCTTTAAAGGACCACTGAAGACACGAAGAACCGATAATAATGCAGGATTTGCAAAATTTTAGTTCCGGAAGCTGATAGGCTCACTTTAAAGGGGCTGGAATGGAAAAATTTATTATTTAGCTAAAAATATTGGCAAAGCTAAAGCTAAAAAAGTGGCATATTCTAATTGACAAAGCGCCAAGTAAACAAATTTGTATTTTCCTAAAACTAAGAAACAGAATTTAGCTGTGCGGTAATTAGATTTTTGTGGTAATCCTTGATCGTCTCCTTCCCTAGATTCCATTTCCCACCCCCGAACACTTCCCGTCCCCTCTACCGTACACCCTCCAATCCCGTTGCAAGTCCCTCCATTCACTCCCCCTATAGACAAGGCGAGCATTCATATGTATTCAGATTTGTTGCTCTCTCTCTTTCTCTCTCCCCCTCTCTCTCTCCTGAATGGCCGCCCAGAAAAAGCATAAAGATATTGCTTGACCCATTGAATCTGGATCTCCATTCCTCCCCTTTCCTAATCCGTGCATTAGCAGATCCGGTGCGCAAATCCGAATTGCTATCAGAATGTCGAAATTCATAATGTCGAAACTCATAATGTCGAAATTCAGAATGTCGAAATTTCATAATGTCGAAATTTCATAATGTCGAAATTTCATAATGTCGAAATTTCACAATGTCGAAATTTCATAAAGTCGAAATGTCATAATGTCGAAATTCAGAATGTCGAAATTTACAGAGGTTAATATTACCGGTGAAACCGCCAAATCCTAGCCAAAAATTTTTTCCACATTCTATTTTTTTATCTTATCTCACGACAACATTTTTTTGCCTAGAATTCGGGGACTTTACCGGAAATTTTAGCCTATGTAAATTTCGACATTCTGAATTTCGACATTATGACATTTCGACATTATGAAATTTCGACATTATGAAATTTCGACATTATGATATTTCGACATTATGAATTTCGACATTATGAGTTTCGACATTATGAATTTCGACATTCTGAAAATAAGCCCGCAAATCCCTTATTTTTCGACTCCCTGCCGCCAGGAGAATTGGAAATTTTTTGCTGATTTCTGCCGGAGCTGGGTTTTAGTTCTAGCGGGGGATTAGATGAAAACCCGGGGTGGGGGTGGAGGTTCAGATAATCCGACCCCCACCATGTGCTGATTTTGCGGATTATGTGGGGGTGGAGGGCGTGAAAATGATTTTTGCCGGATCTGCCCGGATTTTCGCCAGATCTCTAGCCCCACCCTCGCATCCGGTCGGGAGAAGAAATCGTGAAATTGTGGGGAATTGATACTTGTTTTCAGGTTGGCTCTGGGGAAATTGGAAATCTGGTAAATGGAAATGGCTACTGTAGGGCAGGTGTGGGGGCTTGGGGCGTACTGTAGTGTACTGTAGCCGAATGGTTAGTTCTAGATTGGCTTAAAGTACGTAAACGAGTGCACCGTACTACAGTTTAGTGCTGCCTGCACTGAGCGTACGTTAATATTGCGACGTACAGGCGAGAGCGGTGGCGGACAGTTTACGGCAGCCTACTGTAGCCTACCGAAACGCGCTTTGGCGTATTTCGGCGTACTGTAACAGACACACCTAGTACGGCAACGTAATATAATACATAACAGCGAGCGTTATAGCGCAGTATGTTAACGTACTCAAGCGTATTCTAATGTACTCTGGGGTAATCTTGCGTACTATACCGGTCGTAGCGTACTTATGCATACAATAGCGTAAAGAAGCTACACAAAAAGTATACATTTTAATTACTAAAGTAAAAATTACTTGCAAAAAGTACTAAGCTAACGCATAGTTCGGTAAAAAACTCACATCAGACAGATCCACCTCATCAGAGTGCTGGCGCTTTCGGGTGGCCGGCTGCGGGGCCATGGCTAGATCGGTCATGAAGGTCATCGCAGAGAAAACTGAAAAAAAATTATATTTAAACACTTGATTAAAGTACACTCAATAGCTCGAAAACTAACAAAAAGTAATCTTCGAGGTATTCCAGGTCCCAGACAAGGAGGAAGGAACAAAAAAGCAGCCTTTTCCGAGATGGCGCTTCGGAATTAGATAAGAATGGAGAAAGGTGAGTTTGCGTGTTCTGGGCGGGGAGGAGTGGCGATAAAAGGTATCGGTGAGAATTCACAGCTCTCAGATCAGTCTCAAATACGTCAAAAATGGACTCGAGCGGTGAGTGGGAGCAGTGAACGAATTCGGGGGAGGGTACGGTATCGGGGAGTGCAATAGGGGAGAGCAGAGTGTTGGAATTTCGGGGAGAGTGAGAGAGAGAGACAGAGTCAGAGCAAGAGCGTGAGAGAAAGCTTGAGAAAGAGGAGGACAATCGTGAGCGAGAGAGTGGGGGAGATAGAGAGAGCGAGAGATAGAGAGAGAGAGCTAGAGAGCCAGAGAGAGAGCGAGAGGGAGAAAAGAGCAAAAAAAAAACTATGAAAAATGCTTCAAGATCACTAAAATTACCCTGGTTACCGCAACTTGTTTGGAATAATAACAATGGCATTTCTTGCAAAAATTAGATAAAGAAAAAGATGTTTTTGGGATTACAGTAAGCCCCAGAAAGAAAAACTGGAGATCCGCTCGACCCAGAAAATGATCACGGATTGGGGATAGGAATGAACAGTTTCCCGAGAGACTCAGAGCACCGCCCGCTATTCTGCAGCTCCCACCCCCCGATCTGTGCGTTTCGTGTTGTCCGGCGTAGCACCTCCCAGGTGGGCGGAGCCTGATCGCGATTTTTGCGTGCCACGCGGGGAGCACGCGGCCTCCCGTCCCACGCCACACCGTACACCAATTGCATCAGCCTGCTGCGCCCGTTTTTGGAGTGTGGTTGCCCTCTGGGTCTCTCACTCTCGCCGTCTATCTCTCTATCTCTCTCTCTCTCTCTCCCTGTCTCTTTAGTCTCTCGCACCCACACCCTGGGAAAAGCCGAAAAAGCGCTAATCACTGAACGTTGGGTGATGCTTCCTATTTTTGGGTGTGCTGGACACTGGCGAGTGGTCAAAATAGTAGGTGTTTTTAGGAGTGCAACGGAATTCCGTGCTTTTAAAGAGACCGGTAAGCCAAAAATTCTCGAAACTTAGGGAAGATCTAGGAAAGAAGAAAACAGCAAGATAGAGTTAGAGCCAGCGAGAGAGCCAGAGAGAAAGAGTGGAGAGAGAGAATGAGAATGAGAGAGAAAGAGAGCAAAAGAGAGAGAAAGAGAGCACGCGCGAGCCAAAAAGATCTTGAGAAAGAACGAGAGCGAGAAATTGCGAGAGATGAATATGGGAGCTTCCGAGGCAAGAGCGAGAGAGCTTGAGAAGGCACGAGTGAGCAACAGCTAGAAAAATCGAGATCTTTAGGATTTCGCAGCCCCATTTCCAAAATATTCGAATTCCGAATTACACGCCTATCCCCGGAAAACAAAAGTTCAAAAGCCTAAGTACCACTGGCTCTATTCAATATTAAGAAATCGCAGTCATCCAAGAAAATTTCAGCGAATACAGAAGCCCTACAAAGTTCAGCCGCTCTACCGTAGCCTCGCGGAGGCGCGTGGCTGAGCCGGATCCCCGAGCGGATTTAGGCCCGCCCGGAGCGGGTCCCGACCCACAACTGAATCCCCGGAATGCCCAGGTAAAGATCCGGATGGAGCCCGGCTTAGCGGGGGTGGGGCCCGGGTCGGGGACCCGATGCTCGGGCTACGATCCCGGCCACGCCCCCTTTATTCTGCCGTGCCGGGACCACCCACACATATTTTGGAAGGTCAAGAAAAAGTTCGTGAGCAGCAAAAACGTCCCAAACGATCGAATTATCGGGAATTATCGTGGGTTGAGCTAAATTCCGCGCGGTTTGACGATTTTGCGCGTACCAAACCGGGTACGAGCGCGTCCAAATAACGCTTTTGGGCCCCGAAATTGGATCCGGCGGGTTGATTACGATACCAAAAAGGTCGTCGAGGGACAAATTCGCGGGTTTTGGCTAATAATTGAGTTGAGTTCCGGGGTATTGCGTGCTAAATAAAGGTTATTCGAGTCGAATTCGGACGTCGGAATGATGTGGAAGCCAAGCTGCGTAAGGGGGTATTGTCGTGAAGTGATGAAATCTACTCTTCGCCGTTAGCTAGCCACCTGCCGTCAACCACGAATTTAGGGATAGTAATGACGCTCGAGCTAAAAACGGGTCAGGTAGCTACGAAAATTTTGTTAGAGCAGGCAGCCTAAGCAGGTAAACTTGCGTAGTGATGGAAAATCGGCTTCAAATCTAGCTAAAAATTCCAGCTCGACCTACGCGTTGCTTATAGTTCACCAATGTACAAAGTACCACAAAAGTGATGCAAAACGACCTGAAGATGGGGAGCGAAAGCAGGAGAGAGAGAGCGAGAGAGAGAGAGAATGAGAGAGAGAGTGAGAGAGGGAGAGAGAGGGCGAGAGAGATACTTGCTCCTGCTCGTACTCTGAGCGTTCTTTCCGAACTCTAGCCGGTCTTGAAAAATATGGCCTGATCTACCGTATCCCCAAAATGAGGACAGTACGACCAAAAAGTTCCGTTGGCAACTTCGCCCGTTTTTGTAAGCAAAGAGCCTACGGACTTTTTTGTTAGGCGTGTATCCTCGCCTCGAACTTAACGCATGGGTGCACTACACCCATAACGCACTCCGATTCTACAGAACTTTTCGCGAATGCTAGCATGATGGGAGCAGCGAAAATTGCCATAGTTCTTGCAGTCCAAAAATGTTCACTTGTCGAATAGTTTCCTAGGCCTTCGTACATCTATTCCGTTAATTCTAAAATATGTTAAGTAATTCTTTACATTTTTTCGGCGAAAATAGCTCTAGAACACTGTTCTCTTGAATGACGCCTCTTCGAAAGTTCTCTTCGAATGTTCTGGGTCAAATTCTACGGGGGCTTCCCCAGTTCCCTACAAGACCCCGACCCACGGGTTTCCTGATAAAGTTTCCGGGTTTTCCGGGTGAGTGCAGAATACGTTTCGGAATTGGAAGTTCTGATTTCAGAGAGAGAAGGCCAGAGAAAGAGAGCGAGAGAGATATAAAAAGAGCCACAGGTAAAGAGAGAACAAAAGATCGAGGGATTGAGGTAGAGATAGAGAGACACACATAGGGAGGAATAGAGTGAGAGCGCGAGAGAGAGATATAGAGAGCGAGAGAGAAGGAGATCGAAGAGAAAAACGTTTTTAAATGCAATAGACGCTTGAAAACTAAAAATCCTTAGCTGAGGATCAGGCTGAGCAATGGGTCCCTAATGGGGCATGAGATTACGATACCGTTGGTTGTTAGTTTAGTTAAGCTTGCAATTTCACATGAGTATTTTAAGTTCTTGGTGTCGTTCACAGATAATTTCGACAAAATGCAGCTATTACTGTATTTTAAATACCTGGAAATGAGTGCATCTGGATTAAGTTCATTAAGTTCTTAAAGCCCCTCTAAAAATCACCGCACCACGCTTAAAAATTGCGTGAATACTCCTGATTTCCTAATATGACTCAAGCGGGGGTTCCCCCCATCTTACGATCTCTCCATCGCTTCCACTGCAAGGAGGGGCTTTCCGTAGCCTGCGATAACATTTTCACAGCCCATTTTTTCGAATCGGGTGCAACGGTCGGGGGTCCGGGGGTCACCCCGCCGGGTTTGGCTTTTTCCGTGCGCCACAAAATTGCATCAGCCGCCTAGCGGTCGGGCGTGTGCTGGACAGGCTGGCCAGCCATTGGGGGGAAAGCTCGGTGTGGAAAAGCGGAAAAGTTCTCTGCTCACACCGGACAAATATACGCGTTTTCACAGCCGCAGCTCCCTTTTAGAACTCGGCGTGCATGGCATGTGCACTCCAGGCAATGAGCCCGAAATCTCGTCGCAAAATCTGTCGGAAATGGCTGAAGGGCTACGACAACGAACTTTTGGCCTGCAGATAGGCGAGCAAGGACGACGGCAAGTTTATGCGGAAGCGCACTTGGCATGTTTCTGACTTGGGAAGGGCATGGGGGTAGATTTAGCGAGCGGAGGAAGCGTGGCAAAAACCCAGTTGCAATTTAAATGTTTTAAACCAAAGCAACCAAACCAACCTAAGCTATTTAACTTTTTCATGCCGGCCTACTGTGTAAATAAATATAAGTACAGTGGGATCGGATAAAAAGCCAAAAAATAAATTATTGCAAGGAACTGGGTCGTGGTAGGATTTAAACCTAAAGGAATCGCAGGGTAATGCTTTTGGAAACTACCTTCGGTTTAAGAGCGTTGATATTCAACCAGATTAACTTTTGAAGTTCGTTTTGTCTTAAAAGTCATACAAAAAATGGCGAAGAAATGACAAATTAGGTCGAAAAATATACGATT
The DNA here is from genome assembly GCA_958295435.1 of Mesorhabditis spiculigera. Lineage (NCBI taxonomy): Eukaryota > Metazoa > Nematoda > Chromadorea > Rhabditida > Rhabditidae > Mesorhabditis > Mesorhabditis spiculigera. Next base: position 30,249 of record CATQJA010001331.1, read on the forward strand.
TAATCAAAACCCACAAAAAAACTTCTACAATCCGCGAGTTATATATACTTGCGGCTGTCCAGTCCATCCTTACCCAACCTCCCAAGCTTCGATAAAATAATGTTTACCCTTGCCATTCCCATGCTACCACAGGGGCGCAATTGGCCAGTGTCGTGAAATTCATGCGCTTGACTCACTCACTCCAAACGTCCCCAAGAAAATAACTAGACAACAGCAAGCAATAAAATTTACCGCCACGCGTTCTCCTGTCGTCATAATTACCGTGATAGCTTTGGGAAAGTACCGTAGTCCAGTGTCAAAAGTTTCCGCACGGAATCCTTGCAAATTTCCGCCCGCAGAGTGCCATCGAATGAAAGGGATTCACGTGGAATTCGAGGAAATAAGGGAAGAAAAGTGCGAGGCGCGTTTGGGGATCCCTACGTGATACTCCTCCGTACGGTATGCGGTGTTTTTGCACGGTGCTGGAATTCACACGCAGGTTGCATCCACGTGAAATGCGGGAAAATGATGCAAGGACTTTAGGTTTGGACTGCGCTTAGGCTTAGGCTTAGGCTTAGGCTTAGGCTTAGGCTTAGGCTTAGGCTGGGGCTGAGACCTAGGTTTAGGCTTAAGCTGAGAAGCACTACTATCCACGAGCAATCCACGTGCCCCCAGGCTAGCCATCCCAAGCAAATAGCCTGCCCTACAGTACCCCAGATTTCCTTGCCGCTGCAAGCCCGGTGCTTACAGTTGGAGGCGAGTGATAATGGCTGAATCCTCAAACAAATTTGGCGCATGTGATGGGCACGGGATTGGCATGCGGGGCTGGAGAATCAGCAACCGGGCCGTTTAAAGGCGGGGTGACATCTCGGAATTTACAAAGCATTAATAGATCCTATCAAATTGGTAGGAAACAACAAAAAAGCCTCCAGTCCGCGACCTTGCGACTTTAAAGCTTTTCGGAAGTGGTCCGATAAGATTAGGCTTGGCGTCAGGCTTAGCTTAGCTTTGCAAAAGGCTTCAGCAGGTCAGGTTCGCCTCCACATGTTTTTCACCTGAGTCCCAGGTGTCCAGAGAAACGCTACGTTGACCTTTCCCTTACCTAACTGATCCAGGGAACCCCCTCGCTTTGGCCCGCCGATTGATAGCCATCCCGAGTGTCATGTGAGTGCAGGGTGGGTGGCTGCTACTTGCCCAACGGAGATGTTTGGACTGTAGCCGTTTTTTGAAAGACGGGCCCGCGGTAGAAGAATAAAAACAGACATCTATTTCGCCGCTGGGCAGCAGGAAGTTGCGAATTCCTTGAAATTAGCGGAAAATCGGCTTAGTTTTCACAGAAATTCAGAGCCTCTCGCAGGTTTTTGCGGAGAATTGCGAAGAAAAACCGGATAGTGGAATCGGAAATAAAGCAAGGAATTCCTTGCGGAAACTGCTAAGGGCTTGAGGTAGCTGCTGGAAGTGATCCACGTTTTCTCGATTTCCCAAAATAAGGATTGTGTCCCAAATGATCTTTACTAGCTTGCCTTGGGCTGGGTAATGTCAAGAAACATAAAATGCTCTCAATTCACCCTGAAAAATAGACTAAATTATATCTCTCTGTCCCGCTATCTATCTCTTTGTCGCCGTCAAAAACCAGAGTTAGCGAAACCTCTGCAACTCTAGTCAAAGCTATTTCCATCCTCCCTACCTACTTGTCCAGGACAACAGTCCAAAGCACAGGGTTGCTAAGCGGACGCGGCGGAGCCACAGCCATTTTTTGTCTTCCTCCGGGTGCCCCGTGCACACAGGGGTTCCCCCAGATTGATAGTGAAGATCATGTGAGTCCCATGAGGAATCGAAGGATTAGAAAGAAAAGGAGGAGGAGGAGGTGAGGGGGGGTCCACCCAACAAGTGATGCCTGGCTCGAAGGTATTGCATCAAAATTATCTTCAGGCAGGGGTCAGCTGGTGGCTGGCTTGACTTACGCTTAAGCTTAGGCTTAGACTTACGCTGAGGCCAAGGCTTGGGCTTAGGCTTGGGTCAGACTTAGACTTCGACCTAGGCTTAGATTGGACTTAGGCTTAGGCTTAGGCTCAGTCATGAAATCATGCATCGTTCTCATTTCCGGTCGCAAGGGAATATTTCAACCCTTTTTTCCCAAAGCCCCGGGGTACAAAGTATTCCGTTCCCTCCCAAATGACTCAGTTACACATATCGTAAGCCCCCGATAAAACACAGCCAGATAAAAGCCCTATACTTTGCCCCTCCTGTAGCCCCCTACCCTCAAAATCCACTCTTTGTCCCCACCCGGATTGTTTCGTAGCCCCCAGGTGGGGGAACAAAGTGCCACTTCCACCCCCCGGGCAGAACACTACAATCAGCGATAATAATTCTTTGTGAATTTTTTCCGCTCTGAAATGCACTCCCTGGAAATTGGGGGTGCATTTTAAAACGGAAAATGAAAACTAAAGCTTGAAAGCAGCTAGGAAATTGCCAGGTAGTGATTAAAAGCTAGTAGCCTGGTTTCTGGATGGCAATTATTGAAAACAAAGCCCGTGTTCCGCCCTGCTAAACTATAATCAAGTAAGGCATGAATGGAAGACCCGGACCGGGTGTGTGGTAAATGAAGAATAAAACTCGATCAAGTCACGTGATGTGTTTTCTGCTGTTTGCGCACCGTTGATAAGTAATAAATGAGAAATGAAGTGTGAATCTGAGCAGCGAAGAAAGTGTTCTAGAATCGTTTAAAAAAAAGTTTAGTTTGAAAGTGTTCTAGAGTGTTCAGAATACTGATTTCCCTCCGGCTCAAATTTTGATCCCTAGGATATCACTGTTTAAATAGTGTCCCGTCCCCGGCTGACGTCTCCAGCATAGTTCGCGAGCAGCACCAGGGACCCCAAATTAACAGCCATGTGCTTGGGGCGACGGATGGGTGGAAGAGAGGGCGAAGGAAAAGCTGAAAAAGAGGGGATAGACAAACCAGCACTCAACACCTCCCAGCGTCTCAGTCAAAGGGAAGACACTGATCTGGCTGGGGTTCAGGAAAACAACGATCACGGCAAGCACAGATATCTGTGCTCTTGTTCATGTGGACGGGGGAGGCCACGAGACGGTTGGGCGTGTGGCCAAGACGTGATTTTGATCGGAGCACAAAAACTAGACTGCTTATCAAATTGTGTTTACCAAAAGTATGAAAACAACCGGTACACATAGCATAGTAGGGTGAAGTGAAAATTCTATGTCAGCCCGAGCAGATTCCGCTTAAAAATTCGAAAAATATGATGCTTCGCGACTGGAGGCTTTCGAGAGAGAGAGAGAGAGAGAGAGAGAGAGAGAGAGAGAGAGAGAAAGATAGAGAGGAAAAAAGAGACAGCGAGGGAGAAAGGCAAGGAGTTATAGACGAGCAACAGGGAGCTGCTACCTCGGGATCCAAAAATAAATTAGCATGATTTAATCAATCCAAACTCCAGACTATCATATTGCCATCGGTGGGTTGAGCGACATGGGCAAAGGAGCAACAGCGCGAGAGAGAGAAGGGGAGAGAAAATCTAGAAAGGTTGTGAGGACGCGGGATAGGATCAAAAAGTTACCCTTACATCACCCATCCTCTTCCCTACAAAAGCTCCACAGGATAGAGCGACTCGTGAACTATCTTATCATCATCCTCTCTCCGGTGAGATATTTTGTAGTTTCTAGTTTCTAGCCTGCCCTTTATAATTTGAGTCCCCGATTTAGCCTTGAAAGTTGCGGATACCAAAATTTTGCGATTAAAAAATGGGGAATTGGAGGGATTGAACTTTGAATTTCAAAAAGGCATTTCCACAATAAGGACATTGATGTTATGTGTGTATTACTGTATGATAGTGTATCTTAAGGTATCGAGAAAGGTGAATTTTTGTACAACCAGGAATAAAAAAAAATTATAATAATAGAGGTACCACGGCCAAAAACTTAAAGAACACCTTGGTTTATAGGGTTATGCGGTAAGACTGGCTGCTTAAAATTGACGCTACGGTATGATACAAAATCGTAACGTATGAATAAAGCGTTAAGTTTGCATGATTCAGTAAAGAAAAAAATATTCTTACTACCCACGCAAGTTCAGTGCCGAGATCATCTTTTTTTTTCCCCGTTCCCCACTCCTTTTTAATTTTCTGCAGGAACTCTTTCTTGGCTAATCCCTTCCCATTCATGGAAATCATTATTCCACCCCGGCCATGTGACTACCACCCTCACTTTTATTAAAACTAACCAGGGTTGAAAAGCCGCTTCGCGACTTTTCAACCCTGGCCCCGTTTTCGACCAATGAAAGTTTTTACTTTGCATAATTCGGCCCGACCCATGCTGAAAAAAATGAAAAATGCGCTCTCTGCTCCTTTATATAGGCCATCCCCACTTCCGGGGTATGCTAATATATTCCTAACAAAGAGGGTCTCGGATTTTTCAACAAAAACTAAATTTTAATGTCGAAAATAGGCGATTTTGGTAATTCTGATATGCGTGCAGTCTTCCCCAGACCATTACGCTCCTAATGATGTATCAAACATGCACCTAGCTACGCTCCTTCTTGAGATACTGCTGGAACACGCTGACGGAAGTTGCATGCAAAGTGGCACACACACACACACACAAACACTATTTTTTTATATATAGTAGGATCCTCCGACCCGAATCTGGGGCTTCTCGTAGATCAACTCACCGGAAAAAAAAGAGAAAATTGGGTAATAGGTCACGATTATTGGAATTTTACGGGGTTTCAGAAAACAGGAAGAGGCGATCGGTTGAGTAACCGGTTTCAAAGAACGTTTCTGGGGATGTTTGGAAGAGGGAACGAGTCGGATTATAGGTTTCGGCAGTGATCATTGAATCTCCAGGTTTCTACGTTCGTTTGTCTTCTTCAAAACAAAATCCAAGCCAAAAACTAAGGAAGGGAAGCAAAATTAAAGTTGTTTAATGTGACCAGCAAGGCAAGAACTTGGAATCCCTGCTTAGTGAAACCGTAACACAACCGACCTGTAACGCGACATGTGCCTAAATTTTCATTGTGTAATTGATGAGCGTTATTCGTTTGTGTAAATTTGCTCGATCCCTCCGTTGCCGAAAACCATCAAAAGCCGACATTTCAAAAAATCGCGGCAACCAGGGCCCAAGGTCTCGAAACAAACGAATTTCGGCACTATTCTTGATGCACTTTTAAATGCTAATCAAATTCTGTGTTGAAAATGTCTAATAGGCCTGGTGAGGTACTAGGAAGGAATGGCCGATGAGAAGGTGGGGCCTGCGCGGTCCCTAGTTGCAATTTCCAAAGAAAATCGTAAAAATTAAAAATGTGACGTTACAGCACATCGGAAGCACATCGGAATCAGCGTTTCAAGCGGCTTCGAATGAGTGGCTCGTTTTGGCTGAATGAGGATTTCCGATCTTCGCGGATTTTATGCTAGTGTTAATAGATAGTGCATATCAAAACGACTTTAAGCGTCAGGCCTTCAGAAGACACTTTTCGTACCCCATATCCGCTTGAAAATCTAGGCGATCTTGCGATCTTTCCTACATGAAGCCTCGAAAATGTGGCAAAGCAAGTTCTGCCGATCACTCCAGAGCCCATCCCACCGACCTTCGCCCCCCCCCTCCTCCCCACCAGCTCATCAAAAGTGTGTTGCCCTCGTCAGCGTAGGCAGTCTACTTCCCGCGAGCGATCACCGGGTCCACGTTGTTATCAAAGTGTCCCGTGTAGCCCGTCGGAATCGGGAACTCCCCGGTGCTTTTCGTATGTGTCTGCTAGCTGTGCTTTTCCAGTGATGAGCCTGTGCGATTTGTATTCAGCTAGACAATTCTGAGCATTGCTGGAAGTCTCATAGCATGCCACGCTCGCCAGGGCGGCTGATGCAATGGGGAGCCCCTGGGTGGTGTATCGCACAGTTCATGTGAGCGGCACGCTGCCTCGGTCTCGCACTCTCAGCCAACACCGACGTTTCCCACCCCCAGCCCCCGAAATACGCTCGATGGACGCGCGAGTGAATTTTGCGGGTGCGGGGATCGGCTGAAAAAGTGCTGGGGATGAGCAAAAAACGGTTCACTGCCGGTTAACGTCTTGGATCATGGAAAACTGGAAAAAGAAACTTTAAAGGGAGAGAAACAGAAAAAGAATTAAAGAACCTGGGGGGCTTGAGGTATTTGAGATCAGACCAACGATCCAATTGTCGATCAAAACCATCAGTCACCATCCTAATAGGAAACCAACCCAAAAAGATGGCTCTGAACTCCAGAGGTTGACAGATGACGTTGAAACCATCCGCCCTGAGCGTTAGAAAAGAAATCCCGTTGAAACCAGAGGTCAGCCGATGTCGGCCGTTCCCGCACTTTTGTACGTGTTGGCGTCCCAACTCGCCCCCCGCCTGGCCCACTGCCTGTGGATACCTTCCCTCTCCCATCCGTTCATAAACTTACCTGGCTGGGGGGTTCCCGTGATCATCAAGACGGGACCCCTATGGCGAGGCTTGGCCATTGCACTTCTCGGCCGGGCTGACCTGTAAGGCAGCTCCGAGTTGGGGTTCGCCTACAGCTAAATTTTTGAGTGAGGGGCTGCGTTCGCGCGGCCCTGAAAAGCAATTCTAACTGAAGCGCTATAGCGGCTCGAAATGATGTATACTCAAGTCAAAGAAGTGGGACAGTTTCTAGGTTCCGATCCGTCTGAAGACCTCACCGCCCATAGGGAAATCGATCTATCAACGGGGGATATGCATTTATTGAGTTTCAAGCTTTATGCGGCCTTACAGTGAGGATTTTTGAAAGCTCCTATCCATCCAAAGTTAATCTTTTGCTGTGCCTATCTTACTTAATAGTACTAATATTATTACCGCGATTTTGATGATTTTTGCCCCGCTCTCTCGAGGGGGCTCCAAAAATTAGCGTATACTCATAATTGTTCGTGTGCACGGAAATCTTTAGTAAAAGGCGAAAGATTTTCTCGGTCAAATGCACACGAACCAGAGGTGAGGAACGGAGGGAATGGCGCGCACTTTGGGGGCAAGAGACGTCCAGATGGGGGGCTAGTGGGTCGCGTGGCAAAGAACACTCAAAGAGCCCACATGGCGCTAGTAGCCTCTACATTCAGTAAATACTGTATACAAAATCTTGAAAATATGCCCGATATCCATAAAATTAACTGCGGAATGTATGGCTCCGTCAATGACTTATTCAGGGCCGGAAAGCTCTATATAAGCTTATCAAATCAGTATAATTGTACTTTCCCATTCATTACTCTGCAACCAGTCCCTGGAGGAATGATACAGTAACCATTGGGCTTGACTAATGGCTGGGACGTGGTTCTCCAAAAAAAGTACATGTACGCATGTGCTCGGCAATTTAATTCCCGCCCTCCGCCACAGCCCTCGACAATTAACATTTTTTAACAAGAATGGTTTTTGGCCAACACAGTCATTTAACCGAACATGACAAGTTTTTGAGGTAATCGACCAAAAATTCATGATACAAATTAAACTGTCGTTTATTTTTTCATTTTCATAATTCCTGCTAAATTTTGCAAAGTCGACCGTGCTGACTGAAGTTTTATAAGATTGTTATGCGCTTTGTAAAATCCATAGCTTTGCTGGTGAACCTACAGATTAATGTATAATTTTGTAGCGTATTGAACTCAACAATTGGCAGTATCTGCTTTTAAGAGATCATTGTAGGGTCACAGGGCCTCGAATATGGTAGCCATGCAAGTTCAGCTTTATTTCAGTCAACGCGCTATTGAATTGTATAATTTCCGGTACCGTAAATAATAAAAAAACAGCGAAAACTCATACAAAAGTAAATTCTTCAATTGTGGTTTTTGCGCTACATGCTGAATAAATTTTACCCGCCATTTTTGATGACCCGTATTTTGAAGCTAAATGTTCGGATCAATAGCGCAACGAAAAAAATTCATTAAACGCTCCGTTTCAGAACCCTAACGTCGAAAACCTGCAACGAATTTTTCTGTTCGGAATACTCTTATCGACATAATCAATCGAAATCGTAAACAAAAACGATAAAATTTCTAAATTTTCTTATTTTGCGCTAGACCTTTGCCATATGCCAGATTTTATTTTTCTGAAGACTCTGATTTCGAACAGACAAACGGTAGGCGACGACGGCATATGGAAACCCGACCTAAGGTCCAGTTTTGCTCACAATTCTGTGTAGACAATCGTGAACCTGGCGGGGGGAGCGAAGGAGGGGATTAGCGCGTGGTCCGAAAACGTGAATAAAAAGTCATGTTGACCGCGGGAGTGCGAGGGTGGAGCGGATCAACCCCCAGGATTACGGGAAATAATCAAAAAAGAAGATGTGAAAAATGAATATCGGGCCCTAATTGCCGCCGGGGCGATCTGGTGATTAGGGTGTTGATCTGCCGTGTGACCCAAAAAATACCGAAAAAATTAAAGGTGAGGGTGGACCTGGAAGGTTAATCCGGGTACGATAAAGGTGAGGGTGGAGGGAGAAGTTTACCGAAGATGGGGACCACGGAAAATTTTTAAGGGTTACCAGACGTACTCTAAAAAGCGTTCCGGTTAGAATTGATTTTCAGGGCCGCGCGAACGCAGCCCCTCACTCAAAAATTTAGCTGTAGGCGAACCCCAACTCGGAGCTGCCTTACAGGTCAGCCCGGCCGAGAAGTGCAATGGCCAAGCCTTGCCATAGGGGTCCCGTCTTGATGATCACGGGAACCCCCCCAGCCAGGTAAGTTTATGAACGGATCGGGGAGGGAAGGTATCCACAGGCAGTGGGCCAGGTGGGGGGCGAGTCAGGAAACCAACCCAAAAAGATGGCTCTGACCTCTAGAGGTTGACAGATGTCGAGCTTTCCCGCGCAATTCTGCATTAGCTTGGCCCCAATTCCACGATTCTCTCGAAAGGGTGCCAGTCATTTCCCGGAAAAGTGATTTTCCCGAAAGTCATCTCCCCGAACGCTTTGGCAAGGTTGATTTCTCGCCCAATGAGCCTCGGAAGGCACAACCGATGAAGGGCCGGCCGGGTGCCTAGTTGCAATTTCAAAAAAAAAATCGTAAAAAACGCAAACGCGATTTTTGAGATATGCCAGTTAGCACATCGGAATCAACCTTCCAAGCTGGATTGAATCGTCGAGGGCGAAATTCACACGGGCTGACTCGAAGTTTCGAAAAAATCGACATGGTCCCCACCAAAACAACGACACCAAAACGACAAAAAGTTACCTCGGATAGTTCATGAATGCAATTTCTAATTTTTTAGCGATTCTAACCGGTTAGTTTATTCCAGCCCAAGAAACGTCATGCAAAAATCGAGTTTTTTTTGCTCCAATCCAAGCTGCAAATCACATCCTACAGCGGGCAATGGTCATTTCCGCTGACAAATCACGGGAATTACGGGATTTTTATTCCATTTTGCTGCCCACCCCAAAAATACGCGCTCCTTATCACCACGGCCCCGCCACGCTGCGACACGGCTGATCGGCTGAGGAGCCGAAAAGCCGCTAATCGGCGAGTAATTCACTTTCTAAGCTCCTCGAAATGGCCCCCGGAAGAGGAGAGCTACTTCTCTATTTATTATTATTACTCGGGGCTGCTGTAGATGCTGAATGTAATTTTACGAAGCTACCTGGGCAAAGCTGGGACCCGAATTTTCGACTTTGCTATGGGTCTGGCGGGAGTGGGATTGGATATTGGTGAGTTTTGGCAAAATTCGGAACATAACGACGGACTAAAGCCAAATCACGATTTGGAAGACTCCAGGCGACAACTAGCGGAGACCGTTTGTTAAAACGGTTTCGCATAAGCAATTTTAGATGGTATTTTCGATCCGCTAACTAGCAATGCTCATTTTAGACAGCATTTGGAATTATTTGGAAGCAGTTCGTCGAATTCCCATTAAGTAAAAATTTCAAGGCGCTGAAATTTCATTATGCGAAACTTTGAGACTAAAAATAAAGGTGAAAAAAAGCATTGCCATTTTGACAAATTATATCTCGACAAGATGTTTCCACAAAATGATCTTTGACTAAATGAAAATAACCGTTTTTGAGTCGCGAATTCTAGCAGAGAGCATTTAGGCGGCTATAACCGCACCTGATAGCTAGCAGAGACAATTTGGGGAAGTTGATAATTAGCCTTTCGCAACTAGCAAGCATTACGCCGTTATTTTAACTTTATTTTTTTTAAACATGACGAAAAGATCTAAAAGTTTAAAAAGAATTACGAGTTTTTTTTAGGTTCACCTCATCTCAAAATAACCAATCCGACCCGCTGATCATCTACCTCGGCGACGCTGGCCCGTGCGGCCCGGCTAGATCTGTTTTTGCCGATATTGGACCATACCGTATTGGCCGGGACCATACAGTACTTCTCGAAAACGTTTATTCCTGGAACAAGGTAATCACGATTTTCTGGTCTTGCTGAGATTTAGCTTGCTTATTTCTTTCAAGCATTAGAAAACCTCTGAACTTTAGATCTCCAACGTCCTATTCCTCGACCTATCGATGACGTTCTTTGAGGGAATGGACAAGGTGTTTTTCGAGGAGCACCAGATATTGAGAGTTTTTAGTTTGTCGCTCTGATTAACAATTTTGTGACAAAATTTCTGACGGAAAACCCGAGCTATCAAACCAATATGGTCTATTTTGCAGGTAAGAGTTAATGAGTTTTTGTAACGAATAGCGAAACGCAATCACATCGCTAGTTTTTAGGTATTTAATAACTGTTGATAATCAGCAATTTTTTATCTGTAAAGCTACATCAAAAAGGATAATTTAAATCACGCATACTTTAGCCGGCGGCTATGCGACCCCAGTGGCGATTCGCGCGGCGATGGACCCGAGATTTGTAAGGATTAAAAGTTGAAAAGATTTACCCATTTCTCTGCAGAATCAAACTTTCGGCGGCCTGATTTTTACCGGCCCGTTGCTGAGCATCAGCTCATTGGTAGATGCTGCTCCCCATATGCAATATTACGATGGGTGGAGCTCGATAAAGTAGGTTCAAACCGAAATTATTGTTTTCCTGTTCTTCTATTTTCTTTCTTTTTCAATGGCTTTAGCGAAAGTCAAATACGATTCTTAAAAAACTAAAAATCAAAAAATTCAGCTGTCTTCTAATTCGTTTACCTAAAAAAAGATAATGGAAGAAATATTCATCATTCAGAGACTACAAAAACCTTACTCAATGCTGCCCGAATGGTCTGGAATACTGTGACTTTGCGCAGTATGTGTACGTCGATCAGTTTGGCAAGCAATTCAAAAATTTAATGCTTACCTATGGCTTTGCAGGCTTTCCGGAAGCCAAAAATTTCACGGATCCAGTACAGCAATGGTGTGCCAAAAAGGCGGCATCCATAGCCATCGACTGCCTGGTTAGCGAAGAGTAAGTTTGAAAACCTTAGACATTCCAATCTGAAATTACAGTAACGATCAATCGACGGACAATCAGTACACGGATTGCTACACGACATGGCAGACCGGGGATGCGGTGAGTTAGCATAAACGTAAGCCAGCGCCGAAGCTTAAGCCTATGCCTAAGCCTCAGCTAGTCCTAAACGGAAGCCGAAACCTAAACCTAAGCCTAGACATAAAATTTTAGTCCAAACGGTCGAAGCGATCGGTGCGCAGCCGCAATACTGATGGCGCCAGGCCTGACGTTTTTAACAACGGAACGAATGCGTTCTTTGACCATGGGGTAAGTTGAGGATAGAGAGAGTGAGGGAGAGAGAGTGAGAAAGAGAGAGAGAGAGAGAGAGAGATATTAATTTTTCTAGTCTCGGGTCAATCCCTATTCGACTGATACCTCCGGCGGCTACATCTGCGACTTCCGGACTCGTCTGCGAAGCTATATGTCGTGGAGCAAAGTAAATTCTGCACTTTTCTGTGGCGAGTAAGTTAGAGTTTTCTATGCTGGAGGCCAATCCTTTGCCTGTTCTTATAATTCCTTGCAGCTTCTCCGAGTGGCCGCTGAACAACCCGGTTAGCGCGGACGTTAGCGACGACCTACAGGCGTTGATCAACCAATACGAGCAAACACGGCAATATTGTTACCTTTTATTAGAAGAATCCCTTTAGTAAAATTGGAATTTTGATCCTTCACGGTGACCTTGACCTTGGAGTCCCATACCTGGCCAGCGAGGAATTTTTGAAAAAGTTTTCGACGCGTGTCGACGTAGGTGACTTTCGATTTGACCAAAAAACTAAAGCCAAAATTAAGGGTATACTATTCGGTCGCGAGAGATGGGAGTTCATCACCGACTCGCTGTATCAGGTGGAAGGCGGTATGGGGCGGTCTATGTTCACGAAGGCCGGCTCAGAGATTTCATTCCTGATGGTCAAGGTATAATGCGGTTATTTTTGTTATTTATTGTTCATTTAATTTAATACACATTATTTCTTTATTGAGAACAACGTTGATCAATTTTATTCAATTGTTCTAGGGTGCCGGCCACTTGCTTGGGTACGATCGTCCGGATGCTGTGCTCCAGATGCTCACGAGGTTCCTTTTCCAAGAGCCTCCTGGACTTTCCGACAAACCACAGCCCTACAAGATACCGTTTGCCGGACCGGATAGGCAATGTGAGTCGAAGTTCTCATAAAATGAAGTAAAGACAGCAAAAAACTGGGTTTTTCCTTTTTTTGAGCCTAAGCGAGCGAGTTTCGGAAGCCTTTACCTAAAAAAATGTCTATCAAGCAGCGATTTCAAGCTAAATTTATCCATCTTTGTTTCTTTTAGGGACCCGCAAGCAAGCCGATCGAGTCTGGTGGCTACCGGCAATGACCGTGCCCGTCAACTTCAAGCAGTACAGTGGATACCTACATGGAAATGCTGGTGGTGTCAAGACGGCCGTACATTATTGGTAATATTGGCTAGATTAAGTAGAAGAAATTTAAGTTTTTTAGGTTCCTGGAATCGCAAGGAAACCCGGCTTCCGATCCGCTAGTGTTGTGGTTGACTGGCGGTCCCGGATGCAGTGGGATGGGAGCGCTTTTGACGGAAAACGGACCTTTCCGGGTGAATCCGGATGGGAAGACGGTTTTTGAGAATGTGTATTCGTGGAATAAGGTATGTGAGTAGCTTTCTCTCGCTCTCTCTCTCTCTCCCTCTCTCTCTCTCTCGCTCTCTTAACTTCTACGTTTTCAGATGGCCAACGTCCTCTACCTTGACGCCCCCTACGGCACCGGCTTCTCATTCCGGAACGACGATAATGAGGTTGTCATGCAGCAAACGGATCTTACGGTATGACGCAACCTGCTAGCCCCTTTAAAAACCTTTAAACCTTTAGACGGCCGCCGAAATTTTCTCCGCCCTACAAGATTTTTATACCGTATTCCCGGAATATAAGCAGCGTCAACTTTTCCTATTCGGTGAAAGCTACGCAGCCATTTTTGCGGCCTTGACGTCTGAAAGAATACTGGCCGATACTACTGTAATTTCTTATAAAAGGCAGTCAAAGGTATTTTAGGGCAATTTCAACCTTCAAGGGATTGGATTCGGAAATGGGCATGTTAGTGTGAAGCGACAGATCAATTCTGCAATTCATTATCTTTATTTCCATGGTCAACTCGGGAAGAAGTAAGTAAGATGAGAGAGAGAGAGAAAAAGAGAGAGAGCGACAAAGAAAAAAAGCGTTATCGAACTCATTTTAGAGAATGGGAAAGCCTAATTCCATGCTGTAATCAGTCGGACTCGGATCCGTCGTGGTACGAATATTGTGACTTCTCGGTCTACATGACATGGGATAACGGAGCGGTCAGTCCGAAAGACAACTCGACGTGCGCCCAGACGATTGGCCGATTTTTGAGGGAGAGGATTGAAGATAGAATGTGGGTTTCGTCTTCTTCTTCGTCTATCTGTGTCTCTCTGCCTCCCTTTCTGTCTCTCTCTCTCGCTCTCTCTCCCAGCTGATCTCTTGATTTTCAGTAACCACGCCCTTAACATGTATGAAGATTGCTATACCCAATCAACGACTCTCTATGGCTCGCAACTTTGGAGTGGAATCTCTAACCACATTGACAAAACGAAGTTCAAAGGACGCTACTATGCTAATTTGGCTGTAAGACCCAGTCCTAGGGCTTTTTCTATAGATACCTTTAGCTAAGCGCTCCCATCGACGTCACCGACAACCTGGGAGGATTCCCCCTGCTATGCCAATAACGCAGCCTCGAAATGGTTGAATCGGAAAGAAGTGAAAGAGGCTCTTCATGTATCGAACAGTAATATAAATTGGACCGAGTGCAGGTAGGATTCAGAAAATACAGGCCTCTGATTCTCTATGTTTAGTGCCACAATACAACAAAAATACCGACGCGGATATCAGGAGTTGGATCCGCTGATTGATGCAGTGATGAGGTTAGTCCGCCGGGTTAGGCTTGGCTTAGGCTTAGGCTTAGGCTTAGGCTTAGGCTTAGGCTTAGGCTTACAACTATAATTTATTCCATTTCGGGAGCACTCATACCTTATCCTAGTGGGCCAGCTGTGTGGCGAGTGGGTGGTCAGGCGTAGGGTTGGCCATTGGCTGGGCTGCTTTTTCCGAAAATTACACGAGTTTTAGCGCAGCGAACGGCAAGCCACTCCGTCTCCTATTCTACAACGGCGACATCGATTCCTCCTCAATTTTCATGGGAATCCAATGGTTCGTCGAAGACTTGGCGAAGAGAAACTCGATGCACATCGATAAGACCTATGGACCATGGATGTAAGTTTCCATAGCTTTGCCTAACTTTTCTTCAGCTACCGTACCCGAAACGCCGGCTACAACAAGCGATTTATGTCTTCGAATGGGAAATTGAGCGTTGAGTACACTACTGTTAAAGTTTGGAAATGAATAGAACAAACTCAAGCACTATTTAGGGTGCCGGTCACCTGGTGCCACTTGACAGAGCTGGGCCTGCTCTTCAGATGTATGCAAATTTCTTAGCGGGACGGGATTTCAATACGCCGTTTTTGATAAATGACGCCGATACGCCGTTATTGGAGGAGTATCAGGTCAAGAAACAGGTGAGAGAAATAGGGAGGAAAGAAAGCTCGCGAAAGTGGGAGAGAGTGAGAGAGAAAGAGCAAATTCTCGTACTTTCAGGCCGCAAAAATGAACGCTGGCGATTCTGGAGCTCATCGAAGGACCAAGAGAAGTTCTCCTCCCGAGCAACCCTGGGTAAGTGGAGAAAATATCCATTTAACGTATCATATATCTGTTTTGGAGAATTTCCGTATTAGAAACTTTTTTTTAATGAAGTTTTTCTACCTTTTCAGCCAAAACCAGCTCCTCCACCACCAGCCCCGACGACCAAGGAGCAAGACAATGTCCCAAAGATCCCGTTCGCATCCTTCCAACCGAACTTCAAGACCTATGCTGGGTATCTGAATGCGTCTGACGGGAATTATATTTATTACGTGTAAGGAATAACGATAGGCTCAAAATTACGGTATCCTTAGGTTGACGGAATCGCAAAACAACCCTTCAAAGGATCCACTGCTGTTGTGGTCGAATGGAGGACCCGGATGTTCTGGGCTTATTGGATTGTTTACAGAGAATGGTATGCTATCAGAATTGACTATTAAAGCATAAAGCGGTGCTTCGTAACCACCTAAAATTTGCATACCACGAATTAGAACATACTTATTCAGGACCCTTCCGCATCAACTTCGACATGAAATCGGTGTACGAGAACGTATTCTCGTGGAATAAGGTATAACATAAACACTTTGTGCCTCCATTTGCACTTTGTGCCAACTTACCTTTACTTTATCTATCAAAGTTGAGTTGATCGAGTGCTTTTCAGTTTGCCAACATCCTCTGGATCGAGTCCCCACGTGATGTCGGCTTCTCCTATCGAGCGAATAACGTTCCGGATGATAATGAGTGGAATGACAATAAGGTAAGTACAATTTAAAGAACCTATTCAAAGCGAAATAAATATTACAATTGTCATTTCAGACAGCCGTTGACGTCGTCTTGGCCATAAAATCCTTCTACCAACGTTATCCGGAGTATGACGGCCGAGACTTCTACTTTACTGGTTGGTTCTAACAGTAGGAGTTTTAAGCACTTATAAACGCAAATCTCGGCGTTATTTTATACTTTAAGGCGAGTCCTACTGTGGTGTCTACCTACCCACCACTGCTGACGAGTTGCTGAAAAGAAAATTGGTACGTTGCGCATAAAATCGCAAAAATTATTGATCGGAACTCGATTTGCATTTACTAGAACATCTTAGAAAGCATTTCTAAGTTTGCACCCTCGATTTTTATAGACCGGCGACCTGCTGAACGTCAATTTCAAAGGATTCGCGATTGGAAACGGGATCCACAATGAGCATCTGCAGATTAACTCTGCAATTTCGTTGTCGTACTATCGAGGCATGCGAGGGAAAGAGTATGTTGATGTTAGAGTAGACTTCAATTACATGGTTTGAATAGCTTAAATATTTTAGCGAGTACGATCGGCTGAAAAACTGTGCTTGGGGCAACATCTCGAACCCAATGACGTACTACGACTTTCAGAGCTATGTTGGGATCGATTCGGCTGGGTATCCCTATCCTTTGGTAAGCTGGCTTAGGCTTAGGTTTAGGCTAGGCTAAGGCTTAGGCTCAAGCTCAAAAACATCCTTCTAGGTTGATGACGATACCACCTCCGGGCAATGTGGAAAATGGGTAGTAGAACAGGGCTACGACGATACCTGGTATTCCGGGTAATAACTCATTACTGAACGAGCTAAATTGACGTGGTTATAGAAATAATTACTACAACACTTATCAAGACAACTATTCCCCAAGGGTCCAACCAAACCCACCAAACTCCCGGAAGAAGCGTGAGGCACAACCATTGAGAAATTCGATGAATTTTATTGATCAGACTGTAGGTTTTCAAGAGAGAGAGAGAGCGAGGGAGAGAGCGAGAGAGAATACTAACTCGATAAACCACCTTTCAGTCCAAAATCGACAAAGACTACACCGGCTTCAACTGGGGTTTCTACTTCTGGGGCGACCAGGCGGATTATTTGAATCAACCGGAAGTGCGAGAGGCTTTCCATGTTGGGTTGAACACTCGGGAGTATCATTCATGCTAGTAGGTATTAAACTGGATAACTCACTAAGACAATGTACCTAAAGATTAAGGTCATTCTTTAGCCGCTACCTCGACCGTCAGTATATCCAGACTCATTTTGCTATGGAGCCCGTCTACGAGTCGATTTTTATGCAAGGTGGGGCATGAGAAATGAGAAATTTCCAAGATATAGTACACAAAAATGAACTGTCTATATTGTTCTCGGTCACATCAGGAAACGATTGTATGGACCGCTAACTTCAATGTCCCTTTAAAATTGCGAAAAATCCCACAAACCGATGCCTTTCAGCTGCTCAACTTAACACTCAAGTCCGAATCCTGCATTTCGAAGGAGATGTCGATATGGGGTGCCAATATTTAATGGCCGAATGGTTTGACGAGAATTTGGCAGCTGCGAACAATTTTACTCGAACCAAGGCCCGAGCGCCATGGTATTATTCGATGGCTGGGAGGAATGAGTGTGTATTTAAATCTTTTTTTCTCGCTTTCTCTCTTTCTCTCTCTCTCGCTCTCTCTCTCTCTCTCTCTCTCTCTCTCCCTCTTTCTCCTGTCATCACTCCTTTAGCTCGGAGACCATCAAGGCAGGGTACCACAAACAAGGCACTGGAGCATCAGCTACTATAGACTACATGACCGTTAAGGTATATTTATATAATTTACGGCTAAAAGGGCGTTATCTAGGGAGCCGGCCACATGGTGCCACTCGACCGTCCGGGTCCAGGGCTTCAGCTCCTTTACAACTTCATCATGGACCAGGATATGAGCTCGAAATTCCCGTATTCGATCGATCCTCAACCGCTCGACCAGAGTTATGTCAATCCAGCACCGGATGGTAAGTCTTTGAACGTTTTGTTTTTAAGGCATTACCAATGATTTTTGACATTTCAGCTAGACCTTTAAATGTCAGAAAAAATGGCAGTCATCGTTAAATTATTGATTTTCAGTCTCAATCCCCGCCCAGGACACCGTCTATTTCTTGCCGGGCGTGACGTGGCCATTGAATTTTACCCATTATTCTGGCTATCTGAATTTGCAATCGGATTCGTATGCTCATTATTGGTAAGAAATAACTTGAAGGTTTTAGTTTTATCGACTTTTATAGGTTCCTGGAGTCTCAAAACCTTCCCTATAGCGATCCGATCGTGCTATGGTTAAATAGTGAGCCTGGTTGCTCAAATTTGAGAGGTAAAAAAGCTTAATTTAGGCTTAGGCTTCGGATTAAGTTTATCTCCTTATCATTTATTTGCAGGCCTCTTCACCGAGATCGGACCGTTCTTCCCAAACCAGTATGGAGCGACCGTCTTCGAGAACCGCTTCTCTTGGAACAAATATGCAAATCTGCTCTTTATTGACGTGCCCTCGACGGGAGGATTCGCATACCAAAAGGCGGCTTCAGGTCCGAGTAACGATACCGCGACCGTTGGACAGCTATTCGATGCTCTAACCGCATTCCGGAAGTCGTATCCGAATTTTGCTAATCGTCCGGTGTATCTGGCCGGTCAGGGCTATGCCGCTGTGGTGGCTGCTGCGTTGGCTGCGGACATTACACAAAAATTGGAGGTGATACAATTTTAATTAAATTTGTAACAATTTCCAGATCGAAATATTTATACCTTCAAATTTTAACGCAGACTCTAAAGATAGACTTTTTTCTAGACCGGAAGGACGAATATTCCACTTGCCGGTGTAATTTCGGTTAACGGACAGCTCGATCTGATGCGACAGGTACAATAAAGCCAATTTTATGCTATATTTTGAATCACATAGGTCCGCGCACTTGCCTATGATCAATATTATCGGGGCTTCATGATGGATAAGTGCGCACTACAACATTCTATTTTTTTTGTATTTACAACAAAGTTCTGTCCATTTCCAGCGGCTACGACCAGCTCCAAAACTGTTGCGATACGCTGAAGCGAGAATATAACTCGTCGGATTGCGACTTTGCCATCTTCTTTGACTACAGCACTGGTAGGGAACGAATTCTCTAATTTTTCTTGTCCTCGCTTCCAGTAAAATGGGCTCAAGTCTAGGAAACCCCCCCCCCCCCCAGCCGACTTTTCAACTTTTCTAACTTCCTTATTTTTATTTTTCGCTACTTTTTTCGACTAAACTGCAATGTAGTCTTATTAATTAGCCTACGGCGAACATTTTGGTATACTTTAGAGCTCGCTAGCACAAAAGGGGGCCGAGATACAAAAGACCGGCTGGGGGGGGGGGGGGTTTCTAGACTCTTACCGTAAAATGGTTGTTTTTAGGAATACCTGTCGTGAAGCCCTTCGAGAATCCGGAGATGGCAAAATGTGGTGATGTGCTTCAGAGGATGCAAAATCAGGTGTAAGTAGAAGTAACCCAAATTAGTTTATTTACTTAGGCTTAGGCTTAGACTTACCCTTTGGCTTAGGCTAGCTTCACTCCAATCCTTAGCATGCATATAGACAGTAATTTTAGTCTCCAAAAGCGTATCACGGGCACCTACGGCGATTGCTATGTCTTCGATTTCAAGAAGCCCAAAAACGACGCTGAAAAGGCAAAGGGAAGCCCGGTATGCTCGCACTGTATTTATTGATGCCTTTAAAGTACGACTACATACCTCTCTCAACGGATTCCAATGGCGGCTTCCCATGCTATATGCTAGAAAGTGCCAGCGATTTTGTAAATCGAGAATATGTCCGGGAGGCGCTTCACATACCGGAATTTGTCCCAGAATTCGAGTTTTGCAGGTAGGTGTATTTGCGAGAGCAAAATGTGAAATTATAACAATATCATAGTAACTACCATTGAATCGAATTTTTCTAGCACCAGTGGGATCGGATATACCCGAGAGTATAATTCAACGATGGAAATCTATAAGCAGTTGACGAGTGCTATGATTCCGTTAAGGTAGATTTAGTGAAAAAAAATCGATAGTTGGATATCAGGCTACTTTTCTTAAACGGCGACGCCGACTACAGCAACAACCATCGGGAATCTGAGAGCTTCTTGCAAGCCCTTGTGGATGCTGGGAACTTGGTAAGAAAGAGAGAGAGATAGAGAGAGAGAAAGAGACAGAGAGAGACAGAGAGCGACAGAGCGAGAGAGAGAGAGAGAGAGAGAGAGAGCGAAAGAGAAAGAGAGTGAAGAGAACGATAGAGGGAGAGAATGAATGAGAGCGAGATAGCGAGAGAGAGCAGAAGTGAGATATATTTGTAGGTTGTCGCTCAA
Source organism: Mesorhabditis spiculigera (assembly GCA_958295435.1). Classification (NCBI taxonomy): domain Eukaryota; kingdom Metazoa; phylum Nematoda; class Chromadorea; order Rhabditida; family Rhabditidae; genus Mesorhabditis; species Mesorhabditis spiculigera. Next base: position 50,477 of record CATQJA010001331.1, read on the forward strand.
GAACGCAACGGCTTCTGGTATGAAACGCCAGGAGCGATGGGATTCTTAACTCGATACCAGACTGCTAACTCGAAGGCTGATGTGGATTTCATTACCGTTAAGGTATACATGCTATAGATATGTTTTTCTTTTTAGGGAATTTCTGGATTGGCCAGTCGGGTCTACGCTGGAAACAATTTATCCTTTTTTAGGGAGCTGGCGCGAATCCGGGACGAGATCGCCCAATTCCGACACTCTTTGCAATCGCAAACTTCCTGGGTGGCAAGAATTATTCAGATTCTTTCCTGATGCATACTAATAGAATACCAATGTATAGTCAGTATACGGTAGGTCTCGCTTATACAAACAAGCCAAAAGGTAACTTAACGAGAATTATATAATGCTTTTAATTTTTTGCGCTTTTGCTCCTCTTTAAGATACCAATTTTTAGGAGGACGGCGAGATCGTACCAGATCCAACGACCCTAACACCGACACAGGCTTCTGTGACCACGAATCCGACTAACGCTGGACCCACCGTAACTGGGGCTCCAGTAACGATAGTTACGGCCGGTCCTGGATCTACAGCATCCAAAAAAACCGACAGTCCGGGTGGTTCTTCTATTGGTAGCACTTCGGTTGGACCTGCCACCACAACAAAATCAACGACAAGAGCTTCTATTTTCCTAGCTATTTTGATAGCCATTTTGACGTGGTTGTAGCAATTTTTTTGATAAAATATTTATTTGATAAATTTTTGATTATTTTTGCTAAACGGGCACAATTGACAAAATTTTTCGCTCCTTGTAGGCAAGACAAGACATGTTTAAATTAGATCGTATTCTTAAATTCAGTGTTTTCATTACGTAGCCAGGTGTCTAAAAGGCAAATATATTTCTGAAGTATTTATTAAACCCGTAAGATACGCCTTAAAGAAAGATGAACAAGCAATACTCGTAGGTCAAACAAAGCAAAGGCACAACATTTTGTCAGAAACCAAAGCAATATAAAAAAACTTATACGTTTTCTTCAACTACGTCATTGACGTAATGTCACAAGGGTGGGCGTAGATAGGAGTTTAGGGTAGTGTAGGATAAAGCGAGTCGTGCAGAAGTAGAGTCGATAAGTCGCGTCGTGAAGATCTGAGATCGTATAGAAAACGTTGAATCGTGGCGGAATTCTTGAGTTGTTGATGGATATGGTAGCAATATCAACATTTTGGAGATGTGAGGTTGATCTTCATTTAAGTAGTAAATCGATGAGCACGGTGGAATTGAAAATATCCGGATTTTAAGCAAGCAACGGGTACATAAGCGTGTAGTCATCGGCGTCGACTTGGCCTCCGTTGCAGACGATGGAAAAGTCAGTAAATGATGAAGAGATGCTGTGCATATATTAAATCGCAAGCAGGTAGCTGTGGTACCTTACTCCCCATCCCGGGTGCCTATATAGCAATCGAACAGCCCGAAATCGGGGGCGAAAAGGGGCGTGGTTTATATAAACGTATTAACGACCCGAATAGGTCAAGCTTCTAAAGACGAAGGTCTCCCAGCCAAAATCTTAACCTGGGGACGGCAGTACGCGTAATAGGATTGAGTGCCCGACGTTTGCCGCGACGGCAATTTCCGCATTATAACACAAAGTAAAAATCCGCTTAACCTCAGATGCAAAATGAATGGTCGAGGTAATAAAACATGCCATAAGTTCTGTCTTTCATCTTGTTTCTTATGTCGGTTTGCCGCAAGGGTAGATTATCGAGAAAATGGGATTTAGCACGAGATCTAGCTGCAAGTTCCATTATCGGGAAATTTTAGGGACACACCGATTTCGTTTGCTCAAACGCAAGGTATAGTAAAAAAAATTATCTTTGGAGAGTGAGTAAACTTTCGTTCTGCAGATCAGGCCACTGAGAGGAGACAGGCAAAATATGAGACAGAGAAAGAAAGAAAGAGAGAGAGAGAGAGAGAGAGAGAGAGAGAGAGAGAGTGAGAGAGAGTGAGAGAGAGAGTGAGAGAGTGAGAGAGAGAGACCGAGAGCGAGACAGGTAGTGAGGAAGATATAGAATTTTTGGAACTAGAAATTAACATAAAAAATAATTGAGTGGATGAAATCGGGGGAAGCTTTTGTCAATGCTTGCCCGGAGGACATGTTTCTTCCTGCATAGGTATGGCGACATTTGCGTCAGCCGAGAAAGGGGATGGTGGCGCATTAACGTGAGCCTGAGGACGGCTGGTGCGGACGAAAGCATACAACAATTCATAAAGATTTTTTTGATGATTGAAACCGGATAATTACAAACAAAAGCTTTCATTCATTCAGGTGATCCTTAATTTATGCTGTAATAATTTATAGCTTCAGAGTTCAGAAAGCCGGTCAAGAAACATTAAAAAAATCGCGGTATTGTACCGAGCAAGATTTAGGCACGTTTAGAATTCAGTAGTGTATTTTGTTGTTGATTCTAGTGTAATCAGATCAGCCAAGGTATTGTTTTCATATTTTATTCAACAAAGAACCCGTAAGGTTTCGTTTAAAAGACAGCGGGAGGGTAAACACTCGTATGTTCGAAGAGGGGAAGGCACATCAGGGTTGTAGAGATCAACAGAAAATGATGATGACAAAGAAAGTACTACAAGTTGAAGCTACGATTGTTGGTTATCGTCATAAAATAGCGCGTTGATGGGTGCGTAGAGTAGTGTCGGATAAAACAGGTGGTGTAGAAGTAGAGTCCAAAAATCGTTGGGTGAATTCGTGAGATCGTGTTGAAAAAGTCGAATCGTGGCGGAATTCGGTAGTCGATGAAGGACACGGTAGAAACAGTTGCAATTCAGAAGTACAGGGCTGATCGTCCGTTGAATCGTGAGACGATGAGTACGGTAGAATGGAAAATATCCGCATTTTAGGCAAGCAGCGGGTACATAAGCGTGTAGTCATCGGCGTCGACTTGGCCCCCGTTGTAGACGATGGAAAAGTCAGTAGATGAGGAGAAGGAGATGCTGTTCATGTATTGGATCGCAATCGCAATGCTTTGGTGCCCTAACCCCCATCCCCGGCGCCTATATAGCAATCGAACTCCCCGAAGTCGGGGGCGAAACGGGGCGGGGTCGGAATAATCGAATCGACCGACCCAGATAGGTCACCTCCAGAAGACGTGGACAAGCCGGGCAAGCCAAAATATTGCCGTTAGCCAATATTTTGGCTTGAGCTCCGCGTAATACTATTAACAGTCCCGCGTATGCGCGAACTCAGGTAATTTCGAGGCGCTGGAATTGGGTTAGCCATGCCATTCCCAGCGCTTTGCCGAGCTCTTTTTAGTGCCTACTACACTCTTTTAGCTTTGTAGGTGTGGGTGGTGAGGCTGGCGTAGAATTGGCCGCGCGCCCAGTTTGTCAACAACCCCCAGGGGCGAACAAAAAGAACCAGCGATACCTAAAAATAGGCCCTGACGCTGTATTTTTAGGGCAGCCAAGCGGCGTCGTTTGACGCTCGGTAATTTCCTTAACGGCCCCTCGAATTTATGGGATACTTGAATTAAAAAGCGTATGCGTAACCGGGGGAATGTTGCGTGGCAGATCTCTGGAAAGTTGACGTGCGCCTGGGGAGGTATTGGAAGGTGCGAAGATCGTGAAATTTATAAGAGGGCAAGCTAGTAAAAAAGATACGTGCGCTTGAGGCAATAAGTACAAGCTTGAGGGGAACGTGACGACCGGAGCTTTGTGAAAGAAGGCGTAGGCTTAGGCTAGACTTAGGCTTACGCTTAGGCTTACGCTTAGGCTTAGGCTTAAACCTGAGGTTTAGATTCAGGCGGGCCTCAGGCTTAGGATGAGGCTTAGGATGAGACTTAGGCTTAGGCTCAGGCCCAGGCTCAGGATTTTGGCTTAGGCTTACAAGGCTTAGGCTTAGGCTTAGAATTAGGCGTAGGCTTAGGCATACATAATAGCTTTGGTTCAACAAGCCTTCTCTTTATTTTGTCCGATTTGCTCAAAATTTCCAGGAGTATGAGCGTGTTTTGAAACAGATCGTGTTGCCGCGATGACACATCAACCTAGGCTCCCTGCAAAGCGCGTCAATCGCATCCCCAGAAAAATCCCCGCGCTGGCCGGGAGCCAAAAATAACCGTGACAGATCATCGATATTTACGCAGTTTGGAACCCCGAAAACAGTTCCTAAAAATTTCTTCAGCTAAGATTTAACTCCAAAAACACGATGAGTAAGAAAAATTAAATTTTGCAGAGTAGAAACCTGAAGCTGTGTACTTCCTGACGCAGTGAAAGCGCTGCAATCATCTTTTGAAAGTTCTCCCGCTAATGCTGAGTAATTTTCGTTCCGCAAACAACAGTTGCGGGACCAGGTTTCGTTGGTTTTTGAGCTAACACTGCAAGAAAAACACAAAAGTCAATAGAGGATGGGGAACTGCACGTTGCTGGGCCTCAAAAGAACGGTGGCGATTTTTTGAAGGCAACTTGAACTCTTAAATTCATAATTTAAGTGAAAAAACACACGTCTGAAATTGTCCTAATTATCGATAAACCTTAGGACTCACAAGGGAACCACCTTGGCGGCGTGGCGTTTCGTTATGGGACCCAGCCCATTTTGTGCAGAATTTTTTGCTGATTCCGAACCCGCTTTCAATTTTTGCCAAATAGCCCGATTTAAAAAGTTACGACAATTTTAAGATCATATTTGAGCCCGCGGGCGGTCATCTGTCACGATGTCCAACTTTTTTGTTTTAATATGCCAATCCATTTTAAATAGCCTATCTTGTAGAGAATTTTTTTCTGATCCGAATGGTATATTTAATTACTGCGCTACTGCCTATCGATGATCACTTACGGGAGTGTGAAATAGCCTGTTTTTCACCATTTCCCATACAAAAAACGAAGTCCATACCAAGTATCGTCGATTTTTTCGATTTCCAACAATTTTGAGTTCAATAGTTTATTCGATAGAGAAAAATTTTCTGAATACGATGGCAATATTGGTTTTTGATGAATCAGCAGGGAAATGCAAAATAATTGGCTTTGAAGTTGACAAATTTGGGAAAAAAATGGAACTTTGAAGCGCTATAACTTTTTAAAACGAGCTATTTGGCAAAAATGAGCAGCGGATTCGGAATCAGCGAAAAATTCTGCACAAAATAGGCCGGGTCCCATAACGAAACGCCACCTCGACCTCGGGTGGTTCCCTTGTCAGGCTCGAAATAGGATCGGAAACGAGCAAAATAAATTTAAAGGCTTAAAGACATCCGTTTCTCTGATTTTTTCAGATATTTGCAACTCGAATCAGTGATTCAACGAATATATTAACTGTTTATTTTAGCATGCTCTTTCCGGAAAAATCATCCGTTGAACAAGGTCAAGCCTTTCCTCCGGGTCGCTATCGATTTTCCTGAGCCAGATCTCCGCCCTAAAAGTACACTCCCATCAGTATAACTTGAAAGATCCACTTGTTTATAGCTTGCTATTACTTTTCGGGGTAACCGTTCGTGCAACTAGCAGAGGAGAGCTAATCCTCGCTCTTTGCTGTTTTCCAAAAATTGACCATTGTGCTGTCGTTGGGTGATGAGTCAATGCTATCTCTCCAATGTCTCATCCCTCCCCAATCGGCCGAACGAACCTTCGGCCAGCCCGTGTGCAAGATTTCCCAGAAAATATCCCCTTCCAAAGCCTATATAGCACTCGAAGGGATGGGTATTCTACACAGACTCGGAACAGTCTATCTACTCTACTTCCAAAGCTAAGCTTCCCAAGCCATGCAAGCCATCAATCAATCCGAAGTCCAGATCCTCTCCAATCTCGGACAAATCGACACTGATGATTATACATTGATGTATCCGCTACTCGCCTAAATGGTGGATGACATCTACCGTATCCTCTGCTGTACATTCTGCCTATTCTGGCTGCTGTGATTAGTGATTCTGGGTATACTTCAAGCCCAGATCAACTTCTACTACCTGAACTGCTTCAAATTTGATGGAGCTATGATCATGATCTCACCACTTCACTTCATCAGAAGATCTCTATCTACCTCGACTCTTCCACGATCTCGCCAGTCTACTTCCCGGATACTCCCACGGATCTCCGAAATATACTCTACTCAACAATATCTCACCCACACATATTATTTGTGCAATAAAATGATATATTTATTTGGCATTTCCGGTTGATTCAATTGCACGGCAAGACAAAATGCAAGTGGCGGGGTATTACAGAGTGGCGGGGGTTGATCAAATTGGCGGCAGTCGTTTTTCAGTGCGTTTTTCGGCAGTAATTTTTCGCCTACGACTCGTTTATGGGTTGGGTTCCGCGTCAAAATAAAGCCAGAAAAACGAGTGGGTTTCGCGCGCCCACTAGGTCAGTATAATTGGTCTGACGGGATTGAGCTGGTTGCGGTAATTTTTGCTTAGGTCAGTTGGGGTGGTTATTACGGGGGTAAATTTAGGACGTTGGACGGCCTCTATTAATTTGGTTCACTTTTACGCTAATTTTGAGACGCTACCTAGTTAGATCCGCTACGTGTTGCCTAATTCAAAGGTGAGAATATGATTTAAGGGACACAGCATGGCGAGGCCGTTTTAAAACTAGCTAAAAAGCTAGTTTTAAACGACAAAATTAAGGTATGTTTTGGGTATGTAATTATTTTTTTTAACTGGAAAAGCAAACACAAGTTGACAAGATAATCTTGAGAGCTTAAGACTGTTTTCGGCGATTAAGGCACCTTGCTACGTTTGATCAGAGCACACTTTCTGCTTCAAGCTGCACATGGTTCCGAAAATTCAATTCCATATAATTTTAATACCGATTTGCGCTGTCTAGCACAACAGCAAAGTAAATAACAAGTTCCGCAGAGAAAAGCATTGATAAACTTTTGACTTCCACTTCCATTCTGAATTCTTTTAATGAATTTCGGGTTCAGGATATAAGCCTAGAATCCGTAGCCAAAGTTTTTGGAGTTAGGGTGGGATGGTGTGAAAATTTTCATGAGAAAAATGGACCAAAAGCTAAAGCGTGTCAACAAAATGTCGAGTGGTCTCTTCGTAGGTCTCCAAAGTTTGGCCATATTGGAAGCAGTGCGCCTCGCCTGACGAGAGCTTCAGGAATGTCACGTTCATGCCTATTTCTGTATTTTTTAATATACTTTTTAATGGCCATAAATACCTCGTCTACAACGCCAACAGCTGTAGAAAAAGAAGAAGTACCCTGCTGGTCAGTGAAGAGCAATTGGAGTTGGATCAACTTTAAATGTGAGAAGCCGTGCCAGGAAGTTGAGGTGGGGTAAATAGAATCTATTGTACCACGTATCGCGCCACGTCTAGAGCTGAAAAAAATACACATTTAGGGCTGTCCAACTGGGAAGTGCTTGATGCTCGGATTGCCCTACTCAAGCGCGGTATGCGTATGCAAATTCAAAAACGGGACGCTTCATCTCGATGTTGATAGGCTGGAACAAATAGAACAAAAAATCTGTTTCGTGTTACAAATTTGATAATGCATAATTTGCTTAACGTTAGCGGGGCAGAATCGTATTAGCTATTGGCAGTACAGCCGAGATTTGTCCATCCTATCCACGTTTTGAAACACTCTAGTTAGTCATTTGCAGGGTGATGGGAAGAAACAGAGCGCGATGCCGGGTAGCGACTATTTCCAGTCGATTTCTGGGAACGGAGTGGGGCAGGGAGAGCAGTTCTTTCAATTTTTTTGGAGGTCTACGTGAGCACAACGAACAGGAGATGCGAACGAGGTCGATTTTCGGGCTATCAGCAAAGGGACAAAGAGAAGAGGTAGCATGGGAGGCTAAAAATGGATGAAAGTTTCGAATTTCTTTGCATTCGAAAGTCCTCGCCTTTAAAATATTTTCCGCACATCAAAACACGCTCTTCTAAGGTCGCTAAAATAAGCACTTTGTCCCCACCGCAATCGAGTGCCTTCCCAAACACGAAAAATTCTCGGCTTTGGGCCAATTTTTCGCCTTGGCTTTGAGCGACTAGCCCGAGTGCTTTGAGAGGACAAACAGACCCCTAAAAGGTGCTATATAACGAAAAGCTGTGCTCGTGACCTGGAGTATCTTGTCGCACATTATGTTCGACAAAGCCATACTGTTAGTTTTTCTCCTGCAAATCGTGCAATCGAAACTCACCGCTAATGACCTGCGGCGCCCCTGCTCTTCTGTCAAGAGCAACATGACCTGGATCACCTTCAAATGCCATAAGCCGTGTCAGGCTGTCGAGGTGAGCGATAAAAAAATAGTTTGGTAACTAAAAAACGAAGGAAGGAAGTTAGGATTAACAAAAACTACCTTCTAAACTACCTAAAAACGTCTAAATACCTAAAAAATAATTTTCATTTTGTCGATCGTTAAAAAGGTTAAGGTTCAATGTAAGCCTTAGGTAAAAGCAAAAAATAATTACGTCAGGAATGCTCAACGGGAGATTGCTACATGATGCGGGGAATACCGAAGTGCGTCTGCAAATGCGAGAAGCAACAGGTTCTTCTAGACGTCCAGACCCTACTCCGGAATGCCCGCCAAGCAAATCTTAATGTTAAAGGAAAATAGATCTCGAATTGATATAACAGCAGCTAAAGATTATTTACATTACTTCCATACATTACTTCCCACAATCACTAACGATACTATTTCCGGTTTACTTCGAAGCCCCGGAATTTGTTACCCTAGTCGCTATTTAATTTCAGCTCGTTCAATCCAAAATACTCGTCTAGCTTCAGATCAAGGCATAGGTCGTGCAAAGCGACAGAATAGTCTTAGGAAAAGTGTGGCTGTTCGGCCAATTGCCTCCCCGCTCCTCTATAAATGAGAATAGAGATACTGTTCTGGGAAACGAGCAGGGCGGGTGCAAGGGCCGGCCGATCTGAGAAACAGTCATGAGTCGGTCTTGCAAAGACGAAAACAATGGACTAGTTTCCTAGAAAAGATTAGTCAGCTCCTGTGAGGCTATACGTAGGCTTGGGCTCAGGCTTAGGCTTAGGCTTATTCTGGGGCTTAGGCTTGACTTAGCTTAGGCTTAGGGTTAGATTTAGGCATAGGCTTTGGCGCCGGCTTAGGCTTAGGCTTAGGCTAAAGCTTAGGTCTAGGCTTAGGCTCAGGCTCCGACCTTTCCAGATTTGTCAAATCGTTTTCTTTTTCTCGTACTCCATCCAAGTCCTTTTTCTTCAAACGACCCCGTGTGATCACCAGTTCCTAAAAGCGAGATTTCCCTTTCCAGGGCGGCGCACCGAATTCCCAGAACCTTTCCCATTCCCACTCATCTATATATTTGCTCGGGGCCGGGATTTGCCAAACTTCGGACCCTTCCTAAGGCAAAGACTAATCTGTTTCTTTTTCCATCATTTAATCTAATTGTTTCTGTGCATGCGATGAGCAACCTGTGTTGTAAAACTTGATCCGAACCGTTTTCCGAAGAGAGCAGAGCAGGTTTTCAACCTTAAGTTTTTGACTTTCATGGTTAAATTTGATGGCCCGGCATCGCGGAACATTTTTGGCGACAATCTGAACACCATCCTCAGCATTTTAGCCCTAGGGTTTTTCTGATTTGCATCGTGTACCTAGAGCACGAAAAATTAAATAGGATTTTGTAAATGGCGGGTCTTGATCGGTAATGGATTTTGAAGCCACTAATTATCCTTTGCGGCTTGATCCTTTTTTAGGAAATCTCATTCAGAACTTCTCGTTATCCCCTGCATTTAAAATTCCCAGCGCTGACTTCTCATTTTCTTGGTATTGTCGGTGTAAATTTTTATATCCTAGAGATTTTTATATCCTATACTATAGCCCTATCGATTATCTCTGCCATCATCTCTCAATGCTGTTAGATTGAGCAATCTGTGAAAAGTGCTCTTCGCGGCTCACTGTTCCTAGAAATCGAACCCGAATGGTCTGGTTACCCGGAACCCGTCTGTCACCAATTTCCCCCACTCTGCAAATGACTAACTAGCAAGAACTCAGGTGTGAGATTGTGCAACATCGTCGCGTGTTTGCTTTATTGCACGTTTCGTAGAAAATCACGTTGAATCGCTTCTTCGGGTCCTTCGAGGAGGTGGCCATCAACCGAAGATGTCGGCCCACATCGATCCATGCTTGCAGGTGCACGCGCAGGTCGGGCGTCTTCCTCTATGCACGCATTCACCGGTCTGGCAGTTCTAAAAATATGCTGGTAGTCAGGAGTCTTCAATTGCTTGTGTACCTTTTCCATAATTTCATTTTGTCACAACTGGATTTTCCCCCTATTTCTTAAATCGAGGTATGTAGGAGGTGGCGGCGGCGCGGGACCAGCGTAAAACAGTTGCTCTAGTTCATTCAGATTTAGTACCATAATCCCTATCTCGCTAGCTTGCTTCATCTCTCACTCCAAGATTTGATCTGCAAACTTACGGCCAGCTGGCATGCGGCATAGCACTTCGCTTTCGACCAGTTCGGGTCGGCGTTCATCGATGAGCACGACCACGAGCCTCGACCAGCCACGACGCCACATTGGACGATTAGCAGCAGGCAGAGCACGACGAGCTTTTCATTCATTGGGGAGAGTTTTTGTTAATCGGACTGCTCTAGCAATCGAATTACCCCCTTTTATGCTTATTTTCCTGATTTATGTTTATTTTAGCTCTAGCCGGAACCGACACTTTTCGAAATCCGAGCCTAGGTAATTCGACCTGCCCCGAAAGAGTGTAGGCAGATGATTAAGCGGTCGCAAAGAGGCATTGTTTGTACTTTCCGTATCTAGCGCGTTTTTATGTAAACGATTTATGTGACTCACAAGGAGGCGTTTTTTAGTGCCCACGCAATTTTGAAATGGGACTTGTTTAACACGGCACTTGTTCTTTTTGAGTGGCTGGTGTAGTACTTCTGCAGGAATGCAAATTAGAATTTAGCAAAAAAGGCAGATAAAACTTTTGTTAAAGAGGCTGGAAACCTCGCTCTCGGCCTGGGAACCATGAATTTTTGCAATAATCTAAATAAAGAATAATTTAATTGATAGATTATTTTTTTGAAGCATCACATTTATTCCACGTTTTTACAATCAGCGACCCTTGCCAATTGGAAGCTTGCTGATGGCGTCGATCAAAACCGGACCCTTCTTGCATGCGCAATCACAGGTCGCGCGGCCGTTGATGTTTCTACACTCGCCGGTTGAGCAGTTCTGCAAGACAGAATTTGTAAAGGTTTATACAAAGCTTAATAAGTACCTTTAAGAATTGAAAAAAGCGTTTTCCCGACTTTCCCTCTAATGCTAAAACACCTACGATAGCCTGACAAGCCGCCCAGCACTTGAATTTGGACCAAATTGGGTTTGTCTTCATTGAGGAGCAAGACAGGGACGGCCGTTCAACAGCGAAAGCTGCTTGAATTAGACAGAAAAGCAAGCAAGCCATCAGAATTTTTGAAGTCATTGCTGAGTCAGGAAAAGTTAGCTATGCGTTGGCACTAGAACATCATCCTTATATACCTTCAGCTTCTGCTGGCCATTATTTGTTTGTTCTGGTCACGGATCAGCTCGGAGCGGTTTTTTGGAGAGCCTAACGGACCTCGAGCGTATGCCCACGCTTTGACAAATATGGCCTGCACGTCTTACGCCCCATTAAGAGCATGACAATACACTCGTTACCCTTCTTAAGGGTAGATGTTTATTAAAGCTTTATTAAATCACACTAGCATTGAATTCTGATCTTGTCCTATCTTTCGCTCTCTCTCTCTCTCTCTCTCTCTCTCTCTCTCTGTTTCTCGCTCTCACTCTCTCTCCTACTATAGAATCTCTCGTTAATTTCTCACAACTTTTGATCGCGCATGGATCTCAACTTGCTCCCACTTAACCCACAAAAAGATGTAGGAATCAATTTCTTAATACACAGGTCTTATTGGGATATCGGATGAACTAGGATGATTTACGGATTTTCTAGAGGATACGTACTTTTCGGAGTGGTAGGATCTTGTATCCGGTTTATCTCGGTTAAGCGGTTTTTCTATTGTCCCCAGGCTTTGGCAAAAACAACTACCAGAACACCCTGTGAGCTTTTTTGGCGGAAAATTAAGCTCAATAACTTGGCATGGTTTATTATGCAAATCTAGGTTTATTTCTATTTTTACCTTTCTGACGTGAACTGTTCAAGATTAAAATCTTGTGGTGCTACAAAAAATTTATCTAAATTATTAGACCGAAATAGTTCTGTAAACCTACCCCCGTAATCGCCACCCCCACTTGATCTACGCAAAAAACAACGCAACAAGCTCATCAAGCCAATTATACTGACCTAGTGGGCGCGCGAAACCCACTCGTTTTTCTGGCTTTATTTTGACGCGGAACCCGACTCCCAAACCAGTCGTAGGCGAAAACCGTTGCCGAAAATTCGATCAACCCCCGCCGCCCTGTAATACCCCGCAACTTGCATTTTGTCTTGCCGTGCAATTGAATCAACCGGAAATGCCAAATAAATATATCATTTTATTGCACAAATAATATGTGTGGGTGAGATACCGTTGAGTAGAGTATATTTCGGAGATCCGTGGGAGTATCCGGGAAGTAGACTGGCGAGATCGTGGAAGAGTCGAGGTAGATAGAGATCTTCTGATGAAGTGAAGTGGTGAGATCATGATGATAGCTTCATCAAATTTGAAGCAGTTCAGGTAGTAGAAGTTGATCTGGGCTTGAAGTATACCCAGAATCACTAATCACAGCAGCCAGAATAGGCAGAATGTACAGCAGAGGATACGGTAGATGTCTACCACCATTTAGGCGAGTAGCGGATACATCAAAGTATAATCATCAGTGTCGATTTGTCCGAGATTGGAGAGAATCTGGACTTCGGATTGATTGATGGCTTGCATGGCTTGAGAAGCTTAGCTTTGGAAGTAGAGTAGATAGACTGTTCTGAGTCTGTGTTGAATACCCATCCCTTCGAGTGCTATATAGGCTTTGGAAGGGGATATTTTCTGGGAAATCTTGCACACGGGCTGGCCGAAGGTTCGTTCGGCCGATTGGGGAGGGATGAGACATTGGAGAGATAGCATTGACTCATCACCCAACGACAGCACAATGGTCAACTTTTAGAAAACAGCAAAGAGCGAGGATTAACTCTCCGCTTCTAGTTGCGCGAACGGTTACCCCGTAAGTAATAGCAAGCTATAAACAAGTGGATCTTTCAAGTTATACTGATGGGAGTGTACTTTTAGGGCGGAGATCTGGCTCAGGAAAATCGATAGCGACCCGGGGAAAGGCGTTCTTCGCTGACCTTTTTGATTGCATGGTTTTCCGGAAAAAGCATGCTAACATTAACAATCAGAAACTCGTTGAGTGATCAAGTTGACTCTGAAAAATCTTAAAAAATACATATAAAAGGGTTCGGATCGGTTGCTTTTATCGCCTCCACTTCCGGAGCACTTTTTGACCCACGAGTTCCTCTTTTCTCAATTTTCAGATCCATGTTTTGCCGGAAATGCTCGATTTAGACGGGTTTGTCTTTTTTTTGTCGGTCCTGAAAAACTCTTACACATCCATTTCCGGTGTTACATTCCCTTGCACCACTTTCCCGATTTTGGCACGCGCCCAATTGGTCACCCGGGTTCTGGGGAATTGATCAATCCGAACCCTCCTTTTTGGATTGGGTCAAAAAACGATTTACTTGCTCGTTTTCCAAATGAAAATGTTCAGCAACAATTTTGTCCATGTTTTCGGGCAGGCGCTGCGTCAAAAACAATTCGATTTCTAGAGGAACGAAAGTTTTTATTGGTTTTCTCGTTTTTGTTTTTCAATCAATGATTGGTTTTTCACAAGAAAATGTCTGGCGAAACAACAAAAGCGATTAGAATCGACGTAACTATAAAATCCTCGTTGTGCTCCATGACCTTTCAAAGCCAGCCCCAGATTTCTAGATCCTAAATTCCAGGCAAAGCGTAAAGCCGAGCAAGTTCCAGCGCTCATTGGGGAACATATTGGCTTTTGCATTATTCAGCCCTTTGCGCTTAGCTCTGAACTCTCCTCTGGGAAATTGTCAAATTAGAAAACAACTGGGGGTATCGCCGAGCATATAGGTCTCTCTCTCTCTCTCCTCTCTCTGACAATTTACCAGTCTGGTGTACTGTAACTTGAAAAGCGTATTTCAAGTAATCGCGTCCGGTTTTGATTAAAGATGTACTGTATTTTGTGTTTCATGGAACTTAGGCCATTTTATTGACAAATTTATTCATGTACGGCAAAGAAGAAAAAAAGTACCCCAGATGTGAGATCTTTCATGCCATTTTCAGGTCAAAACAGTTTCGAAAAAAGGTAACAAAATTTACTGGTATTTTACAATCATCAAATTGAAGTTTTTGTACTTTATTTACAAGACGAATTAAGCTAGATGGTAATTTATGTAATACAAAAACGGACGTCTTTATTGATCTAATCTGTTGTAGCGTAGTGAAGTGGAATATTTGTCACATCGCAGCGACGCGAACTCGAGGCACTAATAGATAGATTCAGCATACTGTCGTCGTCCCGTCGATAGCAAAAACGGAATTGACGGCGTCCGATTTACAGTTTCGACAGCAAAGCCAGTAGCGGATACATTAAGGTATACTCCATTTGGTCAATTTCTCCGGCGTCATTGGCAAGGAGTACAAGGTCGACTCGATCAACTTGTTGCATAATAATAGTGTTGTATATAGGATAGTACCGTTTGTTATACAGTATTAATGATTTATAATCTATTGTCTACCCCCCAGGCTTACCATTATAAACCCCCAGAAGCCCTTGCCCCCCGTATTCATCCAGCACCCATTCAGCGAGGACGACCATCGGGCTTTAGAGGGAAGCGAGAGGGATGATTCAACCCTCTACGAGGGCTGACTAATGCTGAGGACCATTTCCCAGAAAATCCCAGCCGCAAAATATTGAGATCCAGGTGGGGGAGGTGCCAAAAATCCAAGCGCTCTTTTGCAGATCTCAGAAAAGGGGCATGAAACTAGAGATCTCTACCCGGGTGCTTGGTGGAGTCAACAGTTTTCGACAGGGTCGCACGTGCTATTTTTGGATTTCATGTTCAGAAATAATGAAAAACGTATTTTTCATTACCTTAAAACGTCGAATTTAAGGCACATCGATGAATGAAGAGCTTTTTACTCTTTAAAGCACCCTGGAAGGCATAAAATTTCCCTTTTGAGGTATTGATAGCTATCCTATGCAAATTTCCATTAGATTAATGAATTTTACAACGCTTAATTGTGACTTTTCGCTTACCTGAAAAGGGGTAAAAAGGCAACAAGGCAAAAATCCGCATATTACTCCCACAGATACTCAAATTTTCGATCTACCACTAAATTTTGGACGTATAAAGTGTTTCCGTGATTTTCCTGCTTCTTTAAATGACTTATTTTATTACAAATGGATTATAACGAAAAACGCATCACAGTTCCCAAAATTATTGATGGGCCTAAAGTTGTCATCACAAATTGCGTAAATAATACCACAAATAATAGCGTAGGTTGAAACGCGTTGGCCTGAAAATCGTACTTCCTCTGACAAACCCGGAAATCCGTTCCAAGGACAATTTTTAACCCAATCACTTTTTTCTCGAAAATCCGTTCCGTTCATTCCGAGGTCATACTCGCCGAATCCACCCAAAATTGGCTCCCCCAGCCCGTTGCAGTGGATTTCCCAAACCGACCTGCTGACAATACGAAGAAAGTGATAACCTGCAAATGTGGGAAAATAGATTTTAGCGATAGAGAGAGAGTGAGATTCTTGCTAACAATAAGAGAACCCTGAGAGTAAAAGGGGCGGAGACTTGGCTCAAGATTACAGGAACTGTTAGATCGTTACCGGAAATGCGTAGCCTTGGCTAAGCGAGGCTTGTGGCCTCCTTTTTTAACAACATTGACTCATCTGAGAGGATGCTGGTGATTGAGAATGTTTTGGGTTTTGTGGTCTTTAAAGGTGGCATGAAGGAGTTAGGTAAGTGAGCGTATCACCCTACTAGCAAGCGTATGGGTACCACCTTGTGACGATTTAATTAAGGATAGCAGCGCTTCTTTTAGAGGCCTTTTAAATCGTGCAATCATCTCCCAAAGAAATGCGGCTAGCCTAAAAAGCTTCGAACGAAATTATTTCTTGGTATCCATCGTTTTTAACGTTCAATCCATCTTGCCAATTTGAATTGACTTCTTATCGTCCGGCTTCCGGGCCCTCAATTTTGCTTCACTGTCCCTTTAGACCCTCAATTGTACTGTATTTTAGAGGCTTCTTTCCTTATGTAATTTGTAGTGGCTTTTGAAATCAGATTTATAACTTATTTATTCCCAAGAAGACTCTTTAGCTGGTTTAACTAGCTCTCCTTATTTTCCCCACTGCTGGCTGCCGACGGGCTGAGGAATGTTCCATTGGTCTGAAAAAGTTCAGATAAAATTGCTGCTTTGAGGGAACCGCCAAGACAAGCGAAGCAGGCGTCAAAAATTAAAAGCTAGGATAGTCTAAAAACCTACTGTCAACTGGGGCGGGCAGGGGCTGAGCGGGGGCCTGACCGATCGGTTGGGGGATGTCCCATGCTAAAAAATAGATATGTCTAGAGCGAGGTCAGGAGAGAGTGATGAAGAGAGAGAGAGAGAGAGAGAGAGAGAGAGAGAGAGAGTGTGAAAGCTAAATTATTCCAATTTACTAACGCTGAGGAGCAGCCGGGGCCTGGTTCACGGGCTGAGGCTGGGCAATCGGCTGCTGCTGATCCCAGGCTAAATTTGCATCGAGTTGCACAGATTTTTGAGTAGATTCTTACGCTGCTGCTGAGGCTGGTCCTGAGAAATTGGCTGGGGGATGTCCCATGCTAAAAAATTAAATTTGAACTGCATTTTTTTAATTCTAAAACGGAACTTTGAATTCTTACGCTGCTGCTGAGGAGGAGACTGGGCGACCGGCTGAGGGATGTCCCACGCTAAAGAAGTGGCTATATTTCAAGACAAAACCTAAGGTATAAAAACAAAATCATTTAAACAGACAGTAAAGTGAGAAATCTACAAAAAAACCGACGTCCAGCAGCGGCCGGGGCCTGCTGGGGCAGAGCAGGCATCGGGAGGGCTGAAAAAATAAGGATGAACCGGAGCTTGGAGATTGGTTTAGGTTCAAAAATCAGTATCTAGTTTTAGTGGCGACTTTTCTGGGTAGCACCATCTTTTTAATACGTTATGAACGTACGTTGAGGCTGTGGGACGAAAGTTGGCTGAGGAAGAGCGGGCATCGGCAGCGGCTGGGGCATCGGCTGCGGCAGCGGCATGGGCTGAGGAAGGGGCTGTGGCTGGGCCTGGGGAATGTCCCATGCTAAAAAACAAAACTTTAAGATGCTAATTAACCTCGATTAAAATAGGATCTCATCCTTACGTCCTGGGGCGACTCCCGGGGCCTGGGCGATCGGCTGCTGGGGGAACGGCTGCGGGACATTCCACTCTGAAAAAGTATTTTTAATTCGGTAAATATACAATAAACTAACTTTAATTTAATAATGTTCAAGATACTTATTATCCTCAGCTTATCAATCCGCCTAAAAACCCACGATCCTGGGTCGGGGCCTGGGCGATCGGGGTCATTGGCAACGGCTGGGGCTGGAGTGGCTGTTCAGCTGAAATTGATTAGGTCATTTAACTATGCCTTTTCACTTGCTGGGGCCTTTAAAGTACATATACTGAAGTCTACAAATCGGCTATTACCCTGCTGGTTGATGAGGAGAGGCTGGGGCTGGGGCTGGTTGACCGGGAAGATCGGGCCTGGCTGCGGGAGGGCCGGGAGCGGGAGCGGTTGGGGGAAAACTAAAACAATCGGTTTCGGCAAGTTTCAATTTTGTTTAATATCTTTTGAGGCATAAATCCTACCTGGGGGAGACTGAGGCGGGAGAGGGCCGGCTCCTCCGTAGGCTAAAAATTGTAATTGTTCGATAGTCCTCTAAAACGCAACTGGGGAGAACGTAAGATTAATCGAGGCTCGATCTAGATTTTTAAAGCAATCTTACCTGGCGGAGACTGAGGTGGGAGCGGGGCGAATCCACCGTAGCCTGAAAAATTGGGAAATTGCGAAAAACCTCAGAAACTCACTCGGCGGGGCCTGAGCGGTCGGGATCGGGGCGGGCTGGCCGTAAGCTAAATGGGTTTATAGGTAAAAAATTTCCCTGGTTTTCCTTACGTTAGCGTGAGGTAGTAACTGATCGGTATGAAAGTAAACGGTAAGAGGTTTATTATTACTAATTAACTAGTACCAACCTGGAGGAGCCTGTGGCGGAGCGGCGCCATAGCCGCCCTGGTCCCAGGGAGAGGCGACCTAAAAGGCATCATTAATGCATCTTTGTTACATTTGTTGAGACTGTTAACTTTTCTATTGTTATTAGCAGCAAAATGCATAATTAAATACAGAATTGAATACGAGTCACTTTTTACATCACGTACCGGATGGCGGTGAGGTCCCTGCCAGGCGTCGTTGACGAACGGCTCACTAAATTCAAAAGTTATGTATAACTTAAATGTATTTTAGAGTATAATAGGAGCATTAATAAATAGATACCCTACCCCTGATGGTGGTGATGATGGCGATGATGTCCATCATGGTGTCCGCCCCAAGGATGGGCCGCAACAGCGGAGAAAAGGAGCGCGATGGCCAACCGGTTCATCCTATAGGTGCCAGATTTTTATAAATTCGTTAAAAGACTTTGTCAAGTCAAATGACTAAAGCACGTTTAATGGAAAAGTATTCATGAAAAGTATCTTAGAATGGATCTTCATGGACGAGTTAGTGATTGATAGATTTAGACGAATCTGTGAAAAACGTCAAACTTTAAAAAGAGCTTTTGGACGGTTTGAAAATTCGATCAGCGAAATGAAACCTTAAGAAGCCTCTCGAATTTTCTGATGCGCCTCGCAAATGTGTTGTCCCTCATGGAACGCCTGCAGCCTATATACAGGCTCCTCTATGTTTTGTCTCATTTTTTCATCGCTCAGCAGCCATGTAATGTCTTTTCTCTGCCCCCGTGTGGACGTGGCCACCACCTCCAGCCGATGATCAACGAGGAAACCAGGATTTTGGATGTTTGATGGGCAAGAAAGGCCGAAACCGGAATCACGCTCGATACGATAGATGACTTTAATAACCCTCGATGAAAGTGCGCGATATTTGTTTTAATGGTAAAATATTTTTCTTCTTCCAGCTTAACTTTCTGAGACCTACGTTTCTCAATTTTTTAGCCATTTTTCTGGGGCGTCGTTGCACTCTTCAGCGAAAAAAAGGAAATGGCTGAAATAAATTGAATGACAATAATCATGTTGAGTTAATTTGTCTGAAATTAGTCGAAAGTCTAAAATTAATGAAATTTTTTGTATATGTGACCTTGCTGATTCCTAAAAAAAAGCTTTTTAGCTGGCGTGCGATTCAGTGTTTATGAAATGTACGTAAGACTTTATAAAAACCGGTGATACGTCTTTGTCGCACAACTCAAACGATCACGTCAAAATCACAATCCAATATTTGATACGTTCTCGACTCATCAGCGATTACTCTTGATATTCGGCTTATCTGATTTTGGTTGGGGCTGAGGTCTAGCCCTGGTTTTGGCCCTTTGTTGCTGGCTCAAACTCGGAGCAGCTTTCCTCATTTTCTTCACCCCACCAGCTTGCTGTGGTGGATTTGTTCTTCTCGCCACGGAAGGTCCAGCCTGAGGCTCCGGAATTCTGGAGCGCCGATTCTCAGCGTTTCTCCTGATGTTGTGTAGGTTGGGGGCTGCTGGTGACTCGTACTCATCGATTTCTTCAACCTCGGTCGATTCGATGGAGGGCTGTGAAGCACGAGGAGTCGGGTAGGATAGGTAGTCGTCGTAGGCTGAAAAGTTTAATTGAATTTTAGTTTAAAAGGACAATCTAGCAGAGAACGTTGCGAAAGCCCAGTTAGCTAGAGAGATAGGGAGAGGGAGAGAGAGAATAAGAGCTAGAGAGAGAGAGACACGACGACTCCGGATTTTTTTGCAATTATCGACTTTTCAAAATTACCTGGGGCCGGTGGTATCGGATACTGTACATTCTGTGGCAACCGTAGCTGTACCCCTTCCGATGTCGCCACCAGCGTCATCACCCCGGCATTTGGATTATCTACAAATACTCCAATTTGTAGCCGATTCACCGCTCAGACGGACCGTGCCCCGTCTGAAAAAAACAAACCGCGGTTTTTCTTCGATCGCCTGTAGGGAAAAATTTTCGCTGACCCTGGTACCTGTAATCCCCTGTGGGCATAAATCTGGATAAACCCCTAACAATGCGTGATACGGTAGACGTGATACCCCGGGGATTACTGTAAGTTTTTGTCCTTCTTAAGTGGGGATCGTAGCGGATTACTTCCGGAGGCATATCCGCGGAATATCAGAAAAACTCGAAGCCGCTTATTCCCATTTATTTACGGGGTTGGGATATAATTTCAGATAAGTTGGATTTTCGTTGTCGGACATTTTTGATAAACGGCTTCTCTATAAGTGAAGCTAGAGATGGGTATGGTATTGTTAAATTGCAATAAAAGTACCTATTGTCCCTCATATAGTTTCCCTCAACCCCCGCCCGCCCCTCCAATTTTTTTTGGAAATCGCATTTAAGCAGTAAAAAATTCGAAAAAACGTTATTGTTATCGCTGAAATTGCTCAAAATCAAGAAAATATATTCCTCCCTCTCATACAACCGCCTTCCTGAGCTGATTGAAATAAATAACCCCCGGGGGTTATATTAGGGGGGAAATGCGGTAATTTAATAATTGTAGTTTTCCAATACTTTTTCATGATACCCGTACTTTTAGGGGTTTGGAGCGATCAGCAAGGAGATTCTTTCGGGCTTTCAAAAAGCTAGGAAAAGGATAGAAAGAAGCAGACAAAAAGCTTCTTAAATATGAATTTACGTAAACCGACACGTAGTAGGGCGTTTTGGTTTTATGAGCATTGTGCTTTTTTATGAACTCTCTTTTCGAAAAGCCTCTAAGTCTTGCCCTGTTGTTTGCAAATCCTGCCTACAGTGAGATGTAGGATACAGGGTTTAAGCTTCTGGCCCACTCCTGATCTCCAGTCTAGAAAACTCCTTAAGAGGATCAAAAAAGTTTTAAAGGCCGCAGATAATAAAAAATACACTTTTTTCCAACCTCCCAATGCGTTTTTGTGCCGAAAAATCAGCACCGACATCGTTTCTTCTGGAGGCCTTGACCCCGGATAAATTCTAGCATTCCAAAAACAATTTTTTTCTAAGCATGGGGTATCATTGATGCTTTAGGCTTTAGGTGGATATTTATAACTACATGTGGGTTTATCCGTAGGCTTGACTTAAGCTTAAACTGAGGCTTGGGTTTCTTGTTAGGCTTAGGCTTAGGGTAAGGGCTAGGCTTAGAATTAGGCTCAAACCTAGGCTTCATCTTAGGCTTAGGCTTAGGAATCGCTTTGGGCTTGGGTTGGGGTTAAGCTTAAGATTTAGGCTATGCTTCGGTTTGAGCTTGGGCTTAGGCTGAGGCAGCCATCAACTTTTGCCTTAAAGGGATGCCGACGGCATAGTTAATCGGTTACGCGCTGGAAAGAAAATGTCTCTGCGCCTCTCCCCGGGGCGCGCTCTCTGCGCTGTTGGCTACTTGCCAATTTGTTGATGGGGGGGATCGACACATGCCGTCGGCAGCCCTTTAAACAAAATAGCGATTCATTCCTGGTCCCCGGTCCTTTTTCCCGATTTTCCACATCCGGTACTAAAATGCTTCCGGTTTTTGCACACTAACCCTGTAGCGAACCTTTATTTTTTTTGACATGACCCTCACTAAGTCGCACGAGCGTGGTAAAACCGGGATAAGCATCCGTAAAAAAAAACATTTTCCATGCCGGTTTTGCTGTAAGTACGGCCACTTAAGACCACTCAAAAAAAACATGGAATACTTGGCGATCAGCGGCTCGAGGGTGTTAAAAAGGTCGCTGCGCCCACGAACACCCTGTAGGGAAGAGCTAGGTGAATGCCAAAAATGATAGACACTAGATAGGTAACACTGCGGCGGGCGCTCACGCGTCCATGTGACAATGTCTCTTTCAACTTCTTTTTCCTTCTACCTCTTCCCGAACATTTTTTTGTCACCTTTAAGCCTTAACCCACTTTTTCCGGCCCCCATAAAATAGGGCCCAATCGTCGGCGGTTCCTGGCTCTTGCAGCAGAACGTCTCCAGCACCTGGCTCCAGATATCATCGCACGAGCAGCAGATCTGAAATTACGCGGGGCCTGTTTTCGAAAACAGCTAAGAAATTCATTCCAATCATCTAGCCGGGACCAATTTCCCTACTTCCCTCCACCACCCAAGATTATCTACTACAACTATTTACGACAATTTTCTGGATTCGCCGATTTTGCGCTTCCCGATTGATCTCAGCGCTAGAAAACGCAGCAAATTCTTGTTTTTCCTTGCTAGTTTCCGGGAAGAAGCCGAGCGGGTGCTTGGTTCTGTAGCCTAGTGCCGCGCGAAAATAGGGGGTACACCTCTACACCTCTTGCAAGAATGGATTTTGCGGCTTGCAAAAATTGCCAAGATTTTTTCGAAAATATTTTGGTGCCTGCATTTTTTGCGCCCAGTCGCGAACGGCTGCGGTAAGAAGAGGATTCGTCACTTGCGCCCACGCCGCTGATTTAATTAATACAAGGCCGAAAAAGGATTGCTTTTAGGGCTTCTCAGAGAAATACTTTTTGTTTTGGTCCCGTGATCAAAATCCGATTGGCTATCAGTATTAATGGTAGAGCACAGGTTGAGGGGCTTCTGATTGCGTCTGTACTAATCTTAGCGCGATCCAATTCGGCCGAAAGATTAGGGAAAGAACTTACAGGTACAAGTGTAGGCCTTAGGCTAGTTTAAGACTTAGGCTTAGGCTTAGGCTTGGGCTTAGGCTAGGCTTCTGCTTAGGTTAGGCTTAGGCCTAGGCCTGGGCTTCGGCTTAGACTTAGGCTTAAGTTAGGAGTGGTTTTAGTTTTAGGCTTAGGCGTAGGCTTAGTCTGGACTGACCAAGATCGGAGCAATGAGGGGATAGACGAAGCATAGCCACGTCAAAAGCGTATCCACATCCTGCTGGATCCCCACCTCAGCGTTGAGTTCAATCGAGCCGGATATCTAAAAAACTTACATAATACGGTAGCAATTAATCCTCTGTAAATATTCTGAATTCTTGCCATTAATTTGAGGCCACATTTTTAGGGGTACAATTTCTCATTGTTCAAAATTTACAGAACGCTTTTAGTTCCAGTTTTCGGTTTTCGATATTTCCTCTAACCGGGTAAGTCCGGATACGCACCCATCTCAATGTCGTTCTCTTTTGAGTTCCCGGCTTTTTGAGACCCTGTTTAAGGCCAGATAAACAACCTTCTAATTCTTTGGTCAGTCCGAGGTGTCGAAAATCCAGGTCTGGATTTCTAAGGGTCGTTTTTGACTGATTTTGCGATAACCTTGTGCATTCTCTGGATTATTAACTGCTATTTCGATTTTCTTTATCTTGCGCTCCACCTGCGATTATTTGGCGAGCCCCATTCCCAGTCGGATGCGCACTTCGAGTCGTCTGGAACTATGGCGTCTGGGCAGAGCCAAGACAAGAGGGCCGGCCTCGGCGCGTAAGGCTGCCTGGGCTTGAGAGCCAAGGAGTGAAAATTGCCGTTTTGGTTGTAAATCGAGTGGAGTGTGGTAGCATTTTCGTATTTTCTATATCTCTCTCTCTCTGTCTCTCTCTCTCTCTGTCGCTCTCGCTATCTCCGTCTCTCTCAGCATTGAAAAATTCTTACCTCAAATACCAACTCCATCACTGCGTATGGCCCAACAATGATTACAAAGGCGCAAAAAAGACGAACGGACTGAAAAAGAGAATTTAAGCATTTTCTTCATGTTTACCAATTTTCCAAGCAACGTATCCTCCTGTAGAGCCCTGGTCTTTGTGATGAATTCGGTGAATTCGTGGGATTGCTGAGGGATGCTCGAGATCTGAAAAGAGCGCATCGAAACGCATTACGACCTTTTTGGCTATAACTATGACGGTAGAATTTTTGTATTTTCGATTGGCATTAATGGATTTCAGAAATGTCAAAAGTACTTCAACCAACCTGTCTTCGCATGTAAATCGCCCCGGTGCAAATCAGCATCGCAACTAAGGCCAAGAGGTAGACGATCACTTGGACGAGAGCTCGATACATTGGTGCTCCTCTGGAATTCAGGTTTTAGATCAAGAAAGCGAGAGAGAGGGAGAGAGAGAGAGAAGAAAGAGCGAGAGAGAGACAGCAAGTAAGCGTCCAACGAATTCCAACTTACTCAGCAATTGAGCAAAGGTATCGATTGGTAAATGGGCGCACCGGAACGGCCGCAGCCAGGATTGGAAGTGTTAGGGAAAGCGTAATTGCGATATTTGCCGCCAGAAACGCTACAAAATAATTTGGAATGGAAAAAGGGTTCCAAGTGAATTTACCTGCAGTCCGGTAGCCTCCAAAAAGCTTTATCGGCTGTTGCGTAATGGTAGTAGCTCTCTCGGTGGCCATCGTGACAAGCAGAAGTGTTCCATACAGGGAGCAGAACTGAAACATTAATATGTATTTATTGGTTTAGCCGTGTTCATAATAGTGATAACAGGTGTAGAGTTTGTTCCCACTAGGTTAGCTATAACCAGCAAGAAGCCCCATTTTCAGAGTGGCTACGGCAAGGTCGGCGGAATCCGATAACAAACCTGTTGACAAAAAACATTCCCTCGACACAGAAATTCTCCAAGCGTCCATGTTCCATTTGCGACAAAGATCAATGATGGTAGAAGTACGGTAAATAAGAAAAATAGATGCACGAAGCAGAGAAGTACGAGGAGGCGACGAAAGAGGAGTCCGCGCAACTTTTTCCTGAAATATTCCGTGTTTTTCAACCAGTTATCAATATCAACTCCATCATGATTCTGAGACTTTCAATGGATAAAAAATGAAGATACCCGGCTAATATCGCAGCGATGACAACCAGATTTAGGATGAAGGAAGCGATGAAAAGTAGGGAAAGCAAGATGGCGCTTGATGTTCGAAGGCTTGTCGATTGCGTTGTCTAAGATTTTAACTTTTGTCGGTTCTCTCTTCCACGTTCTCACTCTCTCACTCTCTCTATCTCGCTCGCTCTCTCTCTCTCTCTCTCTCTTTATGTCTCTCTCTGTCTCTCTCCCTCTCTCTCACTCTTTCTCGCTTTTACCTACCGCCAATGCAATATCAGCGATCGTATCCGTTGCTGAGACATATTCAATGGTCGAAGTCGTGGTACTGGCTGTGCTCATGGGAACGTTATTTGGAGCTTGTAACTCGAGTAGTCAGAGCACATTTTAGGTGACCGGAAGAGTCTGAATAATACTTTAAGTGGCTTCTAGATGCGTTAAGCAAACAGAAATCGATCCCGATGAGTTCAACATGCAAAACATTGAACGAAAGGAGATTTATGATATCGACAAAGTTTATTAAAATCCATTTTTTCAGACACATCGTTACTTTCGCTAAATGAAACGCTTTTGGAGGTCGTGTTCAGCATCCCAAATTCAAGGATTTTAAGCGGATTAGCGGCTTTTATGAGGAGTTGTGAGGGCATATCCGAGGACTAGTGGCATCCTCTAAAGCTACATGCAGAAACGTAATACACATAAAGCCTGTTGAAAGGCCAAAACGGATCGACATTCGTAGCGTCGTCCGAGGCCCCACGGCCCTTGACACTTCCATGGCAACAAGGAGTCAGCGGGAATGGGGTCCCGCGCTATGGCTGAAGCCATTACTACTTGCTGTTGATGCGTAGAAGCGTTTTGTTGCACTTTGGAGTTGTGTGATTATTACGAAAAATCGGGACTCAAACAATAACAGCTAATGAGGAAAGTTGGGGTGTGGTATCAATGGTGTCGTTCAAATCTTGAAAAAGAGACTGGAAATCAAGACATTTTAAAATTTGTGGTTAAAAGGTCTTCTACGTTTTCTCGATGTCTTTCATTTTCAGCAGAAACAAGGGTCACATTATTGCAATTACGCAGGTCTTCAATTACACAAATTTTGCGGCAAATCCGTTTACACAGATTTTAGTATTCTACCTTTGATAACACTCGTCACAAAATCGTCCGGAGTCTGAAGATCGACTATCAAAAAGGGCACACTATTTCCGGATTAAGCCTTTTATGCCTTTTTTCTGCAGGACAAGGTACACGTTTCGGAGCCGTTATAAGTACTTGCTGCTGAAAATCACGTAAGTGTCAACCCGGCATGCTATTCCGGACGAGTACACCGTGTTTATAAAAATAAAACTGTAAATCATTTTTCAGAGCAGCTTTCAGGAAGTTCCGCTTTTCCTTTTGATGCCACGCTCTCCCGCCGTCTCCTTCTTTCCATCTCTTTCTTGCTCACACACTTTCTCTAGCTCTCGCTCTCTCTCTCTCGCTTGCTCTCGCGCTATCCTCTCTCTCTTTCTCTCTCTCTCTCTCTCTCTCTCTCTCTCTCTCTCTCTCTCTCTCTCTCTCTCTCTCTCTCTCTCGCTGTCTCTCCCTGACCTTTAAAGATTCAAAAATGGCTGGGAGGAGGAAGCCCTAATTTGAACATTTGGCACCCGAATCCTAACAACACCGGGGATGAACGGCATCAACAATTGGAAATGGCTGAAAATCTCTGAATCCAAATTACCGAAATTTGGTGGCAAACGGCTAGTGATACCCGGGGCTTTTGAATACGGCAACGAAAATGCCTGTTTCGAAAAAATTAATCCGTAAGGTAGGAAAGTGGTAAATGCCAGATACAGTAAAGAGTTTTTGCTAAAGCGTTTTTTTTTGCAGAATGGACGCAGTTGATCCTTATAGAGGTTACTTAAATAACTTTGAGTTACGATGCGAACTCGGGAAGGTATGAAGTGTCTACAGTATCCACCCGGAAATTTCCCGTCGAATCAAAGTTCTAACCAAAGGCTCAGCATAGCGCTAAGTCTTCGGCCATTTTCAGCATGTTTTTGTCGTCCTAAAGAATATCTGCTAGGTTGCTTTTAGCCAGATTTTTAGCGGATTGCCCAATTTTGTGCTGAAAGAAGAATTTTCGGATTTTCTACCAGGTCCCCGACGCCATTTTCCCAATTTCCCCAATTCCAATCCTCCCCGTTGGCACGTCATTGCTTGGCTTTTCCAATTAAAGGATGTTCGTCTCAATCCCTTGTACCAGACAGACAATTTGCATATTCCCAGGCGGTCCCGATTCTCACGTCAGCACGTGCCGAAAGCCGAAATGGACGCGGCCGTCGTTCATTAGGAAGAGAGAGAGAGAGAGAGAGAGAGAGAGAGAGAACCCACGCACCTTAGATGCTAATCTATTAGGTGCTTCGCCCAATCTAGGGGGCTGGCGTCATCGGGTGGGCCTCAATTATAGCATGAGAGCACAGACCGACCCGTCTGCAGCTGGTGTGCTTTGATCATCGCACTGGTGGGGCAGGAAATGGGGGTGTTTTGCAGTGTGACCACTCTTTTCGAGAGAGCGAGAAGAGAGAGAAAGAGTGGGAGAAAGATAGACCGACGTTCCGATCATCACGCAGTGGTCAGACACAGGAAAGACCCGTGGGCCTAGACTTCCGCGCACTTTTAGCCTAGGCGGTCTCAGGCCCACGTCTAGACAACATCTTCCCACGCTCGCCTATCATTTCAGACCTACTTCCGTTTATTTTCAGGGTGCCGCTATGGGTCCGGACAGAAACGGAACAATAAATTAAACAAGCCAAAAACTTTTTTTAATTCTAAAACTTCTTCCTTCTAAAACTGAAACGTCACCGTTCTTTTGACAATACAGTTTCGAGCGACTTGCAATTGATTTTCAGGGCCGCGCGAACGCAGCCCCTGACTCAAAAATTTAGCTGTAGGCGAACCCCAACTCGGAGCTGCCTTACAGGTCAGCCCGGCCGAGAAGTGCAATGGCCAAGCCTCGCCATAGGGGTCCCGTCTTGATGATCACGGGAACCCCCCAGCCAGGTAAGTTTATGAAGGGATGGGAGAGGGAAGGTATCCACAGTCAGTGGGCCAGGTCGGGGGCGAGTCAGGGCGCTAGCACGCTCAAAAGTGCGGGAAAACCGACTTTGGTCATCCTCTCCAGTGTTTCATGGTTCACTTGTTGCATTGACCTCCAAATCGGCAGATGTTCGGCCTTCCCCGTCTCCCTTCCCCGCGCAATGCTGCATGAGCGCTGCCCCACGCGCCCCCCACCTGGCCCACTGTCTGTGGATACCTTCCCTTCCCCATCCGTCCATAAACTTACCTGGCTGGGGGGTTCCCGTGATCATCAAGACGGGACCCCTATGGCGAGGCTTGGCCATTGCACTTCTCGGCCGGGCTGACCTGTAAGGCAGCTCCGAGTTGGGGTTCGCCTACAGCTAAATTTTTGCGTCGTGGGCTGCGTTCGCGCGGCCCTGATAATATCACCTATCAAAACATCGATTTTAACAATGCCCTTTCTTCGAGCGATCGGACTCCTCGGCTTTTATTTTCCCTTTTTAAAAACTCTAAGAACCTCTGCTACCCAAGACCGGAACTCCCGCCTGTAGTTTCACCCCTTCGCCGGAAATCCCAATAATTTAGGGGATTGAACTATGCGTCCTATTCTGCGGAATACATCATAGTTTGTTAGTGGCATCACGCCACTTTTTTAATCCTGAGGCCACCTGCGGTCAAGAGGAGCCCATACAAAGTGGGGGCGCAGGGGTATGGTAGATCTTCCTCTATTCCGTTTCCGGGTCACGGAAATAAGGTTAACCCCTGTGTCAAGTCGCCCTTTCCAGCTACCGTAGTCCTGGCAAAATTTTTGGGCGGATTCAGGGATGTGTTTTTATTCTTCTTTTGGCCTGGTGCCGGCTACCGTAGCCTGAAATAGACCCAACGTAGCTCATTGATTACCGTACACTATTAATTTTCATAATGTGATTATTAAGTTGTGTGCTTTGTAAATTTTCAAGGCTTTGTGCGTTTTTCGTACTTTCCCAGTTAACGGTCGTCTATCGTATCATTTGAAGTTTGGAGGCGGGTTAGCTAGAGGTAGATATTTTCATTTTTTTGTTTTTCAAATCCCGCTCCGCTCCTCTAATTTTCAGTCTTTATTTCATAGTGTATAACTTCGTAATTGCTATTTTACAGCAAAATTCCGCGTCAGTCCCCTAGAGACAGTCCCGAAGCTTGCAACCCCAGTACAACTTTTGGTCCCTAGGATTAGCCATCGGCCATTTTTGGTGCTATCAAGCCCCAGATTTGGCCCCTCTCACGTCATTGGGATTTACGTCTAGAACAGAATACCCCCTGGTATACGGTAAAAGATCTTTGGATCCGTGTCGGATTTACAAAGCCGGGTAAGTCGGGTTCAGTACTGTGGCTTGTTGCCAATCGTAGCCGGTGGACTACTGCAATCCGGGAAAGCCGGGATTGTTGAAGGAAGTAGGATAACGGGTTTTTTCAGGGTTCTTGGCTAGCCTGAAAAACATGGATACCTGGAGAAATGTACACTTTTTGTCATGAAAGGGGCATGTTTGATTAGGAATAATTGTTGAGGGGGAACGAAAAAAATTAACCACGACAAACTAACAAATTTCAAAACAAATCGAAAACGCATTTTTGATGACTGCCGACGAGCTTTTAAATCTTAGAAAAACGTCCCGATTCGGTCCTTCTTCGAATGCAATAAAGAGGTAAAGCATTTTTCTCGATTCCCAGCGTAGAAAACAAATTTCTTAATTTCAAGCCATCGCCTTGGCATTTTACCCACACGCTCTGAGCCATTACTTGAAGAGAGTGATTTTCGATACGCAAAAGCCTTGAAATCACCCTCGTAATACTTACCCCCTGAAATCCTAATCTTTCCAAGGAGCTCTTAAAAACGCGTAAAAGCAAATGTCAAAATTTCAATATCGTGACTCATCCCGGGCCCGACTATCGCATTCATATTTACGAGATTTTTCCGAGAGTCTGTCATAAGCGTTCGCTGTCGTCGTTTTTATTAAGACTACGGAAAACAAGCCCGGGAATCGAAAACAATTACAGAATTTTGGGCGCTTGCCAAAAAAAATTTTCTTATGGCTGTGGCTACACCTGGGTTGCTGTCAATAGTGAGTGCCAGGAGCGGATCGCCAGGGAGTCCAGCTCTTCCAAGCAATCCTTCGTCTAATTGTTCTTAATAAACTGACAATACGCTTTGTTTTTTTGAGATTTGCAGCTCTTGGGGTAGTTTTGTTTGTTTTTGTTTTTTGGAAACCGATTTTTTTCAATTTGCGAACTTTGCGCGCTTCCCCCTTGCTTTCTACTATTTTTTTTAAAATGCTAGGTTTTGAGTGAGGAGAATGTGATTTTTGCATTTTGCTAGGGGAAGGGGATGTTTTTCGAGGGTAGTTAAGGACTAAACTGACATTTTCTGAAAGCTCCAAAAAGCTCAAAGCCTAAAGTATGAAAAGTCATACATTAGCGGACGCGAGCCTGTGTCAAGAACTTGCTACGAGCCAATCATTTTCATAAGCCTCTTAAAACCATCAAGTGGACCGAACCTTATTTTTGCGATTTGGGCCCCTTCCGTGAATCTCCTCACACAATCCCGCATCACACTATACACCCCCCCAAGAATGCGGCGCTTACTCACCCAGCCCCTAAATACCTAATCCGCCTTGTGATGGCGGGCGCACCTGCGAACACCTCGCAAAAAGCGTTTATTTTCCGGTGGCGGATATACTCGAAAAATGTCCGCATTAGTCGGCATGAGCCCGGGAATCGTAGGCAGATTGTACCAGCGATTTTTGACGACACCTGGAACTCTGTAAGCAACTAAACAGAGCTCAATGTACGCGGTCGGGCTCAGGAAAGCGCCCAGTTGGTCGTTTTCGGTTTTTCTAATTAGCCTGAGTCTTTCAGGCTTAAAAAAAACGAGCAAGTTCCAAACCGTATAGACAAACCAAAGGTCAGCCTAATTGAGCACTAACAAGTTGCTGATTTAGATGGTTGCCATTCATACCCTATTTTTAGTGTTTTGGTGGTTCGTCGCGAGTCCACTAGCACTAAAACAAGATTGAAAGCATATTCGTCGGTAGGAAGAAGGTCAAGCCAATCCAATCAAACGGACAATAGCAGTTCTCTGGACGTGTGTACAGTCTTGCCCTTTTTGGAAACTTAGTCCTACAGCTAGCGCAAAAGTCTGAAAGGTCAGACTAGAAATGCTGGCCGGTCTCCTGAGTAGTTGTAAGTTGAAGCTGTCCAGGTGAAGGTTTGTTTTTCAAGGTGTTTTTCAGGTCTAGGTGCACCTTTCGTAAGCTTCAAGTTTTCAGGGCCGCGCGAACGCAGCCCCTGACTCAAAAATTTAGCTGTAGGCGAACCCCAACTCGGAGCTGCCTTACAGGTCAGCCCGGCCGAGAAGTGCAATGGCCAAGCCTCGCCATAGGGGTCCCGTCTTGATGATCACGGGAACCCCCCAGCCAGGTAAGTTTATGAAGGGATGGGAGAGGGACGGTATCTACACGGAGTGGGACAGACGGGGGGCGAGTCAGGGCGCTAGCAGGCACAAAAGTACAGGAAGACTGACTTTGGTTGACCTTTCCGATGTTGAGAGCGGATGGTTTACGTCGGCCTGACTCGCTCCCCATCTGGCCCACTCCGCGTAAATACATGGCCACCCCGATCCGTTCATAAACTTACCTGGCTGGGGGGTTCCCGTGATCATCAAGACGGGACCCCTATGGCGAGGCTTGGCCATTGCACTTCTCGGCCGGGCTGACCTGTAAGGCAGCTCCGAGTTGGGGTTCGCCTACAGCTAAATTTTTGAGTGAGGGGCTGCGTTCGCGCGGCCCTGAAAATCAAGTGAGAATCCAACTTTCACGAGTTCGGGTACCATCCCAGCCTTCCCGGACCTACCATATCCCCGGCATTTTTTTAAGGTCTACTTAGTGTGTTCCCGGTTCTCGCCTCCGCAACAATGGCAAGATTACACCCCCCTATTATCCAAAAGGTTCCGGCAATCTAATTGGCGTTTCTATTCAAGGTTTGTTTCACAAGAACTGCCTAATCTGTGCTCCCAAAGTGACGGATCCACCCAATGTGAGGGTTACTGTTGTAGCCTTTTTGGCGTGTCGTTTTACGCCCTGCTAATCAAGCACCCCCAAATTGCAAGAAATAGCCCAAAATTTTAGCTTTCATAGAGTCAAAAATTGGTAGAACTTTGGAGCCGTCGCAGCGCCACTTGCGGGGTTAATTGGAACGCCATTTGCGCCGGGCTTTTGAAAAGACCAGGTGGATTATGACGCAATTTTTCTCAGTTTTGCACGTTGGATTCGATTGTAATTCAGTTTTTATCTAACCAGAAGTTCTTTTTAAAAAAAAATGACGTGACGCGCTAGAGCCAGTTCCTCGAATTGCGGTTGCTTTCGGTAGCTTTATAAAGGGCTTTTTATTGGAAGCAAATTTTAATGATACAAATCCTGTCGAAAATTTTGAATTTGGAAAGCGCCAAGGACAGGCTTCGTTTGGGTCTTGGAAATTTCCAGTCCAGTTTTTTTGGTTTTACGGTATTTTGTAACGAGCCAAAGCATGGTGTGCATTGTCGCTTCCAAGCGGCGTCATTTGTACAGTGAAGGACCAAAAATAATAATAATAAGCGGCTACCTTGTGTTTTCGCAAAAACCGCAATTTGCCACAAAATGTGGTCATCCTGGTTTTTTGTGGGCCTGACGTAGTACGACATAATTAAATAGATATTTTGTTCGCGCGACTCCTCAAAAAACACACGACGTCAAGCGGAATTTGTGCCGCTCCCCTGGGATTTTGGGTCTGAAGTTCAATATTTGGGTTCCGTCTAGGCGTCTGCGTGGTTTTTTGCTAGTCAAGCTACGTGGAAACACCAAGGTTATTAGCGGCGGGCGAGTGTTTTGGTGCGAACCTGCGTGACGCAAAAAATAATTTGGGTCTTGGGAGCGTGGGGAACGTTTCCCGCGGCTAATTTTCAGTCGCAGAACTTTTTTTTGCGGGCGCCTATTAGTTTTCATTTTCCGGAAAATGCGGGTAATTGGCCGTCTAGGATTATGGTAGGGAAGAAGTGCAAAAACTTGCAGTGTGGAGATGTGAATGGTCGAATATATAAGTATGAGCGGTCCTGCTTTTGTAGCTGACAAGGGGATGTTTTGAGCTGAAGACGGGTTTCCGTACCGACCACGCCTGGTCTGTGCAGAATTTTGCGCTGATTCCAGTCCTGATTTCAAAACCTGCGAAACAGTCAGTTTAAAAAGTTATGAAGTTTTCAGTCAAAAGTCACAAATTTCACGAACGTGGGTCGACTTTGGTTCTTTTTCGAAATTGAAACTTTCATAACTTTTTGAATCTGATCGTCTGGCAGATTTTCAATAGAGGTGCGAATTCAGCGCAAAATTCTGCATCAGATAGGCTTGGTTCCGTACGGAAACTCCATTGTCACTAAAATACGTATCTTCTACTGTTTCTCCTCCTAGTGTGATAGTGAATGCAAAAATCTGGTCGAAGATGCTGTCAGGAATCCAACTGAAATTTTTCCAGCGTTCACGGACGTTGCGCTCCGACAGACCTTGCCAGCTCGTCCGCACATTAATAAGAGCCGGTGGCACGCAGATGTAGAAACGCGCTTCCTTCGGTATAGTTTTGGGCGGGAGATAGCGTCATTGGTGTCGCCAGTTCAGAAATCACGAACTCATTTGCCTCGCACGATCGATTTAAACCAAACTGCATTTACAAGCTTGATCTTAAGCGAAAGCATCAGCACCAAAACATGCATTCCAGTGCAGGTTCACCTTGTCCCCGGGGCTCACAACTAATTCCTATTCCCAACCACCGTCGGCTTTCCCGGTATTTCGCACGGGTTTTGGTCAGGCTAGCTTACTTAGAATCTCGTTCCAGAGTTACGATTTCTCACACACGCAGCCGACTCGCTGATCACCACCGTTTTTTTTTAGAGATCGCCCCTCATTTCAGTCGTACCAATTAGTTGGGTATGAACTCCTTATCCTCACGACCTTGAGAAATGCTTGGTGGGTTGGGAGAGAGAGAGCGAAAGCGAGAGAGAATGAGAGAGAGCCGAGTGGCTACGGTAGCCATGCTGTAGGTGGAAGACGAGGCGGTTGACCTGGGGGTAATCATCTACCTGGCAGGCCGGCTGGTCGACGGTTGGGTAGTCATTAGTGGCCAAAGTATCTCACCTTAAAGCCCTTTCGAGCGTTTTTCGGCGTTTTATAAAACGCTGGAAAAGCTCTGGAACGGGCCAAAGTGAAAATTCTCGCTGTAAATCCGGCCTCCAGTTTCCTCCGGTAAACTCAATTAATTTCTTGACGATTTTTTTGGACTCGGTCCGGGCGGAACGCACGCAGCTTCTGACATTTTTTATCGCCGGAGAGGTTTTTCACCAGCCCTTTTTCACCTCTACAGTACCCTCCGCTCAGAGAACATCTGGCTACAAATGGCGCCGAACTTTTTCGCCCGCAATTAGGCAACCCTGGTGCCCATTGAGAGAATATAACAAATATATTTATTATGTCCCTGTGGTTAGTGTTTCGACAGCGGAACCCTTGTTTCCAAACGCTGGCCTTTGCTCAAATATCCCCGGGCCACTTCTAATGCCGCCCTTTATCTACACCACGTAGCTGGACACGAACTACGGTAATCCGCTGAAATCCTTAGAAGGTTCCAGTACGGGTTTTGTACAAGTGATGAAAATAAGGATTTCTGGTAATCTCATGAGTGCTCCAAGAATTTTAAATATCGGCTTGTGAAATCAAAGAGCGTTTTCCTTTCTTAACGCCTGCCACATGAACTACGCTATTATGAAATTTTTGTTTGCGAAAAAAAATAGATATTCGCTGCCTAGAGAAATTTACGGTACTACGATGAAAAAATCCTGCTGGGGCTCCCTGATTTTCCGACACTACCCAAATCACCCTACATTTCTGCACTTTGCCGTAGTCCCGCTCACGGAAAATCGGGGATTTTTCTGGCGGTACCAGCAACGGCCCGGGACGCTTGGCATTGTATCCCATTGACTTTTGGAAACCGGTGAAAAACAAGCTATATTTTTTCTGGTCATCAGTGGATCCAACAAGTAGTGAACTTATACCGCAAAAAACTAGAGCAAGGAGTTCCTTGAGAACGTTATGCACCGGAATAAACAATTCTATCTTGCCTAAATCTCGCCAACTTACGACTATTTTCAAAAAACCATTTTTAATTATCAAAATATCATTATCAAAATTTTCGAATTCGCTATAGTGCAATTCGGTCCAAATCCTTGCCCAAAAACACGTTCAACATTTCCCATACCTTATTAAAACGGGGGCGTCCAATTTCCGAGGAGTGCTCCTCGGGCAAGGTCGTATTCAAAATTGGTCGCAAAAAACACCCCCATTTCCGCCCCCATATTGTGACCAAGGGCAGAGATTCCAACAATTTCCGTGCGATTAAACAGAAAGCGGAAACGAGGGTGGGCACGTTTTGTACAGTTGCGAAGGAACATGACTATTTGCGGAGCCCCGAAAACTTAAAGAGATTTTTGGATTTACACACACAGTTCCGAAAATTATATTTGCGAACATCACTTTTTCGAGAAACTGATTCTTGAAAAATCACTTTGGTTTCGAAAAATTATTTTGGAAAGGTGAGTTTCGCAAAATCGCCACCAATTTTCGCTTCCATTTGGCGTGCATTTTTGCAGGATCTGCATGTGCACAAACCTAGAAATCTAAACAATCACACCCCCGCGCGAATTTATTCCATCAAATTCCGCAATCCCAGCTATTTCCGTCCCCTTGTTTCATTGGAGTATCGCAGGCCTTTTTTGATCCAATTTTCTAAGCCCGCAAAACAAGGGATTAAGGGCGGTTTTCAACCCACGACCATGCTCACATGGTTAATCTTTGAGAGCAGTTTCCACCCGTCAGGTGCTTTGGCACCGATCCAGCGGATTTGCGCGACACGCTTAGTGCGCAAAAAACTAAATTAGGAATGCCGGAAACGCTTCCACCCTTGAGCCGTGAAGCCGGAACTTGGCTGGCTCGTACATGGCAACGCCGCTATTATGATGTTGGGGTTTATTCAGGGGGCTTGGGGGCGTTCAAAACTGTAGGGCAAGCTTCATTTTGGACACCTTGAAAGACCCTGGTGGCCACATTAAATATAGTAATTTTCCTCATCCACAGCTTGGCAGCCCATTTGAAATTGACATAGCATATTTGGCATAGTGAAAACGTCAAAACTTACGAGATTGACATTAGTACTTCGAACACGCACTTATACTTTATATTACGATCACACGGCCCCCTTTGGAAAACCAACTGGGTTGGTAACTGATTTTTAGGAGGCCCCTTTTCCCATCCCAAATTTAGGTCCAAGTGACCGAGCGCATAGCAATTAAGGCTATGCGATTACACGTTTTTCCTGAGTATTGCGTCACGAATTTCCTCAAAGAAGAGGAATAGTTCCGGGAAGCTACTGTAAGTCAGGGACATCCGCTTCTATGCGGAAGTTATTTTGGACCTTGTAGTAATTCTAAAAATCCAAGAAATTCTTTGGGCGATTCTTACGCGAGCTTCATTGAATTTTCCGGAATCGCGTCATAGAGACGACGATAAGTTCAAAGCCTTTAATTTGGAGGCGATTTGAGATCACCTACTGCGACGCTAGGACGGATTTACTACTTTTTCGCGATATCCGGGTCTGGGGCAAGGTGATGGGCATATCCGGCCCCGGGGAACAGGCCTTTCACAATATGTACGTTATCTACTAGAGTGTAGCGTAAATGAACGCCCCTGGAGCTTCAGAACAAAAAAAAAATGTTTTATTAGCGCATAAGACAAATCTAAAACGATTTTCTGACCTGGCTCAATTCCGAACACACAACCCCGAATATTATAGGCCCTTTGGTA
The DNA here is from genome assembly GCA_958295435.1 of Mesorhabditis spiculigera. Taxonomy (NCBI): domain Eukaryota; kingdom Metazoa; phylum Nematoda; class Chromadorea; order Rhabditida; family Rhabditidae; genus Mesorhabditis; species Mesorhabditis spiculigera. Next base: position 87,350 of record CATQJA010001331.1, read on the forward strand.
CACATAGGGTAACGGGGGGGAATAAAATAACGGGGGGCACTCATTATTATGAATTTTGCAATTACTGAGGGATTTTGCGAATGCCAATCGATAGAGCGGCGAAAAATATACTAAGAGAATTAATTTGAGCCCAAAATAATGTAATGGAAATTTTTTATTGAATAAACAAAAATTGAGGAAAATCTATGGGCAGCACATAGGATAACGGGGGGGAAGTCAAATTTTCGAAATTTTCGAAATTTCCGGTATTTTGAAAACGTCATTCGATAAAGCGTCGAAAACTGCCCTAGGAAAATTAATTTCAGCCCGAAAAAATGTAAATGAAATTTTTTATCGATAAACAAAAATTGATCAAAATCCATGGGCAGCACATAGGATTACGGGGGAAGCCAAATTTTTTAGATTTTCCATATTTTAAAAACGCGAATCGATAGAACATCAAAAAATATACTAAGAGATTTTTTTACAACGCGAAAAAATGTATTATAAAAGTTTTATAGCCTAAAAACTATTTTTGAAATAGGATAACAGGGTAGCTCATAGGATATGCTCATAGCACATAGGATAACAGGGGGTTTTCGGCGTTTTGAATATTTTCGAGATTTTGAAAATGCCATTCGATAGAGGACCGAAAAATATACTGAGAGTTTTTTTACAGCTCTAAAAAAGCATATTTAAAAATACTTTTATCATATAAAAAGTTTGAGTGCCCCCCCGTTATTTCCCCCCCCCCCCGTTATCCTATGTGTACCGGCCCTTTAATAACCTATTTTGATATTCGGCTTCACAAAACCCCTGAATCAACAACGCATAGGAAATGTTCTCACAGCCTTCAAACATAAATCTGGTCGGCAACAATCGCTTGTGATCACCGGCCAATGATTCAATCTTGGCCCCGCGCAAAATTTTATTTCGCTACATCCGCCACTCCGTTCCAAACTTGTTTACGTTCTTCATGCGGGGCCATTCATGTTCTTGGCACCCCGCCATTCGCGGAATTATTTTTGTGTCGCCGGGCGTTTTTCGTCATTTGCTCTGGGTCGCTGCCAAGATGGTGCCCACTGAATGGAGGATTTGCGGGGGTGCCCTGGAAAATACGCGCATTGTCATGGAATTTGTTCCCAAAAGGTTGGGGATAAAAAAAGTATGCGAAAACAACAAGAAATGCCTGGAAAACACAATAACGCGAAATGAGTGCCAAGGCTCGAAAAACGGCGGGCGCTTTGTATCGTCATAAAATAATATCTAAGCAGAAAAAGATAGATACTATATAAACAATACAATAAACCAACAGCAAGTAAACAAAACAACGAAACTAGAACAGGCAAAGACACGCAAAATTGCAAAAAAGAAAAACAAGTGAAGAAAGCTTTGAAAGATTTGAAGCAAGAAAAGGAGAATAGCAGAGGGCTGTAGGTGCGCGCTTGAATCAGTGCATAGGAGCGCCGCGTACGGTCGCCTAATCGGCTAAACTTGCCGGGCCGTGCAAATCTTTTGTAACGAATTCGTTTAGCTTTCAGCGTCAGTTTGTTCTATTGTATTTCGTAAAAGCTGGCGGCGGTAGCCCATAGTTTCCACTTTTCTTTTTCTTGCACCAGGAACCAAACGCTATCCCCGCCATTTAGTTGGCTTCTTGTTTTGCAGCTTTTTCCCTTCTTAGCAAGAAATGAAAAGCTAGGAAAGAAAAAAATATACATTTACGGTAGACGGTTTGCCTGTCCGCAATTGCCTTTTCTGAATGACAAATTGACAGGGCAAATTTTTGGTTAATTTCCACAACCACCTGTTCAACGCGGTTAATACAGTAACCTGAGTTCTTTTATTACGAGAAAAACATGAAGGAATGGCTTTTGTGGCAGCTGCCGTAGCCTTAGTTCTATTTCTCCGCTCGCTTGAAGTTCGCAGCGACCAGATTTTTTCACCTAGCCATTGTATCCGGCGGGTTTTTCGAGGGTCGTGGCATAATTTTTCCTCTTTTTTTTTTGCCGGGGTAGGTTTTGGTGGTCCCAGCCGGCTACAAAACTGGACTAGATTTAATTGGCACGCTGGAACGGCAAATTTTTTACATTTCGAACCCCGGTGTTTTTTCGACGTTTTTCATTGAAATCCGAGGAGCAAACTTTTGCTTATGTCCTAATTGGCGGCTCTGGAAAACTGGCAGTTGGTTGGCTGGTTCTTAGGCACCGGGCGGCTGAGCCTTTCGTAGTTTCGACATGCAGATCTGTTTGAGAGAGTATGTTTCGAATTCGTAGTCGAGTTTCAGCCGGAAGTCTTGGTCTTTTCGCACTTTATCGTTCAGTTGCTCGTCACTTCCCATTTCCTATGACGTATACTACCGGATAGTAAAATTTAGTCGAAGGTCGGAATGGTTCTCCTTATAGAATCTGTATACTGGCGATCTGACCAGGGTCAAACGACTAGTGTTCCACTCTCAATTTGCACCTTCCAAACAAGAATCTCACGCAACCAAGAGTTCAATCCCCATCCCCTTTCCCTTACTAAAAAGCACAGGATCGTAAAGTGCGTGGGTATTTTTTCGCCGTTTTGCGCGGCATCATGGCAGGGAAGCCCCACGCGTACGAGCTGCTTTTTACGGTGCCTTAATTAGGGCCCCTGGGAGATCCCACCGCGAATTGCTCGCCGGGCCTGTAGTGTAGATGCCGGGTCGCGTGTTCCGAGTCGACGGAAAAATGGAGTTGATGAGGGTTACTGTAGCTGTAGTAATCGATGAGCCGGAGAGCTGAAATTCGCTTTTTTGCTTTCCGGCATTAATTGTTTGAGGTGGGTTGGTGACCCTGATTTCACTACAAGGCTTGCGAGGATCGTAGATTCAGTGTAAATATTTTTGTTAAGGATAATTATATGCAAGCTGCGTGTGGCAATTAGTGTTTCTCGCACCTTGTTGTATGCCTGAGCGCCTTAGAGCTCTGCAACCTCTTTTTAGTGTGTTGACTACCAGTAGGTAACGGAAATGACTACTGTAGCGCAAACGAACGCCCAAGTTCATCAGCCATTACTCAGCTCCGCCCGGTAAGCCAGGTGACAGTAGTTGATCCCGGGACACCGGCAAAAAGTGCATCTGCCCGATTAATTGGCTGAGCCCCCTACGGTACCTCCGTAAAAACGCGGTATTAGCGCCTCCGGCGTAGGCTGAATCTGGCCCCCGGTAAATTGATGATCGGATTAGCGATTCTAGCCGGCGGTGGGTGATCCGCGTTTGCCCGCCGGATGTACATTTGATCAGAAAAATTGAGGAATCAGGAAACGCGGTGTCAAGCGGTGTGTGGCGGTATCAAGGTAAAAAGTCGTGCCGATTTGACGATGAAGTTTTTTTTGGCGATGAAGCTTTGAGGCATTTCCGGGAGGGTAGTGTGTACCGGAAGGAGTTGATTGATATGTGGCGTTTATCTAACAAGGTAAAAAAATCGGCACTGAACGAAATATCGATAGCTATAATGACGAGGCACGCTTGGATGAGAAATTTACTACGATAGTAATCTAGAATTTTCGCCGTCGGCATTTCGGCTCATCGACAGTCTGGTGAAAATCTCTAGGCGCACAAGCTTAAATCCCTTCAACGATCCCTATATGAAATTTTAGGATTTCAGGGCTCATCACTTTCCACAGAGCCCCGCTCACCAGAGCCGCCGGACGCACCAAAATCCACCCCGTTTTTCCCAGAACACACAAGACACTTTCTACAAATGTCGTTTATTTCCGGAAGGCGATAACTCCCAACGGGCAGCCCAATTTCTGGGGTTCCTCCCTTTTCAAGCATATTTTCTAAAGAATGCGTATTTCGGTGAACGTGAAATATTACGTTGCTAGATCAGGAACGTCTCCGCCGTCCCAGGGGACCAAAGGACAGAGCGTAGCCGTTATTTTGCCAATGTTCTACGATTCGGGTGTAAAGTCAAATGTTCCAATCGAGGTGTAGCCAAGGCGTGTGTGTTTTGCCAGACTAAGTTCACCGGAACATCTTTTACAATGGATGATTGAAAACATCTTTTCCGTTTTTAGCCTGCGCATTTGCGTGAATTGGAAACTGCGGGCTGAGGCTCAGTCTAATGTCGGTGCTGGACAGTAATAAAAGGGCAATCTGTAAAAATCGTTTCGTTTTGAGTGGAGTGGCCGGCTGTGGTGAAAAAGTGCAAATCCGAGGACGGGGGCTGATCATCAAGACGTTTGCCGGAGGTCGGGTCAGGTCACTGTACGTTTTTTACTTGTTTACCTGGGAGGTCGGTTTGCAAAACGTCAAGTTTTTGCGGTGCAATTTTTCCGAGAAGTCGGGTTGCAAGTGGTAGAAGTTGTAAGGCTTTGGAGAAGGTTCAAAGGAACGCAGCAGTAATTGTTCTCTCTCTCTCTCTCTCTCTCTCTCTCTCTCGCTCTCTTTCTCTCTATACCTATCACTCCCTAGCAAAACAGTCAGACTTAAGAAATAGACAGTTCCGTGTGTGATGATAAGAATATAGCTTTTGCACTGACGCAAATCCAGACCACATTTTCCTGAAAAAACCAAACGCGCTTCCCGAATAAATCTATGACTAACAGATCGCATTATAATATCATTTTGTATCCCGAATCCAGCGTTATTCATATGTACAATTTTTCGTCCATTACTCACGCAGGGATGCGGAGTATCGGAAACTGAACCCGAACGACCCCAAAAAACGCGGAAAATCCATTAGTCCATCCGCACTTTTTGTAAATGAGGATTAGGGACGTTCGCCGGGGAGCCACCTACACCCATTCTGCATTCAAGAGTTCACTTGGTTCCCCGTGATAATCCATTTGGATAATTGGGCAATTCACGGACCCTCGAACGCCTCCGATGTCGAAAAAATTAATCCCGCTTTTGTCTCGAGAAGCTCGGAAGGTTGTAGATTGAACCCACGAGAAAAACGCGTGTCTGGAGCAGTTGATACAGTCGAGACGGATTTTTGACTATCGATTTTGCTTGGGTGTGAACTGGTCGTCGAAAAAAGAACAAGTTTGAAAAAGGAAGAGACATACAAAACGTGATAAGGGCGATATGAGAAAGCGGGGAATTCGAGAGGGACGACAGCGCAGCAGCCCGCTGCGCGGTCTCAGAGCCGCGCAACGCATCTGATTGGATGATGTTTGAAGTGTAACGAATCCCAACCACGGCGGAATTTTGCGCTGAAAAGAAAACGATAGTTTCTCTGCATCTTTTGCTCGGCGGACCCAGGAATTTGCAGCTTGGCCAGAAAGAGCTTTTGGAAGTTTTTCAGGATTTACACGTTTTAGCCTAATCAAAATGGAGTAACACTAGTTGTACGCGGCCTGGCCCTCGACCCTTGTGCTTTGCTTTGCCAGCCTTGCTGCAGATGTTTGCTCCTAATTTACAGTCAATTTTCATAAGAGCCTGCAAGTTCGCCAGACAGCAGGTGCAGTGCCCGGTTCTGAACAAAAACTTATTCGAGTTTGACCGGAAGCGTTTTGCCTCTACCTTAGACCCGACCTCCGGCCACAATTTTTGTACACTGATCTCAACGGTTTGTAAATTGAGGTTTTGCTGAGGATTTTGGGGAACATAGTGTGTACCTTGCTAGCAAAAAACACATTTTGTACGCCGTTCCAAATCGTCAAGAACTTGTCTGTGATTTTTGAACACCACAGTGGGAAAGCCTTGTCAAGTATCATTTCATACCGATCCCACGACACAAGCTACGACCAGCAAGTGTGCCAAGAATAATTTTAGGTGGATGAGGTACACTCCACGCGGCTCCCATGGGCAATGATGACACGGCGGGGTTGTAGAGTAGAGTAGACTAGGTGCGGATTCGTCACGCCGACCACTCGGATTAATGTTGCGTAATGGAACCTTTTGGGTATAGCCGAGGTTTGTGTTTAATGTCTGGACTAGCTTTTGATCTTAAAGGCAGTGGAAAGCAAATGTTGCCATTATAAATTTTTTAATTTTAAAAGTCAATGCTGGTGCTATGGCAAGTAAATCGTAAAAAATAAACAATGACCATAACTCTAAAATTTTAGCAAAGAAAATAGCTTCGCCGGTATCCGTAACGATTGCATGTGTCTTGCTATGAGCTCGTCGAAAATCCGCCTGGTGAAATATCATTTTATCGAAAATCGTTTTTCGAAATATACTTGTCAAAATAAGATCCTGTCAAAAATTTTATCTTCCCGAAATTGCACTCGTCAAAAATCATTGTGCCAAAATTTAATTTCCGAGATTTCGTTAAAACTAAATTTCGACAAAATGCTTCGGCAAGACGAGATTTCGACAAAATTATTCTTGACGAAATTAAAATGGATTATTGCCGTGTGAAAATGGATACTTCAGTCTAATATCTACCGTAACTTTCAAAAAGTAAAAACAGTTATAAAACTAACGCCTGGCCAAAAAAGCCTCGATTGAATTTTTGCACCCCAGATTCATTAAGCCAACTCCAAATCCCCCTACGCAAAAGATCGTAATATTTGTCATAAAAATATTCCCGACCTCCCGGGCTCAAAAATCGAGGTCCCACGCACTCGTACCGTATTCTAAAAGGTGTCCCGCGGCATCTGAGCCTTGTTTTCCATTCTTAGCTCCCCCATCTCATTCCGAGATGCGCGCCCAAAAACAACCGCCTCGCACCTCGTGCTCAATACCAATCACCACCACCAACCATTGCGCAAATGGCGCCCCAAACGGCAAGCAGTAGGCGGCAATTTCGGGATAAAGATCATGGCGTGTGGATGATCCGGCGATTCTCACCCCCGGCTAATGACTATTCCGGGATACATCCCACCTCTCGGAATCGGAATTAGGAGTGCTGTGTACTCTGAAAACCCTAACCGCGCAGGCGGCGCTGATCCTTTGAACCAAATGATGATAGCGGCGAAAAGGTGCGTAGGTGTAGTTTGAGGCACTTAGGTTGCCTAGATTCTACTTTCAGCAATTTGCCTCGAATTTCTCGGAAACGCAAGTTGTAAGCTACCGTCAATAAAATCAGAATGACTGAGTTGAGCCGGAAAACACAGGAAAAATTGTGTTACAGCGAAATGCCGATTTCCCCAAAGTTTTCCGTGGGCTGATGTCAGCGGAATCGGCTTTCATCAAAAATTTTCTTAGAAGTTTTTAGATCGAGCGACTTATATTTTTTATTTCAGAAATAAAAACTTTGGAGTAGTCTTGCGTAGTATTTTTTCGAGTGTTGGTCTTTTGAGTATGTTAGCAAACAACAAGGGGTAGCAGTAACAGATGCCGTGAACTTGTTGCGCTTTCCGGAGAGCTTTTTTTATTACAGAAAACTTGAAAGCGCAGTGGAAAATTCCGATTGCGTCGTTTCTGCCTAGATCTGGCATTTTCAAGGAAGCTACAGACAACACCTTGTACATATAACCCCCGTGAAGATTTTTAAATCCAGCCAAACGCTTCAAAGAAGGGTAGAACATTAATGCTCGTGAAAAATCATCTAAAACCCGAATTCCGCACCATTGCCAGTTAACCTTCCTACAAAAGTTCAGGCATTCTAAATGTCCTCAAAAACCGTACAGTAGAATCCCACCTTGCCTTCCTCACGTACTCCCCAATCTACCGTACCCCAAAATTGTATTCTCTGATTTCTCAGATTTACTCGGCGCCTCAACGCCCCCAGCTCTTCAAGGGCCCGCCCATTTTGGGCAAGGTTTGATTTGCAAGAGGCCAGAGAAGAATACCTTTTTCTTGCTCCCCCTGGGTTCTCTATCCTCGCCCTACTTTCTCGCCCTCAAATGTACCAGGCCACTACCGTACCCCCGGCCACACCCCAACTCCCCTAAAGGGGGCGTGGCATCCAGCCGAGCCCCTGACCCCCCTCCTCGATATATAAGCTTTACGGGTTGGGAGTAGAACCATCCACCGCCGATATTCCAGGCATACCCCAATCTACGATGTCGAGGTTCGGGCTGTGGCCAAGGCCACGGCTGGCCCTCGGCCTACTCTTCTACGCCCTCCTCCTCACCACAAAGTCCTGCGACGCCGACCAGGAACAGCACACATTTCAAGGACTCACTGCAGATGAAGAACGATATATCGAGTGAGTTTTTTTTTGACGGTGGCCTTTGTTATATTTTCTCCTTGTCTAAATACCTTCTCATATCCTAAATACTTTGACTGTTGCCTAAAAATTCTGCTGTGGTTTTATGGATATTTTTATGCAGTCATCAAATTACCTAAAGGTATCGAAATAGCAAATCTTTGGTAGCACCTTCGGATTAACTTTTGATTGGAAATTTTTGAGATACCAAGAAAATAGACCAATATGTTTCCCATTAGTTTCTTTTTTACTTAATCTAACGACATTTTTGTGGTGCTGTTAGTACGTTATGCTCCACTTTTCGATTGAAGGCTCCCACTATTTTAATGTACTCTTTGAACGCCTGAAATTCCATTATTGGCGCTTTTTGGGTTATACTAAAGCACATTCATAGGGGTCATTCGGGTTTTCTTCCCTTCTCTCTCTATCTACCTCCCGCTCTCTCTCTACCGCTCTCTCCCACTCACTCTCTTTCTCTCTTTCTCCCTCGCTCTCTCGCTCTGTCGCGCTCTGCCTGGCGAGTTGCAGTTTAATTCATATTTCTCTAGACAAAAATGCTCCTACATCACGATGACCCACCTCCACTTCCACTGTGTTATGCGCGAGCAGGAAACTCTGATGGTGAAACGGGTAGGTATCCACGCTTTTTTCGTTGCACCATCCTTTTAAAGGTATAGAAGACATTAAAGTCACAATGTTCCATCCAAATTGATCATTTCTAGACAATTCTCGCTGCTATGAACAATGCCTCGAACACGGAAATGACGCTCCCCATGGGCCACGAACAAATGGCTCTACTGCTCGCCAACGAAGGATTTAGCAATGATGGACGATATGTAGGCTTTTGGGACTTTTTAGATTGCGAATTCGTCAGTTATTTGATTCTTTACTGTGTTTCGATTTTATGGATAATTTATGTAAATTGTCATTAAATCAAATCATTTTTTCTTATTGGAAAATTTATCAGAAGTAATTTCTTTATCCTTTTCCAAGCTATGTTTTTCAGTCCGGACAACCCAACCCCGCTCTCAGCTCGCAGTTTGTCATCCCGGCTGCGAAAGGTAGGAATTTTGATCATTTAAAGAGTTAGATCTAGCTTAAAGGTGTCGTAAGGGCAAAATTTGAGCCTAATTAGAATACCAAACATATGCCTCATCTTTCAGCCCCGCAAGAATGGCGCCACCAACACCACCGCACCTACTTCAAACTCGAGCACACCCAGAAATCGGAAGTCAAGACCGCCATGCTGAACGTTTTTGTTAAGGTATGATTTTATACCTTTAAACTTTAAAAAACTACCTAGATGTATAAGCTTAAATTTGTATTTTCAGAACATGAATGGCGACGACGGCAAGTCGAAATTCACCATCTACGTCAACAAGTATTTGGACGAGAACACCGTGTCCACTGAAGGACAAATCGTTTTTGCCAAGGTAAGTGTTTGAAGCTAGAGGGCAAGAGAGAGAGATAGAGTGAGAGAGAGAAAGCGCGTGCGTGAAACCTCGAATTACCGTTCAATTTTCAGCACCACGTGATGAACGGCGACCAGTGGGAACAGATCGAAGTCACCGACATCATCAACGAGTGGATCAACAACCCGGATACGAACTACGGCATGCAGGTCAAGGTCATCCCGGATGGCAATGGCGTCGCCTTCTTCGACCCGATCGACCGCCACAGCAACAACTCTCAGGTGAGCAGCTACATACCTATGAATTAATGATTGCGCCTCGAAGGCCAAATGAAACGAGGAGCTTCGGTTTTCGAAGTCAACCAAGTCGATTTCAGTACTTCCTCGAAGTCGTCCAAATGCCGAACCTCCGCAAGCGCCGTGAGCTACAGCACGACAACGGCTCCCAGATATGCACCATCGACCCGTCGCACCCGGATTCCTACTGCTGCCGCTACCACCTCGAGGTGAGTTTGTCTCAAGTTTAGCTCTCAGGCTTAGGCTTAGAATTAGGCTTTAACTTAGGCTTAGGCTCAGGCTTAGGCTTAGGCTTGGCTTTTAGCTTGCTAACCAAGCACATTTCCAGATCGACTTCAAGGACTTCGAATGGGGCTTCGTCATCGCCCCCAGCAAGTACACCGCCTACTACTGCGCCGGCCGCTGCCGCCCAGGCCAATCGGCCAAGACCCTGCACGCCCGCTTCATGGAGATCAAGATGCCGCAACACATGTGCTGTGCCCCGGACAAACTCGGCGACTTCAAGCTGTTCCACAAGGGACCTGGATGTGAGTTTCAATTACGCGATAGAGTTGTAGGAAAATGGGTTTTGACCGATTTAATCTTTATTTCGCATAGCTTCTTAGTTATAGGTGTGCTAGCAGAGTTTCTTTGACTCGGCAAGGGAGTTATTTTTTGTGCAAATGGCAACAAACAGCAGTTAGGACAGTTGAACAACCTAGATTTTTATTGGTTACAGTATAAAATCTGGAAATACGTTGGCTCGCGAAAAGTGTCAGTACAGTACAGTACTACAGTACAGTAAGAACTACAGTAAGCCCCTCTAAATTATTTTTTGCAGCTAACACGGCTGTGGTGACTACGATTCGGAACATGGTTGTGCAGAGCTGCGGATGCAAATGAGTATGGATGAACGGAACGGACTACGAACGCTTGATTGGACTGTACGGCTTGACTTTAACTTTGGTATTCTTATCACATCTTATACCAAAACACCATTTGGCGCCCCAATACCACCTGACGCCAAAATACGCGATTTTCCGCGTTTCAAAACTAAACAACGGGACTTTAAAGGGACAGTGCAGTCAGCCAGTAACCTTAAGCTGCTAAGAATGACCCAAAAAAGGCCCCGTTTTGTGTATTTTCCTTTTATTACTATTAATTAATTTGTTTAGTTGTTGTATATCTCCAAAACGTTCGATACTTTGTTCAAATCCCTACAAAGGTTCAAACCTCCTAAAGCTTCTAAAGAGCCTTGATATATTGTAATTTCTGATTTTTAATGTTATATCAATGATTTAATATTTATATATTAACTTCTAATGCCTCTATCACATTAATGTAGTACACCTTAATTAGTAATGGCCAAAATAACACCCCAAAAACCCCTCTCAATCTCAGCGCCTTCCCCCTAGAGCACTGCCTGCATTGGCCCTTACGGGAACCGTTTAATTAGGTTTTGAAATTCCCCCTTTCCGCATTTTGAATTGCCCACTGGGCCGCGCATTAGTAGGAGCTTGCCTCCACACCAAAAAAAATATTCGAATTCACCCCGAATTCAAAAATACTTGAATTAATATGCATTACGTCTCCATTAGGGTACCTCCGACCCCGCCAGTTTCCGCTGGTGCCACCCACTCTTTTAGCTGTCCTAATCGGTTGGAAAATCGAGAAATGGATCTCCCAAAATACCGTGAAAATGCTGTATTTTCCTGCTTACCTCTGTTTTAGCGATTTATGCTTTTTTATGATATTTGATGTGATTTCCCGATCTCTAACCCATTCCGATACCTATGCCCTACTTCAGATGAACCCCCGACAATGAGCTAGAACGGCCTCCATTTGGTTGCTAAATTGTAAATAGAATTTTTCCGCGCTTTTTGCTTTATATTTTGCTTGCTTTACTTATTTTTGCGACTTTTATTTGCAATTTTAATGCTTTCAGATCTCCGAAAAAGATCCTTGCCCTTGTTTTTCCTCTTTATTATTCTAATAGTAGTTTTATTGTAATTCTGTGATTTTCCGCGAGCTTAAATTTATTCATGATTCGATGAAAATTCTCAAATTTGCGCCACAATTTTCTCCCCGGCCAGCCTGCCTCTGTTAGGCGGCTGTTAGGATTTCGAATTTGGTGCCGGTATGCTGTAAATACCTGTGCTCTCCCTACGTGCTTTTTGTATAATTTAGCTTTGCTCTTATCTATACTTTTGTAAGGCTGTACATTGAGGTGTTTTTAATAAATTTAAAAAAGAAAAACCGAGCTCGAAATTCACGCCAAAACGCCAAGATCGAGGAAGAGAGAGAGAGAGAGAGAGAGAGAGAGAGAGAGAGAGAGAGAGAGAGAGAGAGAGAGATAGAGAACGTGCTTTAAGTTAGCAATTTGCAGCAGAAAAAGCGATAAACCCAGGCCACTCTCAACCCTGATCTTGCTTTGATTCTTTCCTTTTCCGTTCGAGAGTCCTATCACATGGTTCACCTCTCTAGCCTAGTCACCCACCGTACCCCGGGCAGAAGGTCAAACACTCTGACTTTGCTGAGAAACGCTGGCTCCCGGGTTCTATGCCAGTCCAGGGTCACTTGATCGATTCAGATCTTTCAATTCGAAACGATACGCAAGGTTCGCAACATGGAAATGGGCTGGTTGCACGAGTGGGAGCTTGCTTTGCAGCTCAGCTACGAGCCAAGTTAAAAGAAGATTTCCGAGGCGGCCTTTAAAGGGATCGTGCAAGCATCTGATTCGAGCAAAAATGACGTTCAGTTCGAGTTTCCCGGCTCGTCGCATCAGTTATGTCTAATTCTTTTGGCGACCCGTATTTAGTCACATCCCCTGCTGCAAAAAGTTCGCCTCGTAGCATCATCGAAAAGTCAAGCTTCTTCACTCGTGATCATTCGTTCCCCGATACCCCACGTGCTCGAGGCGGATCTTTGTTTCGAAAATCGACGCCTCGATTTGAAACATTCCACCCCGAATGAAAGCAACCGTAAACCGTCAGCTCTTTCTTCCCCGGCTGTCCCCTCCGATTCCATCTCCACTCTGTGAGTCATACGGTGGCAAGGTCGTTTTTCAGTGCTCCACGACCCTAATCCCCACCCGTTTTTTTTTCTAGATAAGGTTAGCCATGCGAGGGAGGTTTTTTGGGAAAGGTTTGTGTTGAAAAAGTTACTAGGCGACCCTGGGCGTCCACAAAAAAATGTACTCAAAAACCAACAGCTTACTCACCCTCTCGAGCTCGCCAAATAGAACGATTGGATGCTCGTGAATGGGCTAGAGAAAGATAGCAAGAGAGAGCGAGAGAAAGAGAGAGAGAGCGAGAGAGAGGAGGCACGATTATGTGACGAGAAAAAGTATGCATTTCCGGGTGTGGGGGTGGCGAAATCCGTGCCATTTTGGGGCCCGGCTAGTTGAGCGGAAAATCGGAACCCAAGTTTTTACCCGGCGGGTCTGACCCGTTTTTTGGCGCTGCCAACCGGGGGACCCGGATCTAAATGCCGGAAAATTGGGCAAATCGCCACCCCCGCCCCCCCACCCGGGAAGTACATGAAAAACAACCTTTTGAACGTGTCATTTAACGAGGGGACAGCTAAAAGACGAAAAAAGCGCGAGAGAGAGTGAGAGAGAGAAGCTTAGGCTCAGGCTTAAATTGGGCTTAGGCTTAGGCTTGGATTGGGCTTAGGCTTAGGCTTGCAAAAGCAAGCCGTGATCTTACTTGCTCCTAAACCGAACTTATTATTTCCTCGCGTTTTCTTGTTTTTTTTTTTGAAGTTGCGAGCAGAAAAACTATTCCCAGTTTCCAGGGCAAATTATCACGTTCTTTTCACCTGCCGTTCACGTGAACGAGGACCCGGCAGTACCTATTGTTTTTTTTGCGGCTACCGTAAGCCACGGTATTCTTTGTAGATGTTTGATTCCATGACTTTTCGGGGTTGATGCTGACATTCTAACGGTCAGTGACCAATTTCTGTTCCACTTGCAAATTTGCAGGCCCCTGGAGAATGGGGGATACACTACGATTTGTTGCTATATACGGCTTCGATAATAAGGGGGGGGGTGCTGTTGGTCAACATCAAAATTTGGCTTCGGTATCAGATTTTTTTAAGGTCGCAATTAACTTTTGGCTTTAAAGGGTTTCGGGTCAAAAAGTTAATCTGCATGTTGAGATTGATCTGCAGAAAATAGGCTTCTCTTGGTTTAAAGAACCATTTTGTGAAATTTTGTGGTTTTTAGAGGACAGGTATATGTTGGAAAACATGCACAACCGGTTCGAACACTTGCGAAAAATCGGAAAGGTGAGATCCTTGATTTGTAGTATCCATTGCTTTGGAAAACAGGCAAAGCAGGTTAAAACGCGTCGAAAAAGATGGTAAACTAGTGAAATTCTTAATTTGTAGATCCATTACGTTGTAAAACAGGCAAAGCATGTTACATGCTCCTGAAAAAAAATCGTGACACCGAAAAATTCTTGATTTTCATAGCATCTATTACTTTCACGTATTTTGAAAGCAGCACCTTGCTACCGTAATCAAATCTTTATCCTCAGCGGACCAGAAAAAAGGAGGGATTGACACAAAATACAGCGAAAACTGCCAAAACACGCACATGATTTCCTCGAGTAGCAGGGGCGGCCGGGCTAAGTGAATGAGCGGTTGGAACACAGGTGGAAATGCAATTTGAAAAATCTCGGCGGTTTCACAAAATGCAGAAATTGCGAAATTCGGCTGAAGAGAATACAAAATGTAGCAAAAATTAGTAAATATGCATCTGGTTGAGCTGCTCGCCGGGGATTTGCGGTAGTCGTCGGCGAACGCGGGACGGGCTGCCAAAGCCTGAAAATTCTTCTCTATCGAAGTCATTTTGGGGGTTAAAATTACTTTAGACTTTTGTCAAATATGTAGTTTTTATTTTAAACGAATATAGCGCCTAATTATCAACGGGAAAAATTTTTTCGAGACATCTTTATTCTACCGAGTTTGAGAACCGTGCCATTTTTGCTAGTCTAGTCTATCCGCTTCCTGCAGAACGTTTCTTGCTTCCACCCTCCGAAAATAGGGGCGGAAAAGCGTACAACGCGGGCATTGCTAAGCGCAAGTTGAATTTTTCATCGGAATTCTGACGCTGAGTGGCTACGGATGTTGCCGTGGGCCCCCGTTTTTTTCGCACTTTTTCGGAATTACGGGGAACCAGAAAAATATTCCCTTTCCAGCGAATTCGAACAGACTCGCTCCACAATTGGCAAAAAGCCAACCTATTAAGCAATGCAAAAAAAAACAGATTTTTGGTAATTAGACATGATATAAATTCAGATAACTCACGCTGGTTGGAGAGTGGTGGAGCGGATAGCGGGGGAGTATCGGTATAGCTCATCGGTCTTCCGGTTGGTTGAGCCGAGCCAAGTCGCGCTAGAGGGGAGATGCGACGTTCAGCAGTTGTATGTCTTGGCGACTGCAAAATGGGGCATTAGCTTGAGATCGCTCTCTCTCTCTCTCTCTCTCTCTCTTTCTCTCTCTTTCACCTTTCACTCTTTTTCCCGACACAATTCCTTTATAAACAGTCACCGCCAGCACATGATTTTCAACAGCCTCCGAGCGTGAACACCTATGGTCCGCATATTTTTGAATGATCCCCGTGATCCCCAGTTTACGATTTTTGCTGGTATTTTCTCGCATTTAAGCTTAGCGCTTCCTACCGCGCCATTTCCATATTGCGAGATTAGCACGAGCTTAGAGGCGCCAGGCAGTGCCAGGCGTTCCAGGAAACCTGTACGGAACGGATATCGTACATGCGGGATAATTACGGAAATTGAATGGTTGAGAAGGGCGCGGAAAAAATACTTGTGTAAGCTTCGAAAATCCGGCCAAGCATCCCAGAGAAAAATCCCAGAAACTCACGATCATGGGCGACGATGTAGCAGAAGAATCAGTGCTTCGTGGCTGAGGGGTAAATTCAGAAGCTCCGTTACGGTAGCTGAGGGGGTAGATTCCGCGCGACTTCATGTAGCTGGTCAGTTGGATCGGGATTTCTTGCAGTACCTGGAAATTTCAATAATCTTCGTCTCTTTCTAGTTCTCTCTCTCTCTCTCTCTCGCTATTATTAACGTACCTCTTTTGCCAAATTCTCCCTTGCATCCGTTAGCTCTTCTTCGTTAAGATGTCGATGAGGGGGCAAGAAGTTCCGCATTTGGACAAACTACAACATTCGCATGTTTTAAATTTTTTTCACTGCAACCTTTAACTTTATTTTGTGCGTTTATTTGATTTTTTAAAATACAAGGTTGACTCTAGAAAATTTTCGGCCTCCTGGAGCTTCTCTGCATTTTCTGGGTGCGTTCCAAAACGGTCAACGCTCCCACAAAACCCCAGAAAAAAATGTGTAATCTTTCTTATGCGGTCAATCCCCGGCTCAGTACCGTACCACGGGCAAAACCAGTGGATTATACAAGAAGAACGGGGCAACTTCCTTGTTATGTTCTGCTAAGTGCTGGTAAGTCGTGGGATGGGGGCGGTGGAAGTAAAAAAATTTCATGACTACGCAGGATTTATAAATACTGACGAAAAGGGAAAACATTACCTGAACAATGTCCCGTTTTGCAAAGCGGCCATGCCAGGAGAGGAGCTGGTTGTCGGAGTCCAGGACTTTCATCTCGTCAAAAGAATCGTAGCCGACGCCGACGATGATTACGGAGAGTGGGAGGGAGGAGGCCTGAAATTGTAAATTAAAGGTGGTGTCCTCCAAAACTACAGTATCTTTTTCTCGTAAACTTTCGCCCGGATCCCAGAATAATCTTTTGTTTCAAGGTTTCGCGGGTTATCCAGTACCATACAGTACCGTGGCGTCTATCGCGTGTTGTAGGAAAATGCGAGAAAATTCAAATTTAAGGGTCAGTCAATCTAGAAATGTTAGAAATTTGTTGCGTGGTTGAGCTTCAAATCGAGTTGAAGAGCATGTCGAAAGCATTTTCGATTTTCAGGTTTTGTTTTATAGCTAACGTAGCTTCAGCCTAAAATGAAGCGATCCGAGAGTTTCTGCATCGTTTCGTCTGATCTTCTTTTCCTAGCAGATGTGCAGAACCTCGTTACCTCACAAATCACAGAATCTATTTCTAGCCCCACGCATCGTTGAGCCTGCCAACCCCGAAATTACCGGAAAAGGCTTTTACAATCCGATACTGCGTCTCAGTACATTTTGCGTAAGCTTGTGCCCAATTAGGGTAATTTGCGATTCCTGTTTTCGATCGGGTCCGAATTCCATTCGCTATGCCGAATTTTGCTATGCCGATTGACGCTGTGCCGAATTTCACTATGCCGAATTTTCACTATGCCGAATTTTCACTATGCCGAATTTTCACTATGCCGAATTTCGCTATGCCGAATTTTTAGTATACCGAATTTTCACCATGCCGATTTTCACGATACCGAATTTTCACCATGCCGAATCTTCGCCATACTAATTTTGATAAGCGGTATGTTCCCCATTTTTTTACGGTTTTTTCCAAATATCATGGGCCTAGAAAGTTAGAGTTAGCCTAAAATTTTCCAAAAACTCGAGCAGAAGGTAGGTCCCGTAGGCGCAGCAGATTTTTTTGTTGCACCGCTAAGTCCCAGTCGATCTTAGTTATTAATATTAGTAGAGACTATTAGTGGTAGAGTAGAAAAAATTCGGCATAGCGAAATTCGGTATAGCGAAAATTCGGTATAGTGAAAATTCGGTATAGCGAAATTCGGCATAGTGAAAATTCGGCATAGTGAAAATTCGGCATAGTGAAAATTCGGCATAGTGAAATTCGGCATAGCGAAAATTCGGCATAGTGAAATTCGGCATAGTGTAAATCGGCACAGCGAAAATCGGCACAGGAAGTATTTACCATCGGGTCCACCCCTGTCTAGTTTTAGCCCCTAATTTTTTCTCTGCTTTGATCCCGAAGCCTAGAGGTGTCTACCGGATTCCAGCGGAATTCAGCCGGATCCACAATTACCCCGTCTCGATGGCAGCTTTACGTTGTGCTGACAGAGATGCTAATTACTGGACAGAATTGTGGAGTGTAGACGTTTTCGCGGAAATGCAAAGGGAGACAGAGAGAGAGCGAGAGAGAGGGGGGAGAGAGAGAGAGAGACAGAGAGAGAAGTTTTTCGTATAAGGCCCTAGAAGCCGTAAATGCACGGCCCAGCTTCATTAGCTTGGCTTTTCTAAAGAATTTGTTGTGAAAATTTGAGTGTGGGGATGGACATCAAAAACCGAGAAAACAATAGCAAGGCTCTCGATCTTAATGAAAAAAAAACGCTAGGGAAGCGCTGAAAAGCCTAAGAATTCATATTAGCTTTTTATGCACGCTAAAGATGCCACGACGCAGCCTGTTTTTTAGAACTAACTGTGTGCTCTGTAGATTCGCGTGAGATTTTTCAAAAATGAACTCCGCCCGGCTTTTTCCTGAAGTCTTATGTGAAAATTCTAGGGAGCCAAGAAATTTCTTTAGTTCTGACGAGGGCACGTGCTAATAATAAACCCATAAATCGTAAAGAAATGGAAAAATTAAGATACACTTACCTTAACGACCTGCTCCTTTGTCCGCTCCATATCAGCAATGATCCCGTTTGTTAGTATGAGCAAAACGGAGTATTTGCTGCCATTTGCGGGTAGGGATGCTGCTCTTTGGGCTGCGAACCTGGAGAACAAACGTGAATTAGCAGTGGTCGCCTTAAAATACCTTATCGTGGGCGCAAAATCAGCAGGGCCGGACAGAATTACATGTCGTAATGCCGAGCGGTAGCTCTTTACCAAGCCATCGACACCATCACATCGTGGCTCGCCGGTCTCGATATTCTGAAAAGACAGGTTCTCGAAGCTTTCATAGCTTTCTCAAAAGGTGTTTGCTAGCTCGCCTTAATCAGTACGCTCTTTTTTTTATAGGAAGCTCTTCCTACTTTCACTGTCTTTCGCGCACTCTCTCTCTCTCTCTCTCTCTCACTCGCTCGCTCGCTCTCTTTCTCTAAACCGATACAAGTCGTAGCATGGCCTAGGCGTGTAGAACTAGCTTCACAGGGTCCAATTTTCCTTTTTTCCATATCCAGCTACAGATTTTCAGCAAAAGTTTTTCAGCTACAAAAGTTTTTGGAGATTCCCAACTTCCAATACTACATTTCGCCGCTGCCAAACCACAATTCCAGAACCCCCGTAAAAAAACTACGGTGAGCAAAACACCACCTCCACACAACACAATCCTTACTTTTTACAACGAGATTCCCACAATTGTCCTCCTACCACTAATCCCCATCCTTTCTTGCCTATTCATTGCCCCCCATTGGGGCTAATTAATCGCGAGGTGTCCAGATTGGTTGTTAATCCAAGCCTGGTATAATGGCTTCCAGAAAATGCTGTCTGGGGTACAGGGTATTCCCTGTTTACACCTATTGAAAAATCAAGAGGGGCGCCTGAATA
This sequence comes from Mesorhabditis spiculigera, assembly GCA_958295435.1. Classification (NCBI taxonomy): domain Eukaryota; kingdom Metazoa; phylum Nematoda; class Chromadorea; order Rhabditida; family Rhabditidae; genus Mesorhabditis; species Mesorhabditis spiculigera. The sequence goes on from CATQJA010001331.1 coordinate 106,512, forward strand.
ATATTATTTGCACGACCGGGGATTCACTGGAAACGATAAAAACGGGGGTTTTCTAGGTCAAGGAGGACGCGGTCAAGTTTCAAAGTTTTCCAAAAATGGTCGAAAACGACAGATTTCATTGGAAATACGAATATAAAATGGGATTTTCCAGGGTTTGTCAAAAATTATCGATGCCTATTCTAATGAAGCGATCCCAAAGTTCGTCTAGTGAAATCCTTGTAAATGTCAAAAACCTTACCAATGGAAAGTTGTACAGCGTCTGATCGGATTTCGGGAGCTTAGCCCCAAAGCCGAACCCGTTGAAAACTTTGCTCGCGTTGTAGAACTGGCAGATCTGGAAACAGGAGGAAAGCATATTGAAATAGGCAGAATTAAAAAAAGACAGATCTTGGATTGCTTGATTTGGAAAGTGCAGGTTTAAGGCATACGAAAAAGTTTTTGAGCTTCTTCTGCGTATCCTAGAACTTTGTAGGGAACATCGCGTTTGTAACGTGGAGTAGCTTGTAGATGCACTACCTCTCCGATAGCTCGTATCGCTGTCTCGTACTGGTTGGCCGTGCCGGGACCTATCCGATGGAGCGAGGATGGGTCATTTAATGGGAGATTCGACAGGGAGAAATCGATCGCGACGGTGAAGTCGAGTTCCGTACTGGAAAAACAAGAGAAATTATAAATATTAAAACCATCAATCGAAAGTATAGAAAACCCTTTCCATGATTTTACTTACTTTACGTCACAGCATCATCGACTCCTGAGTTTGAACACTCTGTTATTGCGCCCAAATCAAGATTTTCATTAATTTTTGTGTTTTTACTTGCCGATTTCTCTTTTTGTTGTCGTCATTTCCTAGCTGACTACAAAAAGCGCTCTTTTTCATGAAATTCACGTGATTCCACAAAATTCGCTAAATCCCTCGTCGTCGCTTTTGTAATTCCCTCCCTCGGGATCAGGACCATAACACGCAATTATGTTTTTCTGGCTATAAATGGCCGCCTAATGGATTCAATGTCACCAGTCATTGCCAAGAAATCATCCCGATCTTTTCGACTACACCGCGTCATCGCGCCCGCGTGAAAAATACCGAATACCCACCCGCCCTGAACAAAATCCAAAAACGTGAAGTCGAGCCAGCAGTAGACTTTGTGAAAGTGCAGCTGCCCCGAGTCGACGTATTTTCGGCTTTTTCGGGCCTTCTTTTCGTGGATTAGCTGAAAAAGAGTATTTATGGAATCCTTTTTTTATAAATTCTAAGTTTTTTAGGTCCTTAGCATTTGCATCCGACCCGAATTCGCCTTGGAATTTTGACGCTATAAAGCGCTGCACCAGCGGGGAAAAGGAAAAATCAAATTACAAGCTTTTTAGGATTTTGAGCTTGTCCGAGAGGCCACCGAGCAGTGATTCTTGATCCCCTAAACGTTGTATTTTGCCCTAATTTCCCTAAAATGTTATTCCACAGTTCACAGCCCAAGCAGCATTGCCCTCAAAATAACATTTTAGGAATTGCATTCCCAATCTGAAAAGGGCTGTTGTCCCCCAAATTTCGGGCAGATTGTTTATTGTAGGATACCGGGCCATGACAATTAATTTTACAAGACACCACGCACGGCTTTAGGAATGATTGTTGCTTGTAAATACCCGAAATCGGCTTGTAGTTCCGTACTTCAAGTCATCAGAGGTGAGTGAGGGTAAACAAAAGGAATCGGTTTGGGTTTGGGCTTAAGCTTAAGCTTAGGCTTAGGCGTAGGCTAGGGTTAGGCTTGGGCTTAGGCTTAGGCTTAGATTGGGTTAGGCTTAGGCTTAGCTTAAGCTTCGGCTTAGACTTAGGCTTAGGCTTACGGAAGCGGTCGAGAAATCTCTAAAAATCTTACCGATAACGACACATCGTCCCCAGAAGTCAACCGATTCACCGTCGTTGTGCAAGACCCGACGAGATCGTGGCTGAAAAACAAAATTTTGAGGCGCCCAGTCTTTTATACTTTACAAAACCTGATTTGCCATTTTAGTATATCTATATATCTGAGGTTATGTATTATCCAACTTGCTTCAAAACATCGAAACAAGCATAAGAGAACGATTCGCACCCCCCTTGTTGTTTTTCATACCCAGCGATACCATATCTTTGCGATTTCCGAATTTCACAGGGTACAAAGTTTTTTGTACTGACTGTACGGTAAATATTTAATGGAGGTACGAACAGTGTATTCGGTAAATAGCCATGATCTTCAAAATTTACAAGATTCTCCCTATCTTCTGCACTTTCCGGCCATCGGGCCATTTCGCGGTATTTTCATTCAAATTTTAGAGAGGCTGAGATCAAGGTACTCTTTTGGTTACTGTAGATGCCCAAAAATTCATCACGAAAATGGAGAGGTGGACTTCGTGGAAAGGATGCATTAACGAAATTACCCCCGAAACTCGCATTTCCTGCCAGAAAATACAGAATTGTATCCGGATTATCCGGCGAGGGTGGGATGGGATGCGCAAATATTTTTGGTGCATCTACGCAAATGGGAGATTTTGGAGATTTGGCAATGGTTGGTCAATGGGTTACGGTAGGTGGGTGGCAAATTATTTTGGGTAGGGATCGAAAATTAAAAATTTAGGAATATAGCAACTCATTGCATAGTTTGAAAAATTGGAGCTCACTTTCCATCCTGGTCCCAGTCGTAGCACTCGATCAGGAAGGGTCTGGAATGGAGAAAATTCTTGGTAAATTTAAATAAAAATTTTTAATTTTGTCTTCAAATAAAAAGAAAATAAATTGTTATGCTGATATAACCGCTAAAGTATAATTTTTTTACCTTGTATAGTTCTTATTATAGATATTTTTGAGAAAATGTTTCAAATACCAGTTGCGAAAATCAATCTCATATTTAAGGCATCACTTTCAAAGTGAAGATGTTAGGTAAGCTGTTTTCGCGGGTGAAAAATATTCTAATTTCTCGCTTACTACTATCAAGATGATCTCTGTAAAATCTGGAATCCTAGCACCGGATTAACAAGACCAACTCGTACGTACCATATTTGTTTACAAAACAGCCCATGTGACTATACGAATTTTGACCTGACCTGGGAAAAGGCCCCAGGTCATGTGTTCAGTAATGGGGAAAAAATATTGTTTTCCAGGGTTTCTGAGTACAAAGTATATCGTAAAGACCAGACATGGCAATTCCGATCGGCCGAGCCGCGCGGCCGGGCCGACGGCCTAAGTGCCATAAAAAACGCGGCCCCCCTACGAGCCGCAGTAATTAGTTATTTCCGGAATGCGGCTTCGCGGCCGAGCCGCATTTTCATCGCGGCTCCGCCGGGCCGCTGCGGCCAAGCCGCAAACCGGAAGTGGCTCATTTACATATCGAAAAACCGCGAATTTCATGCCAAATGGGAATGGAAATGAGAAAATTAAGGTTGTCGAGTATGGCTATTCCTCGCTAGCAGGCTAAATACGCATTGCATCTCTGATTTACGTGCCGGAAGTACTCAAAACTCATTTGGATGCGGCCTTAAAAAGCCGCGCGGCTTGGCCGCCGTGCGGCCTCAAAACGGAAAAAAGCCGCGGCCGCGCCGGAAGTGCGGCCAAGCCGCGCGGCCCGGCCGCATTCTAGTTTTTGCGGCCGAAAAAGCCGCGCGGCTCGGCCGATTGCCATGTCTGGTAAAGACTTAGAAATTTGGGGGTTCAAGAAAAATGTCTTATTAGGATATTTGCAAACGACGAATCCTTGAGAAAAATAGCATACGAGCCCAGCCATTTGCAACTTACCGATTCTTATCGCCATAGCATAACTGATCAATGTGCACCTCAAATGGCTTCCACTTCGGATTCAAGTTTTGTTCTCGGTATCGGGTACGATAGGCGAGTTGTAGCCTGAAAATCATCGGCTTGAGATTATAGTTCAGAATCTAAAGTCTTCTGTTGCGTGAAAAACTAGGCAAGGATCATGGGATTTCAAGCTAAAGTATCGTAGTGTAGCACAGCGTATTGTCACATATCGTCGCGTATCGTAGCGTATTATAGCGGATCGTAGCGTAACTTAGCATAACTTAGTCAAAGCCACCGGGCGTATCTGAAGTAACATCTCATAGTGCATCGTAGCATTGCCTTTTTTTGGAGCGCAACGTAGCACTACGTCGTGTCCTGTCTAGGGAAGCAGGGAACTAGGCATCAGCTAAACTTAACGTAGCGTAGCCCCGCGTTGGGTACTCACGCGGAACTTATCCCAAAATATATACCATATACCACAAGCCATAACCACCTCGTAACAGCAACTATTGTAATTGACCGCACCAAGGTTTTTCTTTACATCAAAACCCTGAATAAACCCGGACTAAACTTTCGCTTGCAGCTTGAGCCGGCTCAAAGCATCAACGACTCTGAAAAATGCCTGGATTTTAATATTGCGCGGTTTTAACTACATGCAAATGTGCGATAATCCCCGTGTGACGCCTGACGTCCACCCTCGATCGCAAAAACTGTGTTTTTGGAACCGGTCAGGAAGACAGAAATTACGGTTTGTGGGTGGATACGTGTTGAGTAGTTGATAAGTGTTGAGGTTAAGAGTCTAAGGGTTGAGTAGTAGCCGGGAAATCAAAAAAGGTATATATGGCAGGAAATCAGCGGGGGCATGGGATACGGTGGATGGTTCTTAAGAACTCACGTGTTATCCCAGTTTATCCTTGAAATCTTGAGGAATGGATCGCACTTGCCGAGGAAGTCTTTTCGGTCGAGTTTTGTTGCGCTGAAAATAACCAAAATTTTGGTTTTAATTAAGCTCCAGCAGCTCTCTCTTTTTCTCTTAATTTCTCTCTTTCTCTCTCTCTCATTTCTCTCCCTTTCTCTAGCTTTTCTCTTTTTCTTTTCTACCGCTATAAAGCGTAGGCTTTCAAGTGAATTGAATTAGAGCACCCACCTGCACATGAAATAAACGGATTCCTGCCGCCCGGAACCCATTTCTTCAGCTGTTACCGTAATGCTACCGTATCGCTTCCCTTCTTCTCTATAAAAAAAGCCATAAAATTTAATCTGAAAAGCTTGGGGACAACAAAAACACATTAATTCTCACATTAAAGGCACGGTCACTCGATTATATTTCGCTCCAACGATCTCGTGAAGCAAAACGTTCGCTCCACCGAGTCGAGTAGGTTTTCCGGATTTGGCGTAGTCAAATCTGAAAAAAATGCTTTTCATAGTAATTTTGACTTGGGCATAAACTTAGGCTTGGGTTTAGGCTTAGGCTTAAACCTAGACTTAGGCTTGGTTTCTCAGGCTTAGGCTTGAGCTTAGGTTTTGGCTTACTTTGAGACTTACACTTCAAACTGCAACTTTTGCTGCTCCTCAAACGCGTAGGTGAGCTCGATTTTCGTGGCCCAGTCGGGGTTCAGGCAGTTGTTGATCACCTTAAAAATCGAAGATATGGGTCTGAAGCTATCAAAAGACTATAAGCATTATTAGCGAATGGCACACACAAAATAATTTTTTAACTCTTGGATTTGAATCTTTATTTTTTTGGCTCATTTTTGGTGGAGTGACGTTTTATCGTAAATAGCTGCGTCTCAGGTTTTGAGCAAACCGACGTGTCTGGTGACTACGTACTTTCCTCCCTACACCGCTCTACGGCCTCGTAATCCTGAATTTAGCCTGCCACCCCAAAATAACGCATTTTTTGTTATCGCTACCTCCAAAAACGACAAATCCGAAATCTCTGGATAAACCAGGATTTGATTTCCTTCTTTTTTTCTCGCCTACCAATCAACAATCGGATATCGGATTCCAATGCCATTTTCGATAGTTTAAGCTGATTTTGGGCGCAGTTCGGGATTTCTAACCATTTTTATTATTACTTTCTCCGTGGAATCCGCTGACGGATTTAGGGGATTTGTCGATTTGGGAATTGTCGAAAAGCAGATGACAATATTGTCAGCGCCCCAAAAAATCCAGGCTCGAGACAATAACAAAACAAAGTTCGGGGATGGGGAAGAAATTGTTGGTGAGTGATGTATGGGGATGGGGGCAATGAACAAAGTTATGTTGAATTTTCAAAATGTTTTCGAATCTTTTTAATACTTTTAGTAATGTGCTTATCCAAATTTAGGATTGAGGAGTTGATCCTTAAAAATGGAACCTCTCTTTCTCTCCCTCTTCTCTCTCTTTCTCTCTCTCTCTCTCTCCAACTCTCTCTCGATCTCCCTCGCTTTCTCTCTCTCTCTCCCTCTCTCACACTCAGTCTCAGGCTCGTTCTCCCCATTCTCCGCCTTACTGTTGCCATTCCTTTAAGATCCCGCTTCTAGACAATTTGAGGTTGCGCTATTTTTAGCAAAATAAAAACGATTTTGTTAAAGATGCTTGCGGCCGTATGCACACACTTTCGAACCTCCGTTTTCCCTACGTAACGCCACGGGCCAACGCGGCGCTGTAGCCTTAGCTTTTTCTGAAATTCGTCCTCCTCATCCGGCTGCTTGGTAGCGACAGGGTTAGTTCCCCAAAAAGCCCCAAATGTTACCTCGGTCCTCCCAATTTCCTTCCATTTTTTGGTCGTTATCGGGCCGACCGTCATCACGGATACCACGCAAAAGGGGTCAGATACGCTTTCGAGGTCAGTGTCTCGGAGATCCCTGAAAATAGAGTGTTTAAAGGAATCGTGACAGATAAAAATTTGCTAGTTCTAGCGTCAGCTTGCCCTTTTTGGCCCTTTTCCACCTGGGTTTCGAAATTCTAGTATCGCTACCGGCCTCGGCTAACTCGAAAACACTGCATTTTTGAGCGTTTGAACGTTCGCTAAGTGCCCGAAGCTAGATGCAGATTCGGGGTATACGTGACAATTTTAGGGTACGATTTAGACAACCGACCTAGCAGAAATCGTCAACACGACCTTCGCGAGCAGCTCCTCGAATTCCTCGCTATTTCGCCGCATTTCTGAAAAAAAATTTGAATATCTAGGTATGGAAAAATGGCACGAAGGCGTTGAGGAAAATAGAAAAGAGGAAATCAATATATCAGAATACCTTAAACATTGCAAAAATGAAAATACGAAATCATTATGAACGGTCAGGTCAGAATAGTTCTAAGAAAAAACAAGATTGTTTGAAGAATTCTTTAGTCGTACAGCTCTAACAGCTAGCTGATTGAAAATGAATTTTTAAAAGCAGTGCTAAAAGGGTTTATGAGTTCTTTATAAAATAGGACAAACGAGGATTCCATTTTCAAACTTATTCAATAAAACAAAACTGAAAGGAATGATTTTTCCAATCATTTTAGGGACCTAAGCAGCCCCGATCCTCTCTAGAACACATAAGCAAATTCAAAAGTACAATTCCCGGCGAACCTTGAGAAGAAGCTCACCTTCTACTCCCCTTCGGACATCCCCCCGATTGCAAAAGTGAATCGGAACGCAATTTGTCATAAATAAAAGATGAGACTGGAGCCCGGGCCGTGAGCCGCGTGGGTATCCCCCACCCTGAGAAGTGCCCATTTGAGGAGCGGAAGAAGCCTGGGGGTGTGAAGGAGGAGAAGGTGGAAACGATGATCCTTGAATAAAGATGCGCGAATTCTCACAACCACCATCGGGGCTAGAAGCGTTCCACGAATTCTTGGAAGCTGGGTGGAACTTGCGGCCAAGATTTTCCGGAAACATCGAACCGGAAATTCGGCTGGTTTTGATGTTTTCGAGGGGAAAGGATGATTTAGAGTTGAATTTGTGCATAGGAATTTTACCTTATGGCCGGGATTAAACAGTAAATGCAAGTGCGAAAATTGATTTGGCGAAAAACAAATAGACACGAATAAGTAGGGTGTGGGTCCCAGCGACACCTTTCTCTAGCTCTCTCTCTCTCTTTCTCTCTCTCTCTCTCTCTCTCTCTCTCTCTCTCTACCTCTCTCAGCTCTCTCGCGTTGCAAAAATTAATTCGAAGATATTCCGACGTAGTTTGCATGCAACTACTGAAAATCATAGTCGAAATAGGCCATTGTTGGGAAATGTTGCCCAATAAGTCTTCGAACCTTGCCCCATGCAATGAGGCGTCCACTGCCCAGGATTTGACAATATCTTCCTCTCGACGTTTCTTCGATCTCTCGCTTTGTAAAAATGTAAGAATGTATATGCAAAAAGAATCTATGAAAATTTAGGCGAGCACTCAGCATCGGGTGGTATAAGGTAAAATGACCGAAATCGCAACAAAAACCGTTTTAGGTTCCTTGCCGATTCCAGCAAGATCGAAATCAAAACCACTAGGCAAAGACTAGCCTTTTTCCATAGCTAAAAAATTTCGACCAGGCGCCTTTTTGTCTATTTTTTTTGTACTGCCTGGCAACAGGATGCCGGGTAAAGCTGAGGCTTTGTGACATTTTTCATTTCAGCGCCTCAAAAAATTTCCAAATTTCAAATTTCCATGGCTGCAAAGGGGACACCCCGGCTCTGAAAGGGCTGGCAAAACAAAAGTAAGCCGAAAATTAAGGCTATTACGGCAGTCGGGGATCCGGAAAACTGCTTGAAAAATGCGAAGTAAAAAAGCCCACTTTGGCACGAAATAGGCCCCATTTTTCGGGCGAGCGTAACTTCACGGAATTCGCCCGGGGTCGCGAAAGGTTTGGAAATTACCGAGCCCTGTTGCCTTGCCCGCCTGTGTCTATTTCTATTAGAAATGCATCCGGGAAATGCATAAATGAGGAGTGTCCGATGGGGGGTGGGTGGCGGATAAGGAAGACGAGGGCTTACACACAAAAAATAGGGGATCGTTGTCGCGAAGATGAAGGAATGATGGAGGAACGGCGGCGGAATGAGGAAATGGGGTCAACGTTGGGACGTCAAAGATCAGAAAAGAAGGTTGATGGGATGGAGATGAACTTCGGGATCTAATGGTTTTCATGAAGTGCACGAATTGGCAAAAAAGGACACGTGTCGGATAGCAGCTTATGCTCAAGCTCGTGAAGTTCATGCCATTGAGCCAATTTTTGTTTGCTGCCAGAATTTTGGCTAAATATACGTTTTATAAAAAATGCTGAACATTTTTACCGGCGCTAGGTTTCGTTTTAAACGCAAATTTGCCATGGTATGCAGTTTGCACTTTCACCCTGATGATCAACTACCGTAAAAATCGGAACATCTTGTTTTTCCTTTCTTCTCAGAAACGAATTATCAGCGGTGAATTTAAAAACTGCATAAACCGTATTCGCAAAACTAATCCATTTTTGTTTTCAAGGTATCCATCTTCTCATTGGCTACGTAATACAGCTGAGAACATTTTGGTCTGACTTAGGACTGACCTTGGCTTAAATCGTGTGAATAATGCGCAAAATATGGCCACGGTTGAACGCCAATTGCCGCTTAAGCGTGGTTGTCTACACCTAAGCGAAATGGGGGTCGATTCTAGGGCTTACAAACCCTTAGGTAGAATCCTATCAATAGCTAGGTGTCAAACGTTCCGTACCATGTGAAAGCACGTTTAATGCCGACGTGAAGTGCTCATAGCCTGCAGATCTTGGCCAGATGAAGAAGGCTACACCTTGTCTAGGTAAAGACCAGATTCTTACGCTCTCGAGCCCTTTAAGACGTAATAAATGAAAAGTAATAAAAACGGATGCTTCAATCGAAACTTGGTAGGCTGAACCAATTTGTTAGCTTTGAGCCCTTTCCATCAAACCCTTTTTCTGCAAATTAAGATCAAAGGCGCCCCATTAGACCCCGGGCAAAAACTTCCTCGTAGCCCTGGCCGACACTGTGGTTCATTGGGGGGCTAAATGGCAACATGTGGCACAGATATAAAATGGGAGCCCCAACCACGATCCCTTGAGCCTCATGGGCTATTTGAGGTATCCGCCCGCCACCATGGGCACTAGACAAGGGCCCAGAATACACGGGAGAGCGCAGTGGAATAGGGAATTGTTTACCGAAACGACTACGTTAAGAACCGCTTTACAGAAAAATAGGGTCCTTAACCGGGATACCATCGTAATGTCGGATAGAAACGTGTGGTTAAGATGAAGCGCAAAAATAAACGGCATACAGTAAGCTCTTAAGAACCAAATGTCCCATTTGAGAATTTGTTTCTAGACCCAGAGCCGTTCGGAGCGGTCCGAATCGTTTCCGGTCTGCGAAAAAAGTGTAACGGTATATATAGCGCAGTTTTATATCCAAAAGCATAGACTGTATAATCCTCCGTGCGCACTATGCGCACGTATTTTGTAGCCTTACGTAGTACGCACTATAGAAGGGGATAGACAAGGCTGTTTTCTATACAGTAGATAAAATACAGTTTCCCGGGACCAGAAGCAAAGCGAAAACTAGAAAAAAACAAAGTTAGATCAGTGGTCGCTTAACGTCATCCATAATTCACAAACCCATGTTGTTCATAATTCAGAAGGGTTCGTCAGTGAGTCAAAGGAATGATGTTCTACGTTTTTGGCATAGAACGGCATTGGGTTTGGGTTCCTTGGGGTCCATTGGGCCTAGGCCTGGTTTGGGCGTAGGTTTAGGCTCATAGGCTTAAACCCAGCCTCTGGCAAAAACTGTCAAAACGACTCCATCCGTCTTTTCGTGATCTGGCGACCAGCCAAACTCTAGGTTTTTCGCGTAGGCGGTTCTCCCAAAAAACACTTAAAGCCCCCACAGTTATCACTAGTTGACCGGACGATGAGAAATCTGTGAAATCCACCCACCGTGTCAATATTAGCATTGCGGAGGCACGCGGTAGCGCCCAAACCCAAAATTCCCACGCGTCTCAATTTTGGCGGCTATTTTTGTTTGGGTCCAAGTTCGTCAGGAGGCTCAAAACTCACAGTCAAGAGAAAAATCATGAACGCTCTGGCGTAGCCGGAAAGATAGAAGTGCCGTTGTTTGGCGTAATACGGACCTTGGTAGTTTTGGAGGGTTCGGAAATTCTGAAAGACTAGAAATAACGGAATTTAAGAGCCTTAAGCGCAGCCTAATTCTAGGCCTAACCTAAGAATGGGCCTCAGCCTAAGCTGAAGCCTAAGCCTACGTCCAAACCTTAACCTAGTCTGAAGCCTAAGCATAAGCCTAAACATAAGTCTACGCCTAAGCCTAAACCTAAGCCTAAAAAATAGAGGGAAGACACAAAATAGAGGATTCGAACAATTTCCCAACGCCGTTCCCAAGTGATCCACCACCCCAAAGTCAACAAAAACAGACGATAAATTTGGCCTGACAAGCACTGGTGATCAGGGCCAGCTTTCGCTGCCAAAATTTTCTGGTAAATAAAAGTTCACGCCGACAGCTTGGGCCAGTCGTTGGGCGTTCGCCCGCAAGCGAATGGACCCGGAAAGCGAGGCACAAGGCAAGAAAACAGCTTTCGGAAAAACGGTGTGACAAGATACACATGTGTGCCAAAAGCTCTGGAGTTGGCCAAGCGGTTGAGTCAGCTTTTGGGATCAAGCTTTGGCGAAAAGCCTGGGCGGGCCTATCTCTTGGTTTCGGCTTACAAGTTTTGGTCAAAGGCTTATATTTGGGCTTAGGCTTAGGCTTGGGCCTAGGCTTTAGTTAAGCTGATGTAAAAATGGTTGAGAAGGAAATCGAGTGCAAAAGTCGCCGGGAAAGAAGCAGCCAGGCGGGTGAGAGTTCAGCTCGGATTTCAGGGCCTTCCTGCTCAACCCCCGACACGCCCGGCTCCTTGCCATAATTCCGTAATTCAGAAACAATACGGTTACAAAGGCGGAATGAACTTCTAGAGTCGAAATTCTCTTTATAACAGCATAATGCTGATTCTGCATCTAAAAATCGCGAAAATCGAGCGCTGCGAAGGCTAAAGCTCGGAAAATTACATTATTTCGGGCAATTACGGGTGGCCGAGCGGAGTAGAAAATAGCACATTTTGCATGCTGGAGATCTAGTAGAATCGAGATTAGGTGATTGAAAAGGGTATAAGAGTGGAAACGGAGAGATAAATGTGAAAATTGAGTTTAATCAAGTTTGATTCTATCTTAGGTTGAAGTTTGAGCCTTTATAGGACTTGAATTTAGTGTCCAGCAACCACACGAAATTAAAAAAAAACCGGAATTTATTCTATGTAATGCCGGGAATCAACGAACCCGGGCATGGCATCATAAGCGGAAGCCGCAGGGGGATCCGATTACCGGAAACACCCGCATGATGCAAATATGGCGTGCAGGGGGTGTTCGGAGGTTAAAAAATGTGGTTATCTAATTTCTAGCGGGAAATGGGCAACATTTCCTGGGGTCAAAAACTGAAAGACGACCTTGGGATATTGGCGGAACTGAGGCCAGGAATTTGTCACGTTGCCAATTCTTAAAAGACTACAGTGTCTCCTTTGGCAAGCCAGCAACGGTCATTAGGGAAAATATTACGCTTGTCTTTAACATCAAAGCTTAACAAAGACCATGGGGATGCTAGCAGAGAGAGCGTTTCTAAGCTCCGGATTCAAAACCGTTTCAGGGCTTTAGGCTATCTGGAAAACTAGCTGAGAACCTTGAAGAAATTCCACAGCCGTTTATCTTTGTGTGATAGCAAAGAAATCTATTTTGGTTCAATTTATCGCACAACATAATTTAATTTTTCCAAAACTTAAATATTTAGGCCTGGCTGCAGCAGGCTAGTAGAAACCCTTCGGGAAAATCTGGCGACTTGGGATTAATGAATGAGTGTAAACGATCGCGTATTGGGCTGCAAAATGCAAAAATTTACATTAAAATAAAGTCGTTCCACGGAAAACGGTCTATCCGAACGTTATACGTACTTAATCGTATTGATACGCTACGTTAAAAGAATTCTGGCAACTTACCATTACCGCCAGAAACTAAAAAGAAGCGCAGCCATTATTGGCTGAAACGAAAAACCGTATTTTGTTGCCCAGGGTCACATGCCGAACAAGCTGCGATGGCGAAGGTCGAGGTGAAAGAGGAAGTCGAAAAATCCGCCGGCCACCACCGTCCCGAAAGTCCGTATGAAACCCGAGACGACAAGTATCCCCTTACCCCAGTAGCAAAAAAGTTGATTTGAACGAGTTTTTTGGGAAGCGCTGAAAACACATCCCATGGAAGTGGGCAGGATGAGATACGATGGGGTATTTTCAGTAAATGATGAACCGGTGGAGGCGCGAGGGGTAAGTGGCCAAATTTTTGAGCGGAAGCTACTGGCTAGGCTAGATGGGGATGAATGGGGGTTGGGTTAGTTCCTGAGCAGATGATTAGCAATGGTTGAAATAGTAAGTAAACGAAATAAAACTTGAACAAATATCTAAATCAGGACTTTTCAAAAAATCAACGTCGAAGTTTTTAAAAAATTATTAGCGTTTTAGAGCTGATTAAATCGGAGGATATAGAGAAAAAGTCTATCAATTTTCTAAAGTATCGCTAACCAGTTACACATTTCTTACGCAAAAAAAATTTAAGAAAAAATTTCTGCGTATTTTCTGAGTTTGAGATGCTTCGCCCTTCAGGGATAGGGTTTTTAGGACGTCTAGCCCTTCAGGAATCGGGTTTTTCCAAGTCTAGCCCTTTAGGGAATTGGATAAGTCGCGCAGATGATCTTATCGTCAATTAAACACATTATAAAAACAACAACAAAATTTTCCTAATCTAAAGATCTATGAAATTGCCCTACGAATCAGAAATCGGGTCTTTCGATGCCCAATCGCTTGGCGTTGCCCTCTGTCAACCTGGCCCCCCGTCCTGTCGATTGCGGTCAGAAAAAAATGGTGATCGGCCAGACGCGACGGTTTTTTGGGAACAATGGCCGCCGTCGAGACCAACCCGGAACAGCTGTCATCAGCCCAGGGAAAAACAGTTGTTAAAAAGTAATTTTTTCTCGGGCGGGAGTTTACAGGAAAGCAACATAACTTTAGAGACACTTCGGAAACTCGGTAAGTCTGAGCACTCCGAGCGTTAAAACCGAAACAGAAAGAGAGGGGGCGAAAGAGAGCGCGAGAGATTGAGAGAGAGCTTTTTAGATCACATCGAAATTATTCAAATTAAGATTGGGGTAATGAAGGAATTCGCAACACTCATTCGTAATAAGATGCCCTTAAAACGGGGCCGGATGGCGGCATTTTCGTAGTCGTTCATTTCCGGGCCGGAAGCACGAGGAGGTGCCTCCCCCTCCCGGCAATCTCCACGTAAATCAACCACACAGCCTCAGGCGAAATGGCGAATTTTCATCTTGGAAGGACAGAGAATGCCGGGATAAGCTCGTTTTCGATTTCCGGAATAACCATAAGCGGACGTTAACGGGAATTAGGCGTGTCGGGGGTCAATTCATAGGGCTACATATCAATTTTTGGCCGGCCTCTCTACATTAATTTATTGGTTTTTAGCTTGAAGGGATGAGAGCAGACACATGCAAAGATCGACCCTCAAAATACGGATTCTGGAATTTACACAATTACAATTACTGCTACTAAAAATAAAAAGATAGCGTATAACCGCTTACGCAACGTAATTCATATCTGAAGTCTTAGATAGCCATACGTTTTGTCGCGAAACTTCATCAAAAACAGAATAAATTTAGGCCAATGCTGACACCATCAATATGGCCCGGAAACTTGAGAATCATTCCCTAAAAAATCGAAAAATTGCAAAAATCGTATCGTATCTGGATGAAGAGGTGCATTAAAAGCAAATTTAACGGGGAGGTATGAAAACACGTCGATGGCGGAATTTTTTGAAAGCGTTATCGAGCTAGTTTGAATAAATGCTTATCGATGAATTGAAGAAAACAAGAACAATACGTCCGAATTCAAGATGTTTTCTGCTCCGAGGATGTTCCTAGCCGAAAAAACCCTGGCCCTCCACATGCAATCCTGCCTAAATGTTTTCTGGCGTTTAGCCGCACACCTTCACGTTTTTTTTCCTATTTCTCTCCGGAAAGAGCCTCGCTCCCCCTTTGACTCTTCTACCCTTTGACTCCCTCGACATCATCTAGCCCCTCCTTTGGATCCCGCCGGGATTTGTTTACCCCCGACCCGGATAATTGTGGGAATCGTCGACACCTTGCCAGCATTCGGGCCGGCTCATCCTTACCCTGGAAGAGAGAGTGAGAGAGAGATCGAGAGAGCACGAGAGGGTAAGAGAGGAGAGGCCGACTCAAGGATTGGAAAGTCTGGATGGGAATGGCAACGCGATGCCGTTGGACTTAAGGTCCAGTGGATTTCTGAGGTGACGAGAAGAGGTGGGAAGATGACGATCTGCACACGGAATGCACGAAAAGCTGCGTTGAGAGCCGCTTTTGAACATGATGCCATGTATTTTTGGTTTGTTCTGGAGCGGTAACTAGCAGAGGTTATTAGGAGAAAACCAAAAGGTCAAAGGGGTGAAAGGCTGAACTTCCGGAAAAGTTTTTATCATCACCTCTTTCACTCTCTCAAAATCTCTCGCTGTCTCTCGCTCTCTCCCGCTCTCTCTCTCTCGCTCTCTCTCTCTACCTCTCTCTTTCTACCTGCCAAAAAATACATGCGAAAGCCAATTTAATTCCAAAGCAAAATAATCAGATCCAAACGGGCAATTTCACCAAAACAGCAATCGAAAACATTAAAATCAAAAACCCCGGAACCTCCGAGCCCTCGGGACAGCTGATTTTTCAGCATCTGCTACGCGGCATCTCGGGATATATATGGCTTCTCGCCGTCCGGTGCGTGTAATAAGTCGAGCAAGAGGAGCGCTATTTTCGGGTAAGGGCCCATCCCGGGCCCTTCACCCTCTCCGAAAAAGAGGTAGACCAAAAAACCCGGTTTTTTGAATCGTTGCAACGGTGGCCTCGCAAAATTACTTGAAAAAATCCAAGTAAAGCGTGCTTCACGTCGCTAGTAATCCCTTGGAAAATTGGGTATCGAGAACCGAGCTGTAAAGTCGTTGATCGTGTGGGGGGGGGGGTGCGGAAAACAATTTCGCATTTGAAGAAAAACACTAGAAAAGCCTTGAAGGGAAGACAGGGGGAGGGCAATCCCTAAGGAGCGCTGCTGGTCTCATTTCTGGGCTCATAGATGAGGTCGAAGGTCTACCTAGAGAGAGTGAGAGAGGAAGAGGGTGAGAGAGACAGAGAGACAGAGAGGGCAGGAGGGGGGAGTATGAAGGTTAAACGGAATCGCAGAACGAGAGGCGGTCACTATTTCTTTGAATGTAATTTTTATGTCAAATTCGCCTCTTAGAAGCGATACCTACAAACCACGCTCGCAAACGCCATCCAAACCACGCCTGGCCGCCGGGAAGTGAATTGGGTGATTCTGGAGGGGTGCCTCGATGGCGTTGCTCCCCCCCCCCCCGCCCTTCCACCGAAGGGTCATTTTCCGGGAATTAACTATTGGTAGCCGGCGTCGTTTGGTCGTTCCTGGGGAATAGGTATCGCTTGAGAATGAGGGTCTGTTGCTCGATAACGTTTAAAAGTAAGAATGTTAGGCTTGGGCTTAGGTTTAGGCTCAAGTTTGGGCTTATATGCGTACCTGAAGAGAGAGAGAGAGCGAGAGAGAGAAAGAGAGAGAGAGCTCGCGAATGAGCGATAAATACAAATAGCTATACAGGGTGTCCCAAAAAAAAAGCACCCCCCTCTAGCGGCGCGCAGTCGTGTCCGATTTTTATCGTTTAGGCATCTATCGAAAGCTCTTGAAAAGGCGAGAAAACATGCAGGGTTCATTTTCTTTATTATCTATTTTTATTAGCAGATTTTACGTCCAAAAACCATGAAAACGGCAGATTTACGCGAAATCTGCATGCTGATCGCGAAATTCCTATTGAAAATCTACCTGTTTTTTAGAAAAACGTTGAATATCCAGCGTATAAAAATAAATCTCATAAAATAAATCCCGCTTGTTTTCTCGCCTTTCCGAGAGCTTTCGAATGGTATAAAAATCATCCCGATCTGAGCTTCCCCCGGACCGCTAGAGGGGGGTGCTTTTTTTTTGGGACACCCAGTAGATAATTTTTCCCTGAATTTGCACTCGAAACGAACTCCCCCACCCCACCAGCTGCATTATGTATTCCCCCGAAAATGTGCACGCTGCAGGAGGCGGGCGGAATAAATATTTTTAGAATGAGCGCGGGGTTCTTGAATTTGCAGCCTCCGACCCGGGCGGGCCGCCCCAGTCTTATTTGGTTAATGACGAGCGGTCCGTTAACGAAATTAAGGGTCCACCCCGGCGACCCACCCGTGGCCGGTCAACCGCAAATAATGCGTGTGTTTTAGTGCGTTGAGTCTTTAAGAGGTGCTAAGTTTTATATGAATTGAAACGTTGACGCGAATTTCCTCGAGGTTTTGGGAAGTTGCGTTCTTGACGGAGGCACTATCACAATAATTTAGAAAAATCCATAAAAATTTGAAGAGCAAAGTCTGAAAACCAGCTTTCTGGAGCCTTTTAGAGGCCTAGTCAAGCCAGGATAAAGTAAGCTCACGCTTTCGGCATGATTTTATGCAAATTAAGCCCCCAATTGGAAAACTTCTAGTTTCCGATTGCGTTCAGAACACTATACCACACAAAAGAGCTAGAAATTCCTCAGAAACACCCAAATTTAGCCAGTTGTACGAAAGGATGATGCTATCATCCTCGCAGCCTGTTTGAGCACATAATTACGTAATAATTCAAAGGCGTCCTCGTCAAGCCTGGTAGGCGATAGAAAGAGAGAGAGCACCCGATAAAATTGAGGACGTCTGAAAGAAGCCGGAGCGTAATGCGTGAACAACACGACCCGAAGGGGCCAATTGCATTAGCACAGAAGACACTTCCGCACACTCGTCGAGATGGGTGAATTTGCTGGGAGTGGACTGGATGGACTGTGATAAAGGCGCCCGAGTTTCAGGAGTGGCGCACAGAGGAAAATCAGTTAGTTTGGAGTCCAAGAAGTTCGGAAAGACGAGCTCTCGAAATACTCGGGAAGTGCGAGTAGTGCCATGTATTCCAGCAGAAAAAGCCGGATTGAGAATGAGAGGATGTGGGTGATTGCCGGGTGAGAGATAGAGAGAAAGCGGGTGAGAGAGAGGGAACGAGAGAGAGAGAGAGAGAGAGAGAGAGAGAGAGTGAAAGAGAGAGCGATAGAAAGAGTGAGGGGGGAAGGATTCTCTTCGACGAGGAAGTTAACACCAAATTGCGGAAAAAAACAAACTAGACCATACGAGGTCGGCACGGCTTTGGGAAGGAAGCGGCATAGTTTTATAGTCAGGAAAGGAGTCAGAAAAAAAGTCAGTTAAAATACTGTCTTTTGCTCTCAAAGTTTATTTCTTGGTGCGGCATTTCACAAGGATTGCAGAATCCAGATGCAAAAATATATCGGCGTCATAGCCATATGGCCTTTCCCTCAGACAGGTGAAGCAATGATTGCGCTACATTGGAGGTGGCCGTTGCCATGATATATGAGGTATTCTCGGAACTAGCATTCCAGAAAATGTCAAGATTCTACACCCGGCGTCGGCAGGTGAAGCTGCTGTAGTTTCCATCATCAGGTACAGTGACTGTACTTTAGTTGCTAAATTGGGAAGTAGCAGGTCGATCGAGAAGAGCGAGAAAGAGAGGCAGGTAAAGCGAGAGAATTTGTTTTCGGTAGCAGAAACCATTGAGAAATGTATCCTTTTCGCGCGAAAACCACCCTCACCGCTTCCAATATCCTGGTCATTTAGGCGTTAGAGAGGGTTTTTTGAACCGTAAAAGAGAGCGCGAGAGAGCGGGAGAGAGTAAGAGAGCGAGGGGAGAGCAGAGAGTAGCCTTTTTCCTTCTTAAAATTGCATCCAAATGAAAGCAAATATTCAAGCCACCAAGCTGGTAAAAAGCCAAGCAAAAACGTCACCAAATGTGCGGGTTTTCTGCCCAAAATTGATGCACAAGGCATTGCCTGCTGGCCAAAAGCCCACTCCAGAATGTATTGTGCCGTTTTTTGCGCTCCGCCCGCCCGCGTGCAATTCGAGCCGGCAGCACGGGAATTTGCAAATCTGTGTGTTCCATTTCTAGCCGACCGCCGCCCGCCGACAAACACCAAATTTAATATTTAATGGCGAACCGGGCGGAGGGTGGAGAAATCGGAGCCACCCTCGGGCACCGGTGGACACCGTAGATCGGCCAGGTTTTTGGCGCGGAGCATTGGCTTTTGGACCTTGGATTTGGGGGAAGACTAGGATCCTTGGCCATCCACGAGTTGGGGGTTGGCGCCGCCTGGGATTGAACTTACGGCACCAAAAAAGCACTTTCCGCTCGAAACGTATCCCCAGGCACGCGTAATTACATCTGCGCTCCTGTCCTGCTAACATTAATGTCCCGAGATGATTGTAAGGAATTATTGGCCGATTTTTCAAGGTACCATTCCCCGAAATTTTTGAGCTTGCGAACTTTGTGGTTTTTGTAGCGTTTAAAGAATGAAACTATCAGGATCTCGAATTCGAATAACCCCGAGTCTCGAAAACAAAAAACCTCGAAAATTAGAATTCCCCAAGTCCAGAATCTCGAAAGTTCGGAATCTAGAAAGAATCTCGAAATCAAAAAAAGTGACACTTCGACTCTTGTGCTTTTCGGCCCCATTCCGGTTGACTAAAGCTTCCAAAAATACTACCGATCGACTAGTTCAACGATCCCTGTACCTCCATCAATTCAAAAGCTTTCGATCCAAGGATCGAAAAAGCAAAACTCACGCTCCAAAAAGACGGTGTTAATGAAGCTACTTCTGATCCACTTTGAAATGCCCCTGTTTACGTGAAATTACGCAACCATTTCCAAATGCTAAAATAAAGATCCTGAAACACCATAACTACACAAATCCGTTTATTTCCAAGCCAGAATGAGACACATTTCGAAGGCGGCAGCAGGTGAAATGAACACTGTTACAAGCTACACAGAAGGATTTGGAAATTCAAAGTTGAGAAGCTCACAGACAGGCATAGTGAAGCTCTCGGCGGATATCCAATATGAAGGTCGAGATGAAGA
Organism: Mesorhabditis spiculigera; assembly: GCA_958295435.1. Taxonomy (NCBI): domain Eukaryota; kingdom Metazoa; phylum Nematoda; class Chromadorea; order Rhabditida; family Rhabditidae; genus Mesorhabditis; species Mesorhabditis spiculigera. Next base: position 126,366 of record CATQJA010001331.1, read on the forward strand.
AGGATGAAGAAGAATGAAGATTAGATGAACGGCGGGATTTTTACTCCTCCTCCTCCTCGTCACCTAAATCATAATTTGCAGTTAGGTAAGGAAAGACTGACCCTCCTCCTCGCCATCCTCCTCCTCGGGCTCCTCGGCCTCAGCTGGGGGCTCTTCCTCCGCTGGGGGTTCCTCGGCTGGGGCTTCCTCAACGACCTAGAAGGAGCTTGTTAGATCCACTTAGGCTTAGGTTAGTCTTAGGCTCAGGCTTAGACCTAGAATTAGGTTTACGAATCGGTCTCGATCGTACTGACCTCCTCCTTCTTGGGTGCCGGCTTCGGCTTGTCCTCCTGCGCGGGCTGATCCTTCAAGAAACCGGCCTTCTCCTTCTTCTGAAAAAATGTAATGATTTAGGTCAGTCAAGCTCTAGCAAGGGCTTCGAACGAAGCTAAACTAACCTTCACGAGTTCGTCCAAATCCGTCTCCTTCTTGACCACCTTGAGGTTGGCGCGGAAATCGGCCTAAAGCGATCGGTTTTATCACTCGCCCCTGATAAAATATTAATGATATTTTTGTTAATTCTACGTTTAAGCGTGATCGCTATAGGAATCTTTCAAAGTCTCCAAAATTGAAAATTTTTTCGAACCTTGCCGCCAGGAGCAGCTTCGCCCTTTCCGCTCGACTTGAACTTGTTGTCGTACTTGGACACCTTCTTGAGCATGGGTTTAACGCTGAAAAACCAGAGATGGAGAGAGAGCGAGAGAGATACAGAGAGAAGCGCTTAATCTCAAAAAACTCACAATTTACCGCGTAGATCGTTAACGGCAATGGTCAGCTCGTTGATTTCCGCATCTTTGCACTTGACGGACTAAAAAAATCGGATTACTGTGTAGGAACACTATTTACAAACCTGGTTAATCTCATATTTGCCCTCCTCCAGCGTTTTTAGCCGCTCGAACAGGTCGTTGTAGATCTTTTCGAGCTGGCCTAAAGCGGGGTGGATTTCAAGAGATGATGACAGCAGGAAAAATGGGTTTTGATAATATCTTGCTTAAAAAGAGTCCGAACAGTTTAAAAAAGGGTTAATGAAAGATATACAAAAATTCACCAGAATCGTTGATGCTATCCAAGTCTGGGAGGGCGACAATACGAGAAGCAAGCGCCTGAAAGAACAAAAGTGCTCTCTCTTTCTCTCCCGCTATCTCTCACTCCCTCTCTCCCTTTGTCTCTCCGTCTTGCTCTCTCTCACTCTTACTCTCTCACCTTTTGTCGCTCCTGCTCCTTCATCAACTGCTGCTGCTTCAAATCCTCTGCCGCCTTCATCATGAGCAGTTTCTAAAAATAATTTATCCTTCTTTTTATCATTTCCCTCACCCTAAGCTTCTTCTTCCTTTCCGGCGTCAAGAAACCCTTCTTCTGCTTCTTGCCGGCCTTGCCGGACTCCTCGAGCCGCTTTCGGACCTCGGCCTTCTTGCGCTCGAGCTCCTCGCGCTTGGCGGCTTTCTGAATGTCCGGTTATTTTTCGAATCTTGATACTCACGTCGTCAGCCTCATCAGCCTGGGGCCCGCCGTAGCGGGGCGCGTCCTCGAATTCCATCCTGAAAAATGAAAAGTTGAACACACAGGTGAAGCCGTCACAACACTCCAGCCAACTATACCAAACGGAAAGTAAAACCCGAAGCTGTTGAGGATCACAAAGGCTAGGAGCATCAAAGTGTGCTGATTTTAACGCTAACCCCGCACAGCAGCGAGATGGTCATAGAGGGCCTATAAGTTCGGTCGCTGGATCTCGGTATTTCGACCTACGCGACCTAACAGTTCCGCCATTTGAAAGTATTCTTTGTAGAGGTGACAAAAGCCATAAAAACCAAAGGGACATCCAAAAGCGCTTGGATCTTTACAGATTTTGCTATAGATAAAGCCTAAGACTATAGAAAATCAATCAACATAAAAATGTAGCAGGGGCTCGGCTAGTGATTTAAATATCTTCTTGCGTTGTTTTGATCTTTCTTAGCTGAGGTTTTGATAAAGTTTAGATGCCGAGGTTTGGAAAATCAGGATTAGGGTCAAGGTCGCTTGTGCTCGAGTTCCATGTCCCTCTGAAATCAAGAAAATGGGGAGATGGCTACTGGATAAAGCCATTTAAGATGGTGGTGGCAGAATGGTATTCAAAAGCCGGAAAGCTTAAAAGCTTAAAAATCCGTCAAAAACAACGAAAAGTGCCTGTTATGCTATGTGGAGCTCGGGAGAATGCGCACAGTTGGGCCTCCTTGGCCGCCGGCGGGCCCCCTCCCTTCACGGTATCGGATGTCAACTTTCAAGGTTCTGTATCCTAGACCCCCCAAAATCTCTCTCTCTTTCTCTCTATCTTTCTCGCTCTCTCTCTCTCTCTCTCTCTCTAGCTCTCTCTCACTCGCTAACCCTGTCACTTCACCGACTGATGGTTGGCGTGGAAAAACATGACAGCCGGAGGGGTAGGTGGCAGGTGATTACTGGTTACTTTGAAGGGATTAGGAAGTTACACTACAAGAAAAAGTAGAAAGACACCTTGATAGATATCCATAACGCATTAATAAAGTTTACGACCCCTTTAAAGTACCCAGTATTCAGTCATTTTTGGTTACTTTGAAATCGTAGTCAAACCACGTGAGAAAATTAAGAATATGCATTAATAAACAATTTCTATAGGCGTTCGTCGTCAGATCTGCCAAATAAAGTCCAACCCTCGTGAGGTGATTTTGTTTTCCCATAAACACGATTTATGGGCTGTCCATTATGACTAGCCGCCCAGATGTTCGTGTGGTAGAGAAGGTGAAGGAGTTCGCACGCTTTCAGAAAAGGGTAACAGGTGTAATTGCGGTTTTTTAAATGCAAAGTGAAGTTAGTTTTCAGATGCTCATACCCTCGGCAAGGCCCCGAAGAAACGTTTGAAGGGTAAAAACCGGTTAAGCCGATAAAATCGCGATTTTCTCACCACGCAGATCAGAGGGAGCCTCCCTTGACGTAGTCTATCGTTAGTGCGTATTGTATAACAGTTTGGAACTCTTGTTATTCAGAGTATATATAAATTTCTAATGTCCGTGCGCCCGTCCGTCCGCCCGCCCGCCCGCCCGTCCGTCCGTCCGACCGGATCGCTGCGGGACCCCAGGACCGGTTCGGACGGGTCCGGGAGCCGGGGCGTTTCGGGATTTCGGGATTTCGGTGTATCCCCCCGGGAGGGCCAGCGCTGAACCCCCGCGGAGCGGGGGGTCAGCGCTGGTGTAGCGTAAATTTTTTTCTCTTGAAGAACGTTATCACCAACTTTTCGAAAGAGTTTCGGGTTTTCAGTGGTCCCGGCGTCCGTGCGGTAGCTCATCAGGTCCTGCATAGATCATTAATGCATAGAGCATATCATAACATGCATATCAGCTTCTTGTACACTTATTCCTCTTTTTACATCCGGATCTTATAATTTCTCGATTTTTAGAGGCCTTTTTGTAGTTTTAGTCCGTGCCACTCCGCTTTACACTGAAAAAAGTCGATTTTGGTCATTTCCCAAGCCTCGCTACTTCAGCCTTTCAGAATGGTGACGAGTTTCTAAAAAACCGGAAAACCGAAACATGTGGTTTCACCAAAAATCTACACAATTTATAACCCACCGTTCCTCAGGACCCCCTAGGCGGAGGCCCCACTTTTTAATGCCCACATTTTATGTTCTCGGGATTTCAGCTGTTGCGTCCTCAGGCCGAGGAGAGCCGAGCCTGATCCCCGGCTGATCGATATTGGCCATTTAGTGGCCCTGGCTGGGATGTAGAGGAGGTGGAGGTGGAGAAGCTGAGACTCGAGAGGAAGAGCCGGGGAGGGGGTGGGTTTTGTTGTAATGCCCTGGAGGGGGACACACACCCAGGCGACAGCCCCCGCATAGACACACCCCTGCCAAATGTCGTTTCTGGCCAGGCTGTCTCCAAAGTCTCAAGAAAATGGAAAATCAGGAAACAAACAAGGTCTGGAAAATGGAGAATAAGACTAAAATAGCTAAAGAATAAAGAAAAAAATAAAAAATTCTGAGCTTTCAGCCGAAATTCAAGTTTTCATTACCAAAAAAATTTTTCCTATTAGCATGGCTCGTTAGCTGTCTCCAAATTTTCCAGCAAAAGATAAAAATTAGGACCAAAGAAAAAGTCGTCGAGAAAAGCCGCCAAAATGGACACCTGAAAAAAAAATCAAAAAAGAGCTACGGAAAAATAGATCCTACGGAATCCGCTCTTTGGTCATTTTAAAGGTACTTGCAAGCCGGGAAATTGCTACGGATGGTCTGTTTTTACAGGTATCATTAATGCGCATTGGATTAGCAGCTCAAAAGTTGCTTTTGAATGCAAACAAAAATGTGATTTTTCAAGGCGATCTAATTTCAAACAGCCATAAAGCGAATCGGAACGGAAAACGTCCTTGCAAAAAAGTTCTAAAGTAATTGAACGGATGACGTCAGCTCATTAATCATACCAAAGTAGCCTTCAATCCATAGATAACTTTCAGGTCTGCCAGGACTTTTAAAAGAATCACAGAGATCAGAACACTCTAGCAAAAAGTGGGAAACTCGAAAAGTTCCACAAAAATGACGCACGAACCGTCATAATAATCTATGACAGCATTAATGACCCAGGTTTCCCTGTTTTCGCCTTCCATCCACTCTTAAACCGTGCCTTAAAGCGTAAAATTATACTTGGATCCGGATGCGCCCCTGAAAACCATACGCACCAAACATTTATCTGAACCAAACATGAAAGCAGAAGCCGTTGACGATGAAGGAACCGCGGTTTTGGACGCATGTACAGAAAAAGGACTAGAAAAGTGAGGGCACGGGAAATGCATGGTTGTGAGTTTGATGTAGTGATTTAGTGGAGGTTTACTCTTCCTCTTCCTCCTCGTCCTCCTCCTCCTCTTCTTCTTCTGAAAAAAAGAAAGTTAGAACTGATCAAAAGAATTCTTAATCTCAGGTCTATATTATACTTAAATCTCGGGTTCGGTTTAGGCTTGTTAGGCTTTAGCTCTGACTCACCTGGCTCCTCGGCGGCGGGTTCCTCGGCGGGCACCTCCTCCTCCTTGGGCTGCTCCTCCTTCTTCTCGTCGGCGGCCTTCTTGGCGGCCTTCTGGGCCTTCCAGTCGGGCTTCTGGTCGGCCTTCTTCTGAAAACAAATCTTTAAGGTAAGTAACGTCCACATCTCCACGAAGCCACTGCTAAAAATTTTTCAAAAAACTTTCCAAATCCTTGAAAAGATGCTTAGAAACAGAAAAAAGAAACAAAATCGCACCTTATTGGCCAACTGCGTGAAGACGTTTTCCTTCTTGACCGTCTTTAGCTCCTTCCGGAAGTCAGCCTAAAAATTACTGCTCAGAAATTTCAAAACTGCACTTACCTGTCCCTCGGTCTTCTTGATCTCGGCGAGCTTCTTGAAGCGGTTGTCGTACTTCGACACCTTCTTCAGGGTGGGCTTGACGCTGTAAAAATCGTAATAGATGTCAGAGGGTAACTTAGGTACTATCAATATTCGAAGTCCAAAGATACTTCTCAAAAATAAACTTAATGGCCTTAGAATACTCACAATTTGCCTCGGAGATCGTTGACGTTGATCGTCAGCTCGTTGATCTCGGCCTCGGCGGATTGGACGATCTACAAATTGCGGGTTTGATGCTAATTTTGATCTTCTAAGACGTCGAGCAAGTATAGTAAGCTTTGCGTAACAAAATGGAGCCCACAACTCTCAGCTGCCAACCCAAGTTACCCGCAGAAAACTTTCTGTTTTGGGTCCAGGTGATTGGGCGGGTGGCTGCCAAGATTGACAGCTGACTACCGGGGAACTGGTTTTGGTCAGCTGGATAAAAATGGCAGGGAGAGGAAAATGTTCTCTATTTTAAGCAGCTAACCCTAAAAATCGTCAAAAAATATCAAAATTTACCACAGTAGTTGGAAATTCAGGATCTCTATGAATCATGCAAAATGTTTGTATTTTCTTTGTCTGACAGCCCTAAGGTTTTCGTTTGTGGCGAGATAGCGAGCGAAAAAGAATGCTAGAAGCCTGAGTGTTTGAGAGGCTTGGAAGACGAGCGAGAGAGCGATAGAGATAAGGAGAAAGATAGAGACAGAGAGACAGAGAGAAGATTTCAAGTTCAACATACCTGAAGGATGTCGTACTTCTCCTCTTCCAGCTTGGTCAACCGGGAGAACAGCTCGTTGTAGTACTTCTCGAGCGTGGCTGAAAAATCACAATACAAGCTTGGATAGTAGGTATTAAAAAATCTTCTTTAACCCGAAATTTTATTTTTAAAGTGAAAGCTTGAAAAAATACCGTGATCGTCGGTGCCGTCGATGTTGGGGAGGGAGACCGTGCGTTCGGCGAGGAACTGAAATACAAAAATAAATTTGTTCAGGACCAAAATTGCTGAAACACATCTCCCCATTCCTTTAAATCCCTAAAATATTTTTCTTACCTTTTGTCGCTCCTGCTCCTTCTTCAACTGCTGCTGCTTGAGGTCCTCGGCCGCCTTGGTCATGAGCAATTTCTAAAAAAAATGGTTGAGGTTGGGATCTCTCTCTCTCTCTTTCTCTCTCCCTCTGTCTCTCTCTCTGTCTCTCTCTCTCTCTCTCTCTCTCTCTCTCTCTCTCCATACCCTGAGCTTCTTCTTCCTTTCCGGCGTCAAGAAACCCTGCTTCTTCTTCTTGCCAGCCTTGCCGGACTCCTCGAGCCGCTTGCGCACCTCGGCCTTCTTCTGCTCGCGCTCCTGGGCCTTGCGCTGGGCCTCCTGAAAATTGGCATGTATTGATAAATAGACATTTTCAGTAAGCAGATGATCAAGAATTTTCCTAGCTTTAAAACTTACGGACTCCTCCTCGCCCTGGGCGCCGCCATACCGGGTCTCTGGTTCGAAATCCATCGTTGGAGGAGGACAAACTACCTGAAAGACGTCGAGGGTCGAAGTAAACACCCATAAAATCAATAGCGAAAAGAAAGTTTGTCCGATAAAAAAAGCTCGTTCAATGATAATAGGAAATTAGAGAACACGCATTTACAAATTTTATAAAATCCCACGTTTCTACAAAAACTTGACGAGACAAAGAAGACGGAGTTGAAGACATAGCGGAAAATCTAAAGAAAAAACTAAAGCAAGAAAACAGAATTGTAAATAGGAATAACAAAAAAATATTTATCGAAAAGAGCGTTGAAGACCGTTTGAGAAAATCGCGGCGAATCCTGGCTTTAATTGGAGGTTGAGGCAAGATTTGATTTGTTCAAAGCTGAAAAGCATTATATTCGGGTAAAAGGACGCCTTGGATTCGCTGGAAACTCGAGTAAAATGTTTTCGTTACTATCGTGTCGATATTGGGGCCAACAACCCACCCGGCCACTCGGATATCTGCATACCCCCTGGGCCATTCCCCCCCGCCCGGGTGACGCGCGTAGTGTAAAACGTGATCGGGTACTCTGAGGGTGGGGGGTTTTCGATTGTCCGGGTGGCGGGGAAATGATTGGAAGTTCAAATTCCATCGAATTCACGTTAATTAGGAGGGATTACCTAATCGATAAAATATTATTAAAACGCCACAGACGGGCATTTAAAGTTACCGGGAATGTAAAACTAGACCCTACGCTGGGCGCCGGCATCTTGCGACGCTGCTCCATTAATGTTCGTGCTGGGCTAGTGCAATGCGAAGACTTACCCAATGAGGGACCCTTTTTTCTGATGAACATCGACATTCAGATGGGCAAAGTGAAAAATCGGAAAGTTCGAGTTCAAGAACTAATTAAAAATCGGAAATCGGTGTCCAGATCGATCAGTAAGTGGTAAATTCGCTTAAGGATCTCACGTTAATGATTTAGCCATAAAGAGTGCCCTTGAAACCGACGAAATTACAAAATTGTACAATTAACACTGCAGGCGGTTCATAATAGTTGCTAGGTTGGTGCCGGCACAATGACCGTCAGAGGCTTAAGAGATGGCGCTACAGTAAGCCAAAAATCAAAAACCCGCCATAGCGAAGGTATCGTTGGGAGCAATGAAGTCATGTCATTAGCGGAAGCGTGAGTGAGGTATCAGACGATGAAAGTGCCCTTTTGGGCATAGACCCCGTCTATTAAAATTACGCCTAGACACCAGGCGAAAAAGATATACACAGACTTAATTTGGCACTGGAAGGATGATTCTCACGCTCGAACGTGCGTTTTAATGAAACAAAATCAGTAAGCTGGTCCTAAAAATCGAGCTGGAGTGTAAGCCTGTTGTTGCGATAGCTAGCCCGGTCCTCCCTGGTCTTGGGGGGCAGACAAGAGCCACCTTGTGTTTCTTTTTTGATCGAATTTTTGATCGTCCTCCACTCCCTCGCCCACCCTGGGGGCACTTTCAGCTCCGCCCACTTTTATTTCGAGGAGGTGTGTGCGTATGTGAGGGCGAGGGGGACTCTGGCCCTTTAAATTGATGGGGACAAAAGCTGGGAGGCGAGTGGGAGAGAGCAAGAGAGAGCGAGAGAGAGAATGAGGAGAGAGAGAGAGAGAGAGAAAGAGAGAGATACAGAAAGCCTTGGTTGGGGGTGGGCATCAGCGGTTACTCGCTTGGGGTGAGAAACAAGTTGATTGGCAGCGATTGGCAGCGGGAATTGGGCCAGAAAAAGTAGATCACTGACCCATGAACGAGGCTCGAGGCCGGTGGAACCCGATTTTGAAGTAAAAGAAACGTGTCAGGCGCGATTTCAAGTTGATAATTGCGCTACAAGTTAAAGAATACAGGAGGAAACATGAGTTACGAAAATTTTTAAAAAATGAAATTTTTGAGGATGAAATTATAAAGTCTCGAAGTCTCCGAAGTCTCGACGATGCAGTCAGGGGCAATCATGAACTGGCAACATAACTTTTTCTCTATCACTTTTCACTTTTACCACTTTTTCTCTGCCCTTTCGCTCAGGTAAAAAAATTGTGTTGAACCTTGTTTCAACCTAGTTTTGTACGCAGATTCCTAGAGCCATAGTATGGCTCACTCTGAAAAAAGGCTTCGAGTTCTGCTCTCCATGCGTAGTCAGCTCAGGTCCCTAAGTTTATCAATCCCCCTAAAATCTCGTATCCATTCTTCCCAAGTTTCCGAGTCGTTTCCCAATCCACAGCCCCAAGACTGACCCTAAGGTTAGTCCCGAATACCAAATGAAGCGGCGTTACGCGCGGGTAGCCGACTGCCAGGTAGCAACTCTCGGGTTACAATCATCGAATCAGAAGGCGCGCGCCATGTACACCCGGATAATTGGGTACCTTGCTGGAGTATCGCCCGAGTCTCGCCGGCATTCCCTTACAAGTCGTCATTCCCTGACCCCATACTGCGTCCTTCTTGAGACTACGGTGGCATGGGTCCGTTTTTAGCTTTTTCTTAAAACTTTCAGCTATCCTTCTAGTTCGCTCGACAAATACCGAAGCATTATGCGAGATTTGTGGAGACCGATCTTACGGTCGACACTATGGATTGTGGACGTGTGATGGGTGTTCGTGTTTCTTTAAGAGGAGGTAAGTCTTTGATTCTATAGTAGTACTGTAAGCTAGCTCAACAATGACAGTATGTTTGCAAACTAAATTTGTTTTTGAGATTCGCATGTTAGTAAGTTTCTATATTTTTGTACATTATGATAACCACACTGTACTTTGAAGACTATGAAGTGTTTCGCAACATTCACTTCCCCTTTGAAGTTATAACGTTAATAGCTACATCATTTTCAGTGTCCGCAAGAAGATGGAGTACAAATGTATCAGTAAGTTTTTTTCATCGAACTCGATATTAGCTGCTTAGGCCGGCTTAGGGTTAGGCTTAGACGTCGGCTTGGCTTCAAGCCTAGGCCTAGGTTTAGGAATACAATTTAAATTACTATTTCAGCGGGCGTAAACGATTGCGCAATCGACCGTACCCGCCGGAACTGGTGCCCAGCTTGTCGATTGGCTAAATGCCGACTTTTGAATATGAATGCTGAGGGTAACGTTTCAAGTATTTGTCGCCTTACGGCTCTAATTCCAGCTGTTCAATCAGAACGTGGCCCTAGGAAGCCGCCAAAGCGATTAGATACTGTTCTTGGGATCCCGAGAAATCGGGTGACCCACAAAATTTCTGAATCCGAGTCGACAGCTTCATCCTCGAAAGATATGGAAGAGAAGGAGACCAATATTGGTAGGAACTAGTTTTGCATCTCTCCTGATCTCGCTCTCTTTTCGCTCTCTCTCTCTCTCTCTCTCTCTCTCTCTCTCTCTCTTTTCATTTGGAATTTCAGCACCTTCTATCTATCGAGTTGCCCTCAGCAGCGCGTGGGCGAGCTCGATCTTGGCATTTTCGAGGTTGGAGGTGAAGACGGAAGGTATTTATTGTATTTTTAGGTGATTACTTACGACATTCCAGTTTTGACCAGATTCCACAAACAAATCGCTCTCCTCTTCTGTGCCGCCAATAAAAACATATGGGATCAGAGTGTACGTCAATTTTCATAGGTCAAAGACGAAGCTCCGGCTAAGACTTAGGCTTAGGTCAGACTTAGGCTTGGGTAGGCTATAGGCTTAGACATACGCTTATCTTACTTAAGGTTAGACTTAGGATTGGGCTTGGTTTCGAAACATTCAAAATTCAGAACATCACGCTAGAACTGGAGCCGTTAGACCTTGATAGCGAAGAGCTGCGACTTGGGCTCTGTTACCTGTTATGCCTTCTAGGTAAGCCTTGCTTAATTTTTCTTTACGTATCATAGTGTACTTGAGCCTACCGCTAAGTTTTGTACTTTATTTTTTAGGCCGATCCGGCCCAATATTGGGATTCGCTTATCCGCTGTCCGGATGGTACAAGTCCTGGCTCCAAGTGCACTGCGTGAAAGCTGGGCAGCCGGATAGAGCATTGAAAATTTCCGAGTTGGTCGAGAGGGTGCTTGATGGGAGTTATACGGTATTCTAATTGATATTGTAGTATCAATGTTTTTTAGAACAACCTTCGGTTCGAGGCAGATTTTGGGAAGCTGATTCAAGAGTTTCGAGACCAGATTTGAGTGAAAACGATGGTGATTGCTGTCGTAACTGGATGCAAATTTGAAGCAGATAAATATATCGCTTTGGCCTTGACAATATCCATTTTATCTACTATTTTAACGTCATAAAAATACCTTGTCCATTTTCATCTCGTCAATGCAAATTTAATGTGGAAATTGGATAGAGATTCTCTGAAGAAGAAAATGAATTTTGCACTTTAGATAAGTTTGGGAATTAAAACTGTGATTTTGTACATTTCATACATTTATTATCTCCCAAAATTCTCATTTTTCACCTCTTTAAGTACCGGAAAAGAGGTAGGCTTACTGTCCTCTTGTCCATAGATAAATGGATAGTCCTCTTCGTCTTTTTTCTGGGTTTTCTGACTTATTCGATCTGCATAAAATTCATCTGGGGCTTGATAGAACCTCTAAACACCTCTTAGTTTATTCTCCAAGTCCAAATTAACCTGATTCCTTTGCTGCCCCACTTCCGCTTCACTTTTCTCAACTTTGCACGAGCATAGGCATTGACCATTGATGATTTCACCTAGATTTTTACAGCGTAATTGAATATACCTACCATTTCTAATCTCCATGGCTTCCCTGTTTTGCCCATTTAAGGTATCCTTAATACCAAAAATTGATGCGGCATCGGCGGAGAGTCCGGTAGTCAAACCCTCGCTCCGTGTGGCTATACCAAGTTTATTAAATTCTGGAAAGCACGAATTACGGGCTCTTCTCGGGTAGTTTTCTGGTGACTGAATCGGCTGGCCTCTGGCCGGAAGTGGAGGGCTTTCCCGGCTTACACAGCTCAGCATGGCTTGCTAAAATTAAGCAACTAATATTACCGTTTGAATAACGCTTGCAGAACTAGTAGCCAAGGTGCTAAATCAATTTGGTGTAGATTTTATATGTTAAAATATAAGAACCTACCACGATCTGCTTGTCAAAATTGTCCCTGGCCTGACAGAGGCAACCCCGTAGCGTTCCGGAATCCGTTCGTTGGCAGATCGTACGCGTTCGTACCCTAAGGTACGCCAACGTCATTTTGAAATCTCGATAAATTAGTAAATTATGAAACTTAAAATGTGGCGCCATAGCAGTAAGATACTGTTAGATGTCAACGGGTGGGTGTTATATTAAGTAGCGGTTAAATCAATGAGCAATGGAAGTTATTTCCGCATCAATAAATCGCTCTTATAATCTGGTACGATACAGTAAACTTACTGCTGTATGCATTGGCGCATTATGTAGTCCCTTTGAGCGATCAGTTGCTGGAAGTCCTGACTCGATTCCAAGGCATTACGATAACACATCACTTCGTAGTCTTCCACTGTGCAAGAAGAGGCTAGATTGTTTCTAAAAACTTTTTAAAAATATAGGTGTTTGATTTCCAGGCAATAATTGTGATAAACAATCAAATTATAAAGGTCTAGATCCACCAATCAAGAAATGTTATAAAAATTTGTATTGCGGTAATATTTTCTTACAATTTTGGATCCAGCGATCCGACAAGCCGACCGATGCCACTTCCAAAAATCCGAAGCGCCGATTCCTTAAAAAATAAGCTATAGAATTTCTAAAACTTTTGAATTGTTTGCTTTGAATTCATTAGCAGTTTAAATTTATTACCCTCTCCATACAAGCAACCCCAGAATCCAGTCCACTTTGAGTTCCTTCGCTCAATCCCCATAACCTATCCGTCATCTCCGTGGAGTAGACGATCTTTGCGTAGATGGCATCGACTAATTTTTGTCTCTTAGATACGTTTTGAATGTAAAGTACCATCAATATAATATTGGTCATGCTCTGAAATCATGGCCATTAACGGATTGCGAAGAAAACAGGAATCGACAGTCGCCCGATACCGATTTGCGGCCTCGGAGAAGTTGTCATACGCTGAAAGTGGCTATTCGATAGAGAGAGAGAGAGAGAGAGAGAGAGAGAGAGAGAGAGAGAGGAGAGAGGCGACCTTATAGTCCTTACTTTCCAAATCCCCATTAAAAGGCGCTCGGACAGCGCGCAACGATTCCCGAAAGCATCGATTATACGCCATTCTTTCTTCATGGCACCTTAAAAATTCAGAAGCTAAATATTATTTAGCATTCTCCTACGCTGGTCGCTTAAAGCACTGCTGAAAGGCGGCGTCCTTAATTTGCATAATGTCCTTTTCGTATTCTTCTATAGCCACGGCACATCGCTGGATCTGATCGGCGCAGTAGAATTGAGCGTGGATCTGGAATAGACAAATTTTATGGTAATCTTTGGAAGACGAATTGTTTACGTCTATTCACTTACGCAATCAAATCCGCAAACCAGCGTAATCAACAGTCGAAGCAATCCGAATTTCATGTTGTGTAGAAGCCGAGGAAGTGGAGACCTAGTTTCGATATTTGCATAATGGTCTACTAGCCCTCGCCGCTCCTCCTTCCTGTTGCCCTCCTTTTTTAGGATTCGAGTGTCTGTCGCCCCGGTTCTATACAAACGACCAGATGTAGGTGTCAGGGGAGCATTGTGTAGCAGGGCCTTGAACTTGGCTAGCTACTTGAGAGGTTTGGATACGTCATAACTTGAAGCGGTTAGTCGACCGATTTTCATGCTTACTGTTGCTGTCTCCCTTCATCACTCTCACTCTCTCGCACTCTCTTTCTCTCTCTGTATCTCTCCCGCTCTCTCTCGCTCACTTTCTCCTTTCTTTTTAACATCTCCAAAAATCCATTTATTGAGCAAAAATTCAGTACAAAAGGGGAAGGCAATCTCGAATAGGTGGGTCAATTCTAGGGAGGCGGGGTGAAGAACACTTTAATGAAGACAAGGAGGGAGATGACGACGGCTTGCACCGTCTCCAGCATCGATATGAGTGCGTGGTTAACCGTCTGGGTTACTGTAGAGTGGAGCGGGGCTGAAAAAGGGGTGCGGTAACTTTCGAATTTTGTGGAATTTGACACAAACTTTAACTAATACTTTTACTGCCACTGCAACAATTTAAACGTTTTTTGAAGCTCATTTTAATTAGAGCCGGAATCGATTACGCTACACTACAGCTGACACTACTGTCTAATATAAGGGGCAAATCTTAAGTGTTACGCACCCTTCAAAACCCACGCTTGTTTGTTTCAAAATTGCTGCGTATCGTCAAGGGGTGGGGGAACGGGCAACGGATCAGAGGCGGTTACGGAAGGTCCCGGAAGTCCGCTACCGAAGAGGGGCTTCTCCTGAAGATCGCAGTAATGTTTCTTTTACTTATCCAATACGACCAATATGCTCAAAAAAGCGTCAATTTAGAGGCTACTTTGCACAAGTAATCACTCAAAAACTCTAAAATTTCTTAAAGGGACAAGCAAGACCAAAAGAGCCGCGCGTGTGGCTTTCGATCGCGTAACTGATTTAGACGTCCGCAGATTGGGCTATCGGCCTGTGCGGCGTTGCGATGCGACAACAAGTGAGAATTCATGATTATGCCTTGCATCTATTTTTAAAGGAGCCGGAAACCAATACTATCTAGCCTTTTCCTCCCGCTAAAAAAAGCCTCGCAAACATGCGTATGGTCAAAAAAGGTTACACAGCCACTCAAACTCACCGGTTGTTAGGCCAAACCTAGATGAAAAGAATTTTAGTCGGATATTCACAACCAAAAGTCAAATTGAAGTGGAATTTGCCAAGTTAAAACATTTTTAGGGTGTTATAATCGTCAGAAACAAATTCTAACTACAAGCTTACATGCGTGTAGGTGAGTGGGGGCGCCGTGTTGATGGGTGCTCGCTCGGCGCGAGCCATTGAGGGCCTAAAACTGAATGCCAAGGTCCTTTAACGTTTCGATACCTATGCGGACTGTCGACACCCTCCAGCTTGCCGTACTTGTTCTTCTGGGCCACCTGGTAATACTGGGGTTAGGGTTAGGAGGTGTTGTTTAGGGGAAGAAGTGGGCTTACCTGGTAGGCGATCAGGGCGATCAGGGCAACGGATAGGAGGATGCAAAGGGCCAACAGGACCCAGGCGACAGTTTCCCAGGCTGAAGCTCCGGTGAGGCTAAAAATTGTAAGGTTTGATAACTAAAATTTTGATGGCATCACCCCTTTAAAAATTTAGAACAATTACGACTTAAAAATTCCTCCTTTAAAAACCTACGTCTCCAGAAGTGTAGCCTTGTATTCAGGGGACACAACTTTGGTCTCGGTCTCGGTGTCGGTCGTTTTCTTCACCACTACTGGGAGGGCCATCTTCGGGTGCTTCAGTTTGCCCTTGATCTCGTCCTCCACCATTTTTTGAAGTTCCTAGAATATTAGAGGGTGGTCGAGGTAAGCTAGCGGGGATTATTTAGGAGGCCTCGAAGGTAGCTAGACTTGCCAATATTCCTTAAGTCCTCTGAAGCCTACCTTGTCTAGCTTCTTCTCAAGCTTTTGCTCCAACGACTCGGTCAACACCTCCTTCAAGACTTCCTTGGCCGCGCCGTGTCCGTCTTGCTGAAATGGTACCGATTGATGGAGAATTTGCCATTTTTAGACCTTGTATTGATAGCGCTTCTCCATGAACGCCTTCAGATCGGCTCCAAGTCGTTCGCCATCAGCCTTCAGCTCGTTGCCTTGGGTCTAAAAATCGATTATTGGCTGTTTTTTTGACGCCTACTTACCTCAAGTTGGTTGTAGATGGTGGCCAGCTTGTCCTTGAGGGCCTGACGGCGCTCCTCGATGGCGGCATCGCTAGAGAAACGTGCATTTTAAAGGGACATTTAAGGAACGACTAGAGATTTTTGACTATACATTCCATTACGCAATGAAATGCCACGAGGCGCGTTGCATGTGGTGGACAAGGCATAATTTATCGTTAGGCTTTACCCGTCCCTATAAATTTCAAAATTTTCCATTTATTTTTACTCACCTAGCAGCCTTGTGGTTACGGTAGAGCTCGTCGACTTGCTGCAGGTACGCGCCGATTTCCTAGAAACATCGATCGATTCAAGGTACAATAAAACGTCTTGCAAGGCCATTTAAAGTAACTTTCACAAACTTAAGGATATCACGTCTTGTGGAGGGCAAAGTTCTACATCTCTTGACATTAGTTTTCCGCTTATCATTAATAGCCCAAAAACTCACAGCCATGTTCTCCTTCGCCTGCGCCACCTTGGCCTCGATCGAGGCATTGACAATCTGTTTGAACTCGTTGTACTTGTCAGCGATGGCTTGGCGCTAAAAAAAGCTGAAATGAAAAAATAGTTTTTACACAAACCTGGGCGGCCTTGGCGGCAAGGTAGGCCTGTTGGTATTCCTTGGCGGCCTGGACGGCTTGCTAAAGACGTGGGATTTGTAAATGACTAGAAAAAGTCAGAATCATACCATGTAAACCTTCTCGGTCTCGGCCTTATACCGGTCAACCATCTCCTGTTTGATCAGCTCCAGCTGAAGAGCCTTCTCCGCGTCTTTCATCATCTTGTCTTTCCATACCTGCCAGTAAGGATATAGTGCGATTTTCAAGATATCTCGTTCTTTATCCGTCTCTCTTTCTCTCTCTCTCTCTCTCTCTCTCTTCTACCTGCTTCACACGAGAAGCCCATGATCCATACAGCTCATCCTTAGCAGCCTCAGCTTCAGCATACACCTGGTGTACTTGGGCAAGTGCTGTGTCCTCGATGGATTTAATTGCCTTCAAACCAAGGTAAAGATTGGTTTTTGAACTTACTCCTAGATAGTCATTTAGTTTCACGTCGGACAATTGTTCCTAAAGTAGAATTTTTTGTCAGGACTTCATAAAATTCTTACCGGCACAGATTCTGCGGCATATCCACCAGTAGCCTGCGAATTTGCTAGGCAAAAAACTGGTAAAAGTAGTAGAAGGGCCCTCATCTGAAAATCATGCTTTAAGAGAATATTTTTGCGCGAAATTCAAGTGGAAGACCTCAAAATAATTTCTTGAAAAGAAGACGTTAAGCTTGGTTAGTGAGGCTTAGGCTTAGGCTGGGGTTTAGGTTTAGGCCTAGGTTTAGGCTCAGGCTTATGCTTAGGCCTAGGCTTAGCGTCACAAACTACAGCCCCTTTCAAAATACCAAAAATTCAATATCACCCCCCTAAACAAGCCGACCGAACCAAAATATGCACTGATAATGGGCGTGAGCACTTGTTTACTCCTTCTTGTCGGCGGCTCCGAATAAGCCGCCAAAATAGCCAAAATGTGGGTGACGGGCAGGTGTTGAATTTTGATTGGAAAAAGACAACCGGGTTGTTTTGTAAGTTTAAAAGGTCAACCTGAGAATTTAGACATAAATATCAAATACCGCGAAAATTCTGAGGGCGTTCTCTTAATATGGAATCTGGGGACCTATGCTGCTTGACGAAGTGAGGGAAGGAGTGAGGGAGTGAGGGAGAATCGAATTGCGTAATGTCGCTCACGTAAGCCTCCACCATCTCACTGACGGTCTTACTTTGTGCATTAAATACTGGTTAGCTAATCTTATAGCACTCCGATAAACCAGGAAAAATCGGACGTAAACTGGGCTGCTAGAGAAAAATCTCCGTTTTCGAGGCATAAAAATATGACTTCAGTGCCATTAATACTTAGGACGTAATTTTTCAATAATTTTTGATTTTTAGCATTCTTCTCATTTTTACCATGCCGATTACTAATGCGAAAAATGATTCCAGCGGCTATCGCGTCATCAAGAGTTCCAAAAAATGCTTCTGCGTAGGATGTCAAAAGGAATCAAGATGGTATCTTTGGTTAAGGCATTAATCGAAAGATCCCGTAATTTATGCGTTGGGTGAAGTTGTAGAAATTCAACTGATCGGAATAATGGTTAGATAAAAACTTGAATGTCTGCTGCCAAGGCAGCCCACAAAACCACAGAGGTTCGAAGACACTCAACTAGTGCGTCGACGTATGTACGGTACTGTACGTTCTGTAGGTACGACGATATTAAACGCGAGAATATGAGCCTAATTCGATCAAAATCATAATAATTAGACAACCACGTGCGGCTTGTCTGACAGCCAGCCCAGAAATTGGTTGTTTAGGCTTTGTGTTGTCAATAGGCGGCTTCCCATCCGAGGGCCTCGGCTGCATTTCCTTGAGCCTCGTGAAGGGATGGATGGGTCTTATCAAATTGTGGTGTGTAGCGTCCCGCTACGGGAGGATGCTTCTTCACCCCATCAAATGGCCCTCTTTCCCCGGCCTTATGTTTGGGGGTTCTTCGAAAACACGCGCCTTCCGCTCGCCACACTGGCTCCGGGGGACATCAGATTTACGACACCTTACTATTGACGAAGATGGGGAGGGGAGGGGGGTTGATATGGTATGCAAATGAAGAGCCTTAAAAAGGGGTTGGGTTACGTAATTCAGAAATTTTTGGTAAACGACAAAGTGACGCTGATTATTTTCGTGACTGGGTGGGCCTGGAGGTAGTTTATATGGCATAAAAATTAAGCACCTAACCGGCTCGAGGGAATTGCGTAACAAGCCAAAATTCCTGAAAACAGTGTTTTGGAATTGAAACGTGATAATGATTTTCTTTTTCCCTCTCTGTCTCCCTCGTTCTCGTCTCCTCCCCGCTCTCTCACTCTCACCATTCTCTAAAAAACTTAGATTAAGCAAGGCTTGAGGGCTTGCTAGCAGAAATTGAAACGTGAAAGGAACGTGAAACAATCGGTAGCCGAGGGGACGCTAGCAGAGATCCTTTGGGCGATGTGGGAGCAGATGAAGTTAATTCGCTACTTAGGAGAATCTGATACTTGGCCAAGCTATAAGTTTATGCATTCCCTGATTCTGAATTCTAAGCGTCAGCAAGCAGCAATCATTTAGGTATTTGGGGCCAAAATTGGTGGCTTTCGAAACATGGTAGCTGCTCAACCTGTGGGTGTTTCTGGCCGGTGCGACATCAAATTTTTGGGGTCAGCAAGAACTATGTGACAAGGCTGAGGCTTTGGCCAACGAACGCCAAACTTCAGAATACATTTCCTAAAAACACTTCCAAACGCGACGATCTTTCCAGAATTCTCGGCTCTCCCACCTGTTTATTATCTACACGCCGGCGCCGCCGGGGGCAAAGGCTCAACAACAAAAAATAGTTCTGATGCCCGCCGATAAGAGATGCGGAAGCCGGGTCGATACCATCAGGAAAGGGGGGTCCAGCTCACTTTTCGGCTCCTACATTTGATGCTTTATCTACGTCCGGGGGCCACGGTACCCGGCAGCTGATCGTGGCTACACACTACGCTCACAGACGATAAATAAAATAATGGTTTGAAAAATGTTATTAAAGCCGTTATAATGTTTTAAGGGGACCATGAAGTCGTATATACCTGTAAAGAAAGCGCGAATGCCTTAAAATAACCTGTTAGCGGCTTTTTGTGTAGTGTACGGTATCTGCCAATCGGACGGCAAGCACGAAAATTTCGGTTGGAAATTGCGTGAGAGCAGACGTTCAAAAACCTCAGAAATATACTTTGAAGCCTGGTACCAGCCTAATTTTAGCTCTATTCAGAGAGCAGTGTGCACTCCCAAAAAGGACTGATGACGACCAAATGGGCCACCTAATAACATAAGCTCTCAAAAAACAAGTCCCATTTCATGTCGTGTAAGGCTGCCATTAGGAAAATGACGGAAAATGTTATTAGCGTGCATCGCTCATACATCAAAGGTGAAGCTAAAAACGAAATATCATTCAGTGCAGCCAAAATTAAAGACTAAACGGAACTTCGAACATTCCCAGTCCGAGCTTCCGGCCTTATTCGGCTTCGTTTAGGGTCAGTCATATGCTTATGGTTAGGCTTAGGCTTAGGCTTGATCAGAGACGTAGTTTAGAAAAATTCCATTTCCGGCCAACTCCCAAAATGGCACCGGACACTTTTGGAACGTGTGTTTTTTGGGGGCTGACCCTCAAGCCAGAAGTGCCAGAAGTCGCCCCCGGGAGTGACGGATCTTTTGTGGGAGTTGACGCATTTCCGCTTTGCTCCTAATTGCACAACCCCCCGACCGGGGAGTCCATAACAATGTCCGCTGCTGGAAATCGGGATCATGCTTGGTCAGTGGGGTATTTTGAGAGCAGCTAGCAGTTGCAAAGTTGAGCTTGAGCATGTTACGGTATCCATTTCATCTTCAGTTAATTTTAGGGTTACAAAGTGCAAAGCTTTACTATGAACGAAGAGTTGAAGAATTTGAAGAGTAGCGTCCCGTAGACCCAGATTCTAAGGCATCAAGCTCTGACGAAAAAAAACTGATTTCTGGCATTGCTCGTCACTTCCCCGAAAATACGCACAGGTCCTCCAGCCGCCACAAAATTCGATTCCCCACGTCCAGAAGTGGGTTAGTGCGCTTCGTAGAGTTTGACGTGTGTTGTTTGCCTCAAAGCAAAAAAAAGATTTAAAAAACCAGATTTAGGCTGAGGTCTAGGTTAGGCTTATGTTTCGGCTTAGACTTAAGCTTAGGCTTAGGCTTAGGCTTAGAAAAAAATTACTTAGAAAATTTCAAGCATTAAAATGTTGCCTTCCTCAACGTAACGTCAGCTTTATTTTCCCGTCCTCCAAATTCAAATACAAAACCCAAAAAAAAACAGAATTCAATAATCAACATCGAGGGTATCAGAATATCGATGGCCGGAAGAGGAGCGCCTTCTCTCAATGCCCTTCCAGGATAGGCTTCTTGTAGTCGGCCTTTCGTTGGCAAAATTCTTAAGTCGATGCGAGGCCGAAGAGGCTGCCCCTGCCGAGATGAACGTCTCGGTGACAAAGCTGCCGTACTGTATCACTCGGTCTTTGTCCATCCACTTCGAGTCAATCCGTCTAAAAGGAGCTCCGTCAGCGAGAGAGCAAGAGAGTTATATAGAGAGAAGAGAGACAGAGAGAGAGAGAAAGCCAGAGAGAGCGAGAGCGAGAGAGTGCGCGAGATAGAGAGAGACAAAGAGAGAAATAAAACACGCCGACCTGATGTCGTGAATCGTATGCGCTCCGGGTTGTCGACTGTACAACGTCCTGATTTTGAAACCGATCGCTTTCCATTGCTAAAAAAATTACACTTTTGTCCTTCAAAATCTATGCAGATTAAACAAAATTTACGACTAGGTACTATTCACTACAAATTAAGACTACAAACGACAAAATTTTTGTTTTTATTGACGTACCTTATTCGACCACAAGTTCTCTTGGCGCTGCCCGATCGAGTCTACGCATAAAAGCGCTGCTTTCAGCTTGGGGAACTGGTTGTCGAAAATACCCTGAAAACAGGATGTTACCTAAAAATTGCTATAAACACCGTACCTGCATGAATAACCGCTGCGATTCCTGATGCACATCTCTCAAGATGACATATTCTAGCTGATTCGAGTTTGTGAGGTCCACTTGAGCATTGGCAACGTCGAGAAGTTGACATTTTTGAGGTACTAAAATGGATTTAATGTTTAGATTGTTAAAGTAGGAGCATAAAACCGATTTTTGGTGTTTTTTAACGTCTAAGTTATTAAAAATTTTAATTACAAATTTCAAGACTCGTTCACTCTCAACTAAAAAACATATGAAGCAAATTAAAATATTGGTATTTTTCGAAGGGGCAGCGAAGGTAACCAACCGATAATACAAGGTGATTTTGCCCCGTCTTCCATAGAGGCTCTCCAGCACAGGAGACGAGGGTTGATAAATCTAAAACACACACAGAAATTATTCCAATTTTTGTTTTCTCACTTCAAATAACGGTTGAAGAGCTCTTCTTCAAAGTAAGGCCGGACGTCTTCCATCGACAGGCCTCGAATTACGACTTCGCCGTCTCCGATCCACTTCATCAGATCGCAGAGGAGTTCATCGGTCATGAATGTCATTTTCTGAAAATGAAGTTACTTTTTGAAATTGTTAATGAGGCTGATTTTGATGCCGGAACGCGTTGCCTGCGTGGTGTGCGCGTTTGCCTTTATGCTGCGTCATGTTTTACGGCATGCGTTGCGCGTCCCTTAACTGTGTGCGTTGCGTGTTCCTTGCGGGTCGCGTTGCGTGTTGCGCGTTGCATGCGTTGCGTTTCGTCACTACGCAACGTTCCTTGCTAAAAGAAAAAGAGACGCGACGCGCTGGCCATGCTATCCGAAAATGGCACAGGTTATTTCGCTTAATTTTGAGGGCTTTTTGAAAACGTCGCGTCGCGGCTGCTGCAGTACAAGCTATTCAAGCGCCCATTACACAATCTAAGTTCGTATCCACAGACACGTTTTAAAGAGACCCTGAAGTTCAACTTACAATAGTAAAGGTATCGATTCTGCTGTTCGAGGCGTGATTCTTGAAGAACTCTTCTGAGAATTGGTCCTGCACCCGGGTTTTCTGCTGCACGAAGCGCATGTATTTCTGGAATTATGGATTTTCTTTGGCTTAAAGGATTCAAATTACCCGCGTCAGTGCACATTCTTCCCATTTCTTTGCCGGGACATGGAGGCCCGTCTAAAAAAGTCAGTTTGTCGAAATTTTCTCAATCTTGGCGATAAAAGCGTGTTTTTTGGCCAGGTCATTTTATTAATGCATCAGTCACTCACCGACGAGGAATTTTCCTTGTTCCTTGCGGACAACCCGGCATTGCTGTAGGCAATGATCTGCATCATGAACTCATCCTTCAGCATCCGCATCGCCTCCCCCACGGAGCTGCGGCTCCGACGAAACTGTGGGAACGCTATTTTCTGAAAGAAAAATCGGTTTTTCGGTTATTTTAATATATAATGTTAACTCGTAATTCTTTAAAAGAGCATGAATTATTCAAAATCGTAAAAATGATTTGGGAATTCAAATTATGACGTATGAAAGGGACGTAGAAGCGTCTGAATGCACTTGGCCCGGGTTTTAGGTCTATACGCAATACTCCAAATGACCCAATTAGAATAGGCACCAAACTGAATTAAATTTTGAGGTTTGTTTAGCTGTTTGGGCCTAGTCAAGACGGGGTCGGTTTTGTGCTTCTAAATTCCTTTAATTTCCAAAAACATACCAGGCACATTTTGAAAAATCGGATAGAATATTGTTAGGAACTAGAAATTCTCTAGATGTCAATATCCAAGTAGAAATTTGTAGGAATGAATGAGTGGAGGAAAGTGACTCCTGGCCGCGATCCCTGGCCCCGAAAGCACTCACTTTATTACGCAGGGATTATTGGACAGAAGCACGCGTCACTTGGGTCTAAACAAAGCCCCCTCTGTGCGCAATCGGCCACTCAGCTGGATTTCAAAAATATCATCTTAAAGTCATCTTAAAAGTTGTTAAAGTGCACTTAGAAAACGACCACGCCCCTCGAAGTCTAATCGAATTCAATTTGAATCCCGTCTGAATCAGAGGCGCGTGACAACGAGCTTTTTCTACCTACGTCTTTTTTCGTTTTTTTTCGTGAATTTCCGAGATTCCACGCTCTAGGGAATTTGTAGCGTGACTTGGATTTAATAATACTCTGGGTTTTTGGGGGAAGTGACTCATGTTTTCAAGTAATTTTTGATTGGCTTGATTCGATAAAGGTAGCCGCGAGGAGTTTGATTTGTACGTTTTGGATTTGTCATTTTTAACTTTGTGATGGCATTTTCGGTAAATGAGCAAAAATCAAAAAACTGACAAAATCAAAATTTTTAATAACATTCTTATAAGATTTTTCAACCTTCCGAAAATCGGGAAATTTCCCAAAATTTGCCGGCGTAAATAGATTAAGCGTCATTTCCCTCTCATAATTTTCTTGTCGGCCGGAAGTGCAGTTATTTTCAGAAAACGTCCTTGTCGTAGCCAGTCATGTTTTTCGTGGCTTCAAAAACACGCAGCATTTTTTGTATCCAAAAAGAGTGACAACTTATGTTTTTGACGCAAAATCTAAAAAACTTAGGTCTTAAAAACATCAAAGCCATCATGATACAAAAATAATTCCGAATATTCGTGGTGACCCGGACGTGTGACTGACGGAATTCCGGTCTCACCCGGAAAGGGATCGGTTTTATATCCCTTCAGCCCTTCAGCCGGCCGGGTGAGGGCCGCTATGCACCTGCGTATATCAGGGGCCTGCGCTAATCGGGTCCCGTAAATAATTGAAAAGAGCGAGAGAGAGAGACAGAGAGAGAGAGACGGAAAAAGAGGAACCCGAGATCCCAAGAACGAGCATGGACCCTGGGAACAGGGCCGTGTTGATGTAAGTGTCGGTGAAAAATTGATGCCATTCGGGGGTACGGAATTTTTCGCCGGGTGCGCGACGAGGACCTTGAATTGGAAAGTGTGCGCTGGATTGTGGTCAAGGGGAGTTGTAGGCTTAGGCTTATGCTTAAGCTTAGGTTTAGGCTTAGGTTTAAGCTTAGGCTTAGGCTTAGGCTTGGGCTTAGGTTAGGCTTAGGATCAGGCAAGGGCTTGCCAAATTTTGAGCGACAAAAACCAGGATTGTGTTTCGAAATCCCTTCTTTATGCAAAGCCTCGCCTTTTTTAGTCAGATTTTGTAAAGCCACAAAGCTAATTTTCCGAAACCAGGACAAAACGGTCTTGCAAAAAATTGATTAGATTGAGATAGAGAGAATAGCGACTAGCAGCCGAAAACCGGAAGCGCTACTGATACATGGTTTAGAATTACGGTAGCTAGTTTACCACAAACATTTTTGCCAAATAAGTTCAAGCGGAATCCCCTTGACATTTCCGGAAGACCGCCGTATTCCACCTGAACAGGCCCCATGATTTTCCCAGATCCAGGTGAAGGTGGGGGGCGTCAGTTTTTGAATGGCGTTGATTAGTGAAAATTCCAAGAGCAAAGTGCGAGAAGGAAGTTGAGTACGAGACGATACTCAAAAGGTACTTCTTTAGGAAGTAAAACTGGGAAAATTTTTGGCCGGACTCGAGGAAGCCTTGTAATCAAAAATCAATCGAGTCGGCGGGTGAGTAGGGAAGTGTGAGAAGCCATTTAATGGAATAGAAATCTCGCGAAAACGGATTTGTGGGTGGCATTTGATTGTCGTAAATGATGGAGGAGATTTTGAGGGAAAAAATCAGTCGTAAGCTTATAAATCTAAATAACGTTGAAAAGCAAATAAATATTGCCAAAATGATGATTAAGGGTTTAAGCGTATCATAAGGGTTAAAATCTAACAGAAACACATCGCGCATTGCAAATCATATTTGAATCGCAACTACGCACTTGTAAAACACCAACTTTTTTGAAATTTCAATTTTTGTGGAAAACGTCTTCAAAATGCTCAAAGTTTCAAAAGATTTGAAATTTTTGAGTATCTGAACGATGATTAATGTGTTTACGGATTAATTTTGCTTTCGAATTCAGTTAAATAATGTTACCGCTATTCCGCTATTGATATAAGCCGCCATCACCCACATTTCCATAAATACTCGCATTTCCCAAAACGTGTGGCCGCCCCATTTTTCTGATTTTTAGATACCCAGAGAAAACGAAAGATATCCGTTCCCATGGGCTACAAGCAGGGGCGTAGCTAGAAAAAAAAAATTCGGGGGGGGGGGGGCCCCCGAAAAATTTTTTCCGGAAACTCAAAAAATTAACGAGAAAACAGCGCCGCAGACGAAAAATTTTGGAAAAAAGGCTTCATAGCTCTACAAATAGCAGTAAAAACGTGTAAAAATAGCGCCGCAAGCAGTGAAATTTTTGAGAAAATAAAAATCATAAGGGTCCCCCCATACGGAATTTTCGGGCCCCGGCCGATTTCGGGGGAGGGGGGGGGGCCGGGCCCAGGGGGCCCACTTTACGCTACGTCCCTGGCTACAAGTTCCGGGAACACCCCCCCTGAAGCTCTTCGCCGTAGTAACAACAAAAACGCTAATTAGAGCCGGGCGTGGTGGGGGAGGATGTATTGATTGGGAAAATGATGAAGGTATCTTCAGGTCAATGAAATTGATTAAAAGCATGATGAAACGGTTCAGCAAGTGCCATAATTTTTTTGCTGAGCTATAAGCTTAAAATACTTCCGACAACTTATGTGCTTCATCTGGTGCGTGCGGTTTCTTGACGTATGGAACGAATTTTAAGTTTTGAACGGCCACCAGAGAACATTTACGAAACCACGCAAGGATTGGATTTTGGGCGTACTAATGATGATAATACGTCACCATTTTATCCGGTGCGTTTCAGGCATGCAAACCTACGGAACAGGTACGCATCAGGAAAGCGCAATTTTCGCAATGGCCGGCTAGCAGAGGCCATTTAGGAAGCGCCTCGAGGAGCGGAAAATGAATGCACTAATGATAGATTTTGTTATCTAATGTAATATGCTCCTTGAATGTTAACGACTTTTTGAAATCGGGGTTGGCTAGCGTCTACCATCAGTCTTACATTGGCCGAGACTCTAATTGATAATTGTCAGTATCCCTGAGGCGCTTTTTTAAGCGAAACAACCCAGATCGGGTGACTAGCAGAGACCATTTGGGGCAATATACTGAGTATCTGCTAGGCCAAACATGAAAATGATCTGACCACGAATTTGTTTAGACCCACCCTCAAAATATTGAAATAAGTACACGCGCGCCATGTTGTCCTAATAAAACAAAAGATAATATTATTCTGCAAATCCGGAACTTTTGTAATGGCAATATTCTGATGGAACGACGCCCCCGCCGCGTAATATGGCCCCATTCCCGACTTTTTCTCTAGACGGCCGGCTTAGCATTTTTAGGGTCACGTTACTGCCATGCTGGCCGCCGGGATGAAGGCGTCGGATTTGAGATGATTTGAGTCATCTTGCGCTCAACGTTCCGCACTGGCGATTTTTGCAATAATATTTTTATTGGAATTCTAAAAATAAGTGGGAATGTGGAGGTGGAAACATTGGAAAAAACAGATCATTATTGTTGAGCCAAGTGCGCTGAATTCGGCTCTAATTTTTTTCCAATTGGGAACCTTAAACTAAGTTTGTGAAAAATCGTGCAAAGTTTTATATTAAAAAATAAATTGATGTACATCAAACCTCACACCATGGTTAGACAATTTTTTTGGCTGGCAAGCTTCAAATTCAACCTCAAAAATGAAAAATATTGGATCCTGAAGTGAGAACTGTTCAGATACGGGTTACTTGTTCCGCAGGAAGCCTATAAAAACCTCAAATACTGAGTAAACCGGAAATGTAGCGTTTTGAGAAACCCGGCCCCTCGTAGTTTCCCACCCTCGTTGATCCCGGATTTCCACTCTTATACCCTGTAGCGTATCCGTTTTGGGGCTACTTTTGCAGGCTGATGTGTGTTGGGTATTTTCATTACTAGCAGCAGATTGGACCAGGTGGCTTTTATTGAAAATATTTATATCTATGAAGCTTATGCCTTCCAGGAACGAGTGGGTGCAGAGGATGGGAACGGAAAAATAAATACAGGGATTCGTAGCCAAAACGGATCCAAGACAAAGTGAAGCGTAACCTTGTCAGACAAAGTTTCAAAAGATAGAGAGAGAGTGAGAGAGAGAGAGAGAGAGAGATAGGGAGGAAGAGAGGGAGGGAGCTATCTCCAAATTGGGCCCTCAGCTGTGCGCGAAGCTCGAAGTACAACTCGTAAACGAATCAACGCCTGGATTCGAGACGTGATAGCGAGAGTCAGAGGAGGAGAGCGGAAGAGAGAGAGAGAGAGAGAGAGAGAGAGCGAGGGAGAGAGAGAGCGAGCGAGAGGGAGAGAGAGGGAGAGAGGGCGAGGAAGAAGCAGAGAAAAAGTACTAGTACTCACGTTTAAGCGCTAATTTCTGGAATTCAAAGATTGGTGTTGGGAAAACGTGAGGGCATCGGAGAATCATTGATTTCTGGGATAAGAAAGCGAGAGAGCGAGAGCGATAGAGAGAGAGGCAGCGAGAGAGATAGAGAAATACACATTTCAATCAAAAGCATCAGATTGTTGGAACGGATTTGTTGTAGGGGATCTCCGGGGATTGCGCAGATTGAGGCCCATTCTCCACCCTCTGGCGCACATTCATTCCCCTTCTTCTCCTCATTATGCCGAATTTTCGCGTGGATTAGCGGCACCGGCGGAGAGGCTGCGTGGCCGACTCGGAATCTCCAGCTCCTAGGTAACAATTATCTGGCGCAGTTCTCAATGTGGCGAGCCCGAGCTAGGGTACCCGAAAAATGCCTGAACACACGCGGAATTGGGACTCGGAAAACAACCCGGATTAGGGAGGTGGTTAGCCAGGGGGAAAGCTAGGGCTATTATTGCTTGGAAATGCTGAATTTAGCGGCTAGGGGATACCTAATTTGCATATTTTGGGACCATAGGGTCCCAAAATCCGCTTTGAAGGGAAACCGTCTTATTTTCTTTTGCTAGGACAGTGATAGGTTAAGGCTCAAGCTTAGGTTAGGCTTAGGCTTAGGCTTAGGCTTAGGCTTAGGCTTAGGCTTAGGCTTAGGCTTAGGCTTAGGCTTAGGCTTAGGCTTAGGCTTAGGCTTAGGCTTGGAAGCTTAGGCTTAGGCTTAGGCTTAGGCTTAGGCTTAGGCTTAGGCTTAGGCTTAGGCAGGCTTAGGCTTAGGCTTAGGCTTAGGCTTAGGCTTAGGCTTAGGCTTAGGCTTAGACTTAGGCTTAGGCTTAGGCTTAGGCTGAGGCTTAGGCTTAGGCTTAGGCTTAGGCTTAGGCTTAGGTAGGCTTAGGCTTAGGCTTACGCTTACGCTTAGGCTTAGGCTTAGGCTTATCCTCAATTTTTTTTTTGCTATCGCCCAGCCTAGGGGGTCAGATGTGTCGCGGGTCGGTGTCCAGGCTTGGGCTAGGCTTGGGGTCGAATTTCACTGGCTTTCACTTTTCCAAAAAAAAAGGTCGCGCATAGTGCTCAAGTCACTATGTAGCCGTAACTTTATAACATCCCCGTTAAGACATTTTCCAAGAATTCCCAGCCCTTGTGACTCACGAAAGAAATATTTGGCTTTCCACCTCGAAAACACACACCTGTTCGTGGAGGTCGCACTGGGTCTCACGCGTCTAAATTAAAAATTGACTTGATGTGATTTGGGCAGAGGGTGGCCCGATTGGATTTGGCCGCGAGGCCATAATCACCTGGAGATGTTTTTCCAGGGTCTGGCCCCGCGTAATCAACTTACCAGCAACAGCTTGGTGGATTTGATTTTGAGCTTTGGTGCGGTTGGGTCCTGGAATGAATGATTTTAAGGTTGTGGGTGAAGCAGGGATCATTAGCGAGGACAGAGGAGGAGGAGGCGAGACTTCGTTTTTAAAAATTTTACAGCGAGATCGATCTAGTTATTTAAATCTCTATGTATTTAATGTAAAATTAACCAGAAGAGTTTATTAGGGAAATGATGAGCCCATGGCAGTGGAGCTTTTGTTAAAGGTGATATGACCGAAGGCTAATTTTTCTAGAGCTTTGCTGATATTTTTTAGAGCCTTTAGGTTATTGGGACTGGGACAAGGACAAGAATTTTTTTCGACCATTCCAGTTTTTTTTCAGAAGCTTCAGAAACCTACCAAAAACATCCTCACTTGGTAATCGACGACGTGGTCCTGTAACAGGTAAGAATTGATGATTTTTTCCTTGAAATTCAATGCATGGCAAAAACAAATCCTTACCAATTTTCCCTGTGTTGCATCCAAGGCGATTAGTCCACGGAAAACCGGCTAAAAATAGCAAATAACGTTTTCATCAACATACCTTTGCCGGAATCCCAGCTGACAAGGTGATATTCAGATTTTCCAGTTCTTGAATCGGAGGCTTATATTCCTAAATAATCAAAAATCAATACAATTGACTAACAAACCGGAAACGGAAAGTAGATACATTGCGCTTTCGTGACGGTCCGCCGTGTTGTCTCCGGATTGTGAAAAGCTACAGTCGCCATTTGGATATTTTCGGCGTTTCCGAAGTGAGTACGACTGCGGAAGATGGCACGAAAAAATAATATACCTTGTTTTTCACACGCTTTCACACGTCTTTTGCAGCAGTTGAAATTTGAGTACACTACGTTCCCAATGTCATTTCTTCTCCCGGAGTGTCATTTGGAATTCCGCGTAGGCGGTGCATCGGCGGTTGCAGGCGAAACTTTGATGCTATTGCAAATGCGTACTTCGTTCGTTCTTGGGCTCTAACGTTAAGTGAAAGCTTGAGAAAGCCCGAAGAACCGGAAGTACAGATGCGAAGGACAACCAAAGATGGCAAAGGCACTATTATACTACTAGGTACTTCCGTGCTCTTAACCAGACTTTACAACCAAAATCTCCAGTTTTTCGTTGCTGGAAGGCAAACGAGCAGAAATACTTAGATTTGGCACGACGGATTCTACCGTAGTCCACTGATTTTTACCGGGAAACTTTGAGTCTTAAAATGACATTTTCGCGGGAAACCAACGAAATTTTTTCCGGCTTTGAACCTATTTGAAATTTTAATAGGTTTTTTACTAAATTTCAAGCATTCTTTGATCTTTTCAGACAACGTTCTCGATGTGGTTCGCCATCTGCTAAACGCTGCCCTAGGCACCGTCTCGGCCCACCTAGCTGTTTGCCCGCGCTCTCGCCATCTGCGCCCCAATTTCATGGCCTGTTGGCCCGCTCCGGGGTGGAGAATAAGTCAAAACACTAATAAGATAAGGTTTACCTAGGAATCTATTCAAAAATAATGATTTCAAATTATAAAAATGTCATTTCAAGCATTATCTTTATGACCCAACGTTCAGAATTGCTTCGAAACCCCCTTAATCCCGAAGTTTCAAGGTAATGGCCTCGGCTAAAATCGACAAATTGATCAAATCGGTTGCCGGACTGGAGACGGCGATCCGGCAAAAGGAGCAGCAGAATGACAAAAAGTTAGAATTGTATAAAGCGATTTAATTGTTATTATTTCAGTAAAAAATCCGCCCCCGACGACAAAATCAAGCAGTGCTGCGCGGAGATTCGGGAGATTTTGGCCGGATTCGATAATTTAGCGCTGGCAAAAGTAAGCTAAAAGTGAAAAACTAATAAATTGAAATCTTAGAATGATAAACGCTACGAGGGAGAATTTGCAAAAGCTATTGACGTGCTTTTCAACCTGGCCAACCATCCGGAGCAGCTTTTACGGACGTTGGCCGAGGAGACGTTGGATTCGGCGTTTAGGGTAGGTTTTTGAGCTTTATTTATTCTGAAATTCACATTTTTCGGACGTTACGCTTTCACAAATACATTAAACTGTAGTAGCAATGATCTTTGTTTTTTTAAAGGGAGCATTACGTCCAATCCAGAAGCGATTTTGCCATTTTTTTGGTTTCAGACGTCTAAAAAAACTGAAATTTTATGCTTTTCTACCTTTTTGGCAAGTCGTTAGTTCCTTGGATTTACTTAAAATAGACAAATTATAAATCGACTTGATAAAAAACCATTGGGAGTTGAGAGGCATTACGCGATGGAATTCAAAAGTAGAAAACAGGGTTGTAAGTCTTACTATCCTGCTAATTTAATTTGGGCAATCAAAAATAGGATCTTCTTTCAGGCCCAACTCCTCTGCTTTCAACACGCTCGCGTGCTCGTCAGACTCATCACAGAGGTGGCCAAAAATGGGCCTTCCAGATCCTTGGTAGCAGCCTTCAATCGTCTATGCGCCTTAATCCAATTTAGCAAGGCTAATCGGTTGACGTAAGATAAAAATCGAAAAGAAATCAAGTTAATTTAGCTCTTATGGGCTTCATATCGTCTCCGCCTTGACAGCGATGCTGAGGCGACCGGAGGAAGCCGTTCAGACCGCCCTCGACAAAGGCGTTCCTTTGATTTTTGCCGTTTTGGGACCCCGCTTGAAGGAGCAGCACGTCGATAAGGCTTTTGTAAGTGTTAGGGACAAAATGGAGGCATTAAGAATGCTGTACTCTAAACCTTTGAGAAGCATGAAGGAGATGAATAAAAATCAGGGGACTTTTTTGTTCGAATCATCTCTGTAACTCATTTTGAAGCGACACGATATACTTTTGTTAATGTTAGGATCGATAATAGATGCCTAGAAGAAGCTTTTTACGTCCCTTTAATCCATTTTCTAGGAGCTTTACCGAGTTGCTGCCGAAAACCTCGACCTCCCCGGGGCGAAAGGAAGAGCTGCCGTCACCATCATTGCTCAAATTTGTGAATATTACCCAAGTGTGCTCAAGAAGGTAAGTCCCTAACATTCACTTTCATTTTAACCGTCTTAAACTGCTGTCGAACCGTTGGAATTTTACTTTCGGACACCGCTAAATAAGTCACCTTTAGGTGGTCTCCCGGTGCCTCGTGAACATCCGAAAAGCAGACTTGGAGGAGTACAAACAGCGAGTTATCGGGTTCCTAAATGTTATCAAAGCTGTATGGCCAATGGCAGTGACTTTAGAAGAATCGTTGCCTGCCGATAATTTACAAGGGGTTAGTAAAACTCAACGAATTCTGAAAAAGCAAATTTTAGATCATCGTCGGAGCGCTCCTTTGTTTGCACGTCGATTATAGCGATGTCGTGGAGGCCTCTTTGAAGGTGAATATCTCTCAATCGCTGTTTCTCTCTCTCCCTCTCTCTCTCTCTCTCTTTCTCTTTATGACTAAATTTTCCAGGCCCTCTCCGAAATCATGGCCCACCCAATAGCCGACATGAATTTCTACCCACCAATCCTTTCGAATAAATTCTCCACTGAACGATCTGGACCCTCAACCGAAAGGAGCTTCAATAATGGAAGCCCGCCTGCAGGTAAATCGATCATCTTAATACCGGAAAAATTAATTTCTTAGGCTCATGCTCATCCCTCATCACCTCTCCACTTGGATCAACCCTCGATCTCAGCCTAGCGGACCCGAGCGATCCGCTTTGTGTCAATTTTAATGAGCCTCTTGAGCTGCCCGACCATGGTTCGGATGGCACGTTGAGTGACGATGGAACGGAGGTATTGTAGCGTGCTGAGGCGATATCAAACTTTATTTGTTTTGAGGATCACGAGGGTTACTGTATTCCTAAAACTTTCTTGAAATTTGAGAACCTCATTACTGCTATTTTATAGCGTTTGAGCTCCAAACATTAATTTTGATAAAAATAGCGTAAAGCCCCGTGCTCTTTCGAAAATCCGATTCTTAGCAAGGCGAAATCATCGATCCGCTACTCCACGCTGACCTGTATGAGGAGCAAAAGCAGGAAGAAGAGGAGGCCAAGAAGCAAGAGTTGCTCTCACAGCAAAGTACCCCTACTAGGAAGATGACCGAGATCCCGGGAAGGCTGCCGGAGGGGTTCTGTAAGTTATTACCACACTGAAAAGAATAGGCGAAATCGCGCCTTTCTGCCCATGATTTAAAGGGAGAGTGCCAGCAAGCCTTCGGTCAGGTGGACTCCGAAGTCTGTCACACTGCCTTTAAAACTTTCATCTTTACTTCCGCTAGGTCCGTCCACATCCAACTGCTACACATATTCTGCTCTGCTCCTCGGAAGACAATTCCTGTTATCCGGCATCAAAGGCCTCAAAAACGACCGCGAGGTACTTACTGCTCCATCCCTTTCCTATATACACCTCTCTCTAGATTCGAATCTCCCACAAAATCCTGGCCCTGAACTGCTTGGGGACGATCGCCAGAAACGCGCCGAGCATTGGGAGGGCACAAATTCAATGGGGTGGGTCGGCAAAAATGGCTTTTACCGAAAATTTGAAGGTGATGGGCCTCAAGCGCTGTCGGAAGTGGCCAGATTTGTACTCCATGATGACGATGCGCTTTGTGCTTCGGCTTTGGAGTTTATCGCGGCTTGTGAGCAGAGACTGTTGAAGCAGGCTGAGCCGTTGACTGGTAAGTTGGGGTCGTTCGTGCTCATTCACTTTCCCTTTCTTTTTATAATGTTCTCTCTCATTCTGACTTTCTCTCTTTCTCTCTCTTTCTCTCTATTTAACTCAGTTTCTCTCTCCTTCTCATTTTTTCTCTCGCTCGTCTAGTTATTTGTTTCAGAAATGTTCCCCTACTGTATAAAACGCTTGGAACGGGTATTCCATCAAAAGAGAAAGAGGGCTCTACTCCAAACTACATTAGGGGAAACGGTAAATCTTCAAGACCTTTTTAGTCTACTTTTTTTGGCATTTCAGGACCTCCTCTGCCATTACGGGTTATTTCCTAACATTTGCCGGGTTGCGATCGAATCGATAAGTGGATCCTACGGGTTGTTGAAGGTATATTTGGCCTCTTAAGCCGAACTTCGACCTTTTAGGCCACTTCCGCCGCCTGGTTCTCCGCCATTGAGTGGTCAAAGTTGACCCCAGAGCTCAGAAGTCAGTGGCAACGGCCATGCCTTGAAGCTTTCCTGAAAATTCTGTTTTCTGGCGATGCTGTGGTCGAAAAGGAGGCCGCGGAATTCTTGCCAAGGTAATCATGATTCTCGAGATAAAATATGTCACCTAAGGCTTGTGAAAAATGTCGAATTGGGCGCTCAGAGCAACGCTTTCCACCACGCGTTGCCAGAGAATTATATTGGTGCCGGTTTTCCGGAGATTCCTGTGGTAAGGTTTTGATAATTACTCTCTCTTTATCTCTCACTCTCTCTCCTCCTCTTTTTCTTTCTTGCTCTCTCTCTCTCTCTCGCTCTCTCTCTCTCCTCAAAAACTTATTTAGGTACTTGGCCTCCCCTTGACTTACTCTTTCTGCGACAAACCGGTCGATTTCACCTACGAAGAAAATCTGGAGTTGATTCTAGCTAATATTTTTCAATTTGCAAGTGAGGACAGTGTTCAATCTGCAGTAAGTGTCCTTTAATGGGCTTAAAATCTCACATTTTTAGTCGGGTCTCGTGTTCGGACTGGCCAGCCTCGTCGAAGCGTTTCCGCCCTCGATTTATCGCGAATGTTGGCAGAGCGCTTTTCGGGTAAGCTGATAGATATTTTCTTGCTATCGTAGAACACCGTAAACATTGAAATCTTTCATATTATGTACTAATAAACACTTTATTGAACCCGTTCAGACCCAATCCGGCATCGCTGGTCTGCTGTCGTTAATGGTTGAGCTGGCTGAGCTGAACTCGAGCAGTCCGACGATGATGGTGAAAGCGCTGCAAGTGATTTCTGGGCTATTTTCAGGTGAGCAAGAGAAACCGATTGAGCGCGATCCAGGCCAAGCGGAAGCCCGAGTTTGAATTGAAAACCGAAAATCGTCTTTTTAGGCCAAATGGAGGGTCAACTAATGCGAGTCGTACATGAGCAAATGGTACCCGACCGAAAGCTGCTACCGAAACAGCTCGATGTTCTACTGACTGAGCGATTGGTGCTCCTACCGTTACGGTAAATACTTCGACAGTTTTTCGTTGAATCCAAGTTTTTTTAGGATCCTGAATGCGTACTACGCTCTGCTGACCGAACATCGAAGTCTGATGAGCCAGTCGTCGAGCGGGATCCTCTCTAGACCAAACATCACCAGCATGAATAATAAGAACATGAAGACGGCGAGTAGCGCTAGGTAAGAAATGAGACGTCCAAGGGAATGACAAGACAGGGGTATGGCATTCTGGCCCAAATACTCTGTTGTAGTAATCATTTAGATAATTTAACGATGCCGAATTAGCAGGATTATACATTATATTTCACTTTAAAGTGATCTTGACAGCAAAAACAGGGCTATTTTTTAGAATTGCTGATATCTCTCGTCTCCTCGGTACCAGCATCCACCCGATCAAGCCAAGCAGCTTTCTCGAATGCCCATCATTAAAATCTATGTTTCCGCAGATTCGAGGAGCTTTTTCTAACTATTTGGTAAGTTGTTAAGCTACTTATGATATCGATACTACACCAAATTAGCTTATTAAAAACCGCAGTTGATGATCAGCTTCATATGGGATGGTTCACGGTTAAAAATCTTCTTGTTTTAGGAAAAAATCGGAGCCGAGCAAGACCGTCGTCTAACCGAACTACTGACCACTGCCCTGCACTGCTTGAGCGTGTTGTTGGAGATGGTTACCTACCAAGCTATACGCCCGCAACTGGAAGAGATTCTATTGTATCTGAAGGTATCGGAAGATTACAAAAATGAACTGGCCTTTTAGGTCATCTTTGAAATTGAGCCGGCTGGTTGTACTCGTTTGCTTCACCAACTCTTCAAATTGGTGTTTGGGAAAAATGCGGCAAATATCAACTTGGAGACTTTGCATCAGTTGAACTTGAAACATCCTCTACCGCCGTCAGGTACGCATGAGAGAGAGAAAGAGAAAGAGAAGGAGAGGGAGAGAGAAAAAGAGTGAGAGAGAGGGCGAGAGAATCAGAAGCCAACTATCCCGTTTCAGACAAACTCGACATGTACCTCGTCCGTTCCATCAACGAGTTCACCTTGTTTGCCGCTTTTCTCAACCGCTTTGAGTTTTTGGACGTCTACGTCAGAAGGTAGAAGGCGATGACTTCTAGGAGTTCAACGGGTTTTAGACACGTCGGCTGGCTGAGGGCGGATCTGCTCTCAAAGGTGCACGTTCCGGAAAACTCGGAAATCTCCAGCTCGCTGCTCCTTTTTGAGGGTTTCATCAACAAGTTGATCGCACTGTACCCCAACTTCAACTCGCTGCCGACCAAGTGTGCGGTGAGTTGAGAGAGAGCGAGAAAGAGAGAGAGAGAGAGAGAGAGAGAGAGAGAGAGATAATCAATACACTCTTTTCAGATCCTGAACGTCATGTGCGAGCTTCCTCGTGACGGGGTACAGTACGCCCTGGCCGATCCGAAGGGCAAACTTTTTGACGTGGTTCAGACCCAGATCGAAGACATGTTCTCCACGCACACAAACATGATTCAAGAGGTATTTTATGCAAAATCGGAGGTATCATACCTTCTTTAGACGTTTCTTTACCTTACCGTACTCGCCAGAACGGGATACATCGAATGGAATCGGGTAGAGGATATCGTGGAACAGGTTCTGGACCGGACGCCAAGACAAGCGGCTAGAAATGGTGGGTGGGCTTGAGGCTTAGGCTTAGGCTCAGACTCAGGCTCAGGCTTAGGCTTCAGCTTAAGCTTAAGCTTATGATTTTAGCCCTCTCCGCCCTTGACGTGCTCGTCTGCGAGAACCTGATAGCTCAGAAGAAAGCTGGAACTCACTTGTGGAGAATCTGGCTCCAGCGAGCTGCTCAATTCATGGAATGGGACCCTGAAGGCTCCTCCGTCGTCTGGACGATATTTTTGCATGGCGCGAGGAGGGATGAGCAAAGGTCCGTCCTTATACATATCCAGACCGAGGCTTGGCTTTCGAATTAAGCTTAGCCTCAGGGTCAGGGCCAGGCTTATGCTTAGGCTCGGTGGATTTTCAGAATCTCTAAATTTCATAATCTCTAAATTTCAGAATCTCTAAATTTCAGAATCTCTAAATTTCAGAATCTCTAAATTTCAGAATCTCTAAATTTCAGATTCTCTAAATTTCAGAATCTCTAAATTTCAGATTCTCTAAATTTCAGAATCTCTAAATTTCAGATTCTCTAAAAATCAGAATCTCTAAATGTCAGAATCTCTAAATGTCGGAATCTCTAAATTTCGGAATCTCTAAATTTCTTTGTACAGGAGCCCATACAGAGTTTGGCGCAAATTGAAACTGTAATGCGATTTTACCCAAAGACGCCTCTGAAAAGTTTTTCTGGGGTAGTTTTTTTGCGCTAATCACGAAAAACGTAGAAGCATTTCCATAGCGCCATTTTTCCGTGCTTGGTTACAACTGTTGTCTTCAAAGCCCAAAACTTGGTTTTGTTATAAGCAATTCATTTTGAATTTTTGTGATTCGTGGTTACGTTTTTCGTGATCAGGGCAAAAAACTACCCCAAAAAAAGTTTTCACAGGCGACGTTGAGTAAAAGCGCCATACAGTTTCAATTTGCGCCAAAAACTCTATTTTTATTTATAGAGATTCCGATTTTTAGAGATTCTGATTTTTAGAGATTCTGATTTTAGAGATTCTGAAATTTAGAGATTCTGAAATTTAGAGATTCTGAAATTTAGAGATTTCTGATATTACAGCTTACTTTAGATGGAAAGAGTGGTCTATCGAAGCCTGGAGCATCTACCAAGAATGGCTTACAGCTTCAAGCTCCAAATTAAGCTCTTCGACTTGTCATGCTCAGATTGTGTTTCTCAGCTCGTTGGCGTCACAGACGTTCTCCCCGATTGATTCCTTTTTTAATTTGCTGAAGAATTGTCTTTTCGAAAAGGTTTGTTTGAGAGAGAAAGGTAGAGAGAGATAGGGAGATAGAGAGAGAGAGAGAGAGAGAGAGAACGAGAGCGAGCCCAGACCGCAAAATTTTCGACTTTCAGAGCCCATCTCACATCAAACTCTCCAAAATCCTACCCCTATTTTTCCTGATGGTTTCCTCAATGACGGAAGAGCAAATCCAGACCAGAATCGATCAGCTGGCCGAGAAACCGGTCGAGCTATTAGTGCGGTAAGGCAATTTTGTCATGTAAAATTCAATTTTCAGCGGAATTTTCGACGTCATCTGGAAGGCCACCACCGAGGCCAAGGAGCACGACGTCGAGCTGGAGGAGCTGATCATCTTTATGCTCCAATCGATGTCGTATTGCTTGAGGAGTGGTGAGTTTCAAGAGGGCGACAAATTCAGAAAAATAATTTAAGAAAAACTGCCAAAATTCTCGTCTTGCCTGCGTTTCCATACCACCACGGAACCGTCAAGTGTGCTGTTACGGCTTCATCGAATTTCGCCAAAGATTTTGGTGCACTGGTTGTCGTTCTTCTCGCTGACGCCGTCTGCTTTGCCCATGTTTTTGGAGATATTGAGCAACCCGAAGTTTAAGGGGTAAGTAGATCTGGCTTCTCTCTCTCTCTCTCTCTCTCTCTCTCTCTCTATCTTTCCCTCTCTCTCTCTGCCTCTAACTCCCTATCTCTCTCTTTATCGTTATCTTTTAGTCACACGTTCAACATCACCATCCTCCTCCTCGTCGACCTCATCCAAACCGAGAGCCTCTCGAACTCCCATCTGGCCAAGCTTTTCGACCCTGCTGCAGCTGTCAATCTACCACTTCTCCTAGTTACAATTGCTGAGCGCAAAATGGTGGACATCTTCGTCAGGTATTATCCGTCGGAGAAAGCCCAAATTCCGTTTCAGTGCTCTAAACGACGAGTCATTCGAGCTGTTCCTATCTACAGTGGCTGTCGGGGCGAAGGAGAGCTTGAATATTAAGGTACGATTTTCAAAAAAGCTTAGGGATATCTAGCGTTAATTAATTGGGAAAAGATAAAATCTCTCCATTCTAACCCCTTTAAGGCCTAGCTTTTAGGCCGCCCTCGATACGATAGCGCTTGCAAAGAAGTTTATCGAACACTTCAAAAGAAAACCCTGCGAAGAAAAGCTCCTTGAAATGACGGAAAAGCTCAAGCCGTACTGCCCTGTGCTGGAACAGAAGCTTACGGAGACACTGGGACTGGAGAAGCCGCACGAATTCGACGGGATCTCCGGCTTTGCGATCTCTCGGAACCTAGAATTCCTGACCCATGCCCTCAAAAACTATCAAAACTGCCCGATTGATGCTGTGTTGAAAGGAATTCTACAAGTTCCTACGCAGGAGCTGTACGAGCTGTTTGAGGCGCTGGTGAGGACTTTGAAAGAAACTACAAGGCAAAATGTTAGCTACGAACTACAAAACTGTGAAAAGCGCTTACTACACATATTTAGGATAAGTCGCAGCGGAAGCACTTCTTTACCGTAGCTATACAGGCGGCTGAGGAATGTGCAATTGGGAGGGCAGGTTGGTACGAGCGAGGACAGAAAGAGAGAGAATGCGAGAGAAGGACAGAGACAGAGGGAGAGAGAAAGCGTGAGAGAAAGAGAGCGAGAGAGAGAGATCAGATAAAGTCATTTTAGCCGAACCAGAAGACCAGCGAAAATGCCTAACGAACGCCCAGGAGCTGATCGGCACCCTTGAAGACTTTATTGCTCAGGATCCGGAGATCGCGCTCCAGTTTTACGCAAAAATGCAGCCAGTGGTAAGCTAGCTCCTGGATTTCTTCGAGCCTAGGCTTAGGCTTAGGCTTAGTCCTAGGCTTAGGCTTAGGCTTTGGCTAAGGCTTAGTCCTAGGATTAGGCTTAGGCGTTGGCTAAGGCTTACGATCAAGGCAATGTTTCAGCTTCTCACCACAAGCCTGAACGTCTCCGACCTCACTGAAGGCATAGTTCGTGATCTACTCAAATGGATTTTGGCAAATATGGTATACAAAACCTAATTTTTCAATGCTAAAGTCGATTTCTAGCCCACCGGCCCTATCGAGCTGCTTGGCGAATTCTTGGCGGGTTTCAAATTCCTCTTCACCACGCCTTCCGTCAACGAAATCTTTGGCCAGCAACCTCTTGCTCATCTATCAATGCTTAGAGAGTCGCTGCTCTGCATCGTCGGGTTTTTGGATCAGGTTTAATTGTTCTAACTTGGACCAGAAGATTCTTAAGGTATCCTACGAGCCCTACCACCAAGAAGAAGTATCGGGTATCGACATAACAGGTGCCTCTGTGGATTCCGACAATTACCGTATGACAAATTCTACGTAGAAACATGTAGGCCATTTTAGGTTACACCTCTGAACTCTTTGATATTGTGCAGCATATTTCGAGGCTCTATCGTACCCAGAAAATCCCTAGTCGAAAGCCTGGGATGAAGAAATTGGAAGAGGTGTTTAGAGGTAATTTTTTTGGAATGATTCGCTATAGAAAATACCTTTAACTCGACTTTCTATAACTATCCTACTATATATAAAAAAATAGTGTTTGTGTGTGTGTGTGTGTATATTTGCATGCACTTCCGTTAGGATGTTCCGCTCCTACAGCCTCGGGGAAGGGTTTTTTGGATAGGGAAGAAACGACAATAGGTTTAGAATGGTCCGGAATCGACTGCACACACATAAAAATTTTGAAAAATTGCGGTTTTCGCTATTAAAAATAGGTTTTTGTAAAACCCTGTTTGTTAGGGGAAATTACCATACGCCGGAAGTTGGAAGAGCCTATATAACGGGACAGAGGAGCCGTTTTCCACTTTTTTCTTGCTAAAATTCAGGAAGAAACATGCAAATTAAGGACTTTCACAG
The DNA here is from genome assembly GCA_958295435.1 of Mesorhabditis spiculigera. Lineage (NCBI taxonomy): Eukaryota > Metazoa > Nematoda > Chromadorea > Rhabditida > Rhabditidae > Mesorhabditis > Mesorhabditis spiculigera. The sequence goes on from CATQJA010001331.1 coordinate 167,255, forward strand.
GTCCTGGACGGGGCCAGGGTTGAAAAGCCGCGAAGCGGTTTTTCAACCCTGGTGTTTAGTAATATTTCGACATCCTCTGCTCCATTCTATGGCGATGGTACCGGAAACGGCGATGAAGTAAGCGAGAACTGCTTGGTTTATTGGCTCTCTCTCTCTCTCTCGCTCTCTCTCGCTTTCTCGCTCTCTTTCTCTTTCTCTCTCTCTCTTTTCTTCTCTCTCTCTCTCTCTCTCTCTCTCTCTCTCTCTCTCTTTATAGCAACTTTCAGGATGGAATGGCGGCCCCGAATGGAAATCCGAGGCGAAAACTCCTTCTCGATTCCCCTGGTCAACATCCATCTTCTCAGCAACTATGATGTGCTGACTGATTTCGCCTGGAGGGTAGGTCCCAACCCCAATGCATCCCTTAAGGAAATGGCGGCATCAACAAGCGTCTATTAATGTCTCCATCGGCCAAAATCCTTTTTCCAGGTCAACTGGCTCGGCTGGACGACACGACAGCAGTTTGAAGACTCTTGGATGAGTTTGTTTGGAGTACTATCGAGTACTCCAACGGGTTCTGAATTGACGCAGGAGAATGCTACGGTGAGTCTCAGGTTCGGGCTTAGGTTTAGGCCTGGGCTTGGCTTGGACTTACAGGCTTACAGGCTCGAGCTTGCCTTTTGCTTAGGCACTTAATTTCTCTCGTTTTTCAGCAATATACCGAGCAAATTCTCTCATCGGCCAAATCGGTCGAAGCCTTGACTGAGCTGCTACTGTCTTCATTGCTTTATCCCGAGCCCGGAAACTCGATCTGCAGTCACTTTGTTGTGAAGCATCGGGAAAGGACAGAGACCTATCGTAGCAAGTGGATATTTGTCAGTTTTCGGGGAACCAGAATTTGTTTAGGTCGATCCGGCAGCTAAGTTCAATCAAAGCGAGGCTTCTCGGGGACAAGGACCCATCTACTGTTTTTCAGCGGAATATCGAGAGATTGGTGAGTATGAGAGAGAGAGACAGAGAGGGAAAGAGAGATTGCAAGAGAAAGAGAAATAGAGATCGTGAGAGTGAGAACGACGAGAACTAATTTTTCCTTTAGATCCCGGAAGTTGGATCGAAGTATGGACCAAGTCAACTCTCGGCTCTTTCCCTATGGTCCTTAACTGGAGTCCTAAATGATGAAAAAACGCCCACCGGCCAAAATAACAGCCCGGTAAGCTTCAAACTGAAAAAAAATATACTATGGCGTTTTAGAGGTTAAAAGCTTCGGTGTCGGAATATCTACTTCGAATGAACTGCGAGCTCGATACTGCTTCATCGGTTCGAGCACTATTTGACAACTATGCTCATTGGTTGAGCCGTGGATTAGAATACCTGTCGTTGCCGCTACTTTCTGCGACTGTACGATCGGTATGTGTTTCTCTCTCTCTCTCTCTCTCTCTCTCTCTCTCTTTCTCGCTCATCTCTTTCTCTTGCTCTATTGTCTATACCCTGAACTAGATGGCACTCCTCTCCGACCTCTTCGACGACTCGACGTCCTACCTCCTGCTATACGAGCAGATGAGGAACATCTACAATAGTCGAATTCTGCAACACCACCCCGATTTTGGCTACGTCATCTACTCGATTCTGAAGGCAGTGACGGTGCTCGGCGTCGTAAGTTAACTGGATTATTCTATTCAGAATTTCTTAGGAACCTCTCGAATCGAAGCTGAGCGAGCTCGACTTTGGGAAGCACCTACTAGGCTTTGTCGAGATGGGATTGACATCGCATTATGCGGTAGTACGGTAAGTTAGGCGAAGCTTAGGCTTCGGATTAGATTCAGGCTTAGGCCTCGGCTCAGCGATCTTGTCCGCCTTGAAGACCACAAGTAAACACGAGTTTTTAGGGAACACACCCTCCACGGTGTCCTGTACTTCTTGCAGTCGATGGCAGGCGAGTCGATGCGTCCGATCATTCAGTACGTATCGACGTTTTTGATCGACGAAATCACGAAGCAACTCGCGATCACTGATCCAGTGTTGATAAATAGGTATGATTTTCTCTCTGTGACTCCCTGTCTCTCGCTCTCCCACCCTCTCTCTCTCGCCAAAACTCCTCATTTTCAGCTCCCCCTCTTCCATCAACTATTCAACCGTCATCTGGGCCACGGCCTTCAGAATCATGGAAGAACCGGTCCAAGGGAACTTCAAGCAATCCTTAAATCAGGTTTAACATTAATATTTACTTAACTTCCGTCAATTCAGAAGCTCTGCGAAGCACTCTTGGTCGCAAATCTACCGCACTGGACCCTCGAGCTAATCACTGCCGGAATCGAGACCCTCATCTTTCATTCAACCGCGTTTTCGGAACAGTTTGCAGCTGTGGCTAGAGGTAATTAATATCTTCAATTTCGACAGATTTTCCTATTTTTAGAAAGCTTCCAAGATTACCACTTCCACACGGGAAAGTTTCCATATGCCCTGCGGATCTTTGTGGATTGTATTTTCCGAGGTAACCGAGTCGGGATAAGCCCTATTCCTTGCAATTTCAGAGGAAGCCGATCCGTCTCGAAACAGCGCCCACAAATTCCAGCCGCTGCTGCAAACTGCTATCGGATTGTAAGTGATAACGTATGCGAGAGAGAAATAGAGAGAGAGATAGAGAAGAGAGAGAGAGAGAGAGAGAGAGAGAGAGAGAGGAAGTACATAATCTTCTAACACCACGCGACGCAACCGCTGCACCAAAAGTTACCAAAAAAAGTTACCAACAAAAAAAAGCAGCAGCTACCAGTTGCCACCTTTCTTTTTCAGAATACATCGTTGCTACCCTGCCGACGCCTTACTTCTTGCCAAGGTGTTCCCACCCATCCTCCGACGACTTTATAAAGATCACAAAGTGGGCTTTTCACATCGTATAAGGAGTGCAAACCGACTCATTTCAGGCCCTCGAGATCATCCTCGACATGCTGTTCCCCGACCAGAAAATTCACCTCCCCGAGAATGCGCATGCCGTATTTGTCGTCATTTTTGAGGTAGTTAAAATCATAATTGACTTTCAAATCATTTTTAGTTCTTCGAGTTGCTCCGTGAAAATCAGCGTCTGGCCTCTTGCCTTCAACTTTCTTCCATCATTGTGAAGCGCCTGAGCGAGATCTTGATAGTTGAATCCGAGAAAACGGCCGCTACATCGATACTCTTAACGGCTGCCCATGGAGATTCTGAAGTGGCTTCTCGGTAAGTCGATTAGCACGCGGTTGATGCGTAGTCAAGGCTTAGGCTTAGGCTTAGGCTGAGGCTTAGTCTGAGGCATAGGTTTAGGCGGGCCGAACATCAAAATCATCCCCAAAATGTTTAGGTTTCACCTTCTCCTCGAGATGTTCGAACGGGAGCCGATGGACTGGTCGTTTTATCATGATTGGATTTTGCAGAAAACCGCGGAAATGGTAGGAGAGCGAGAGTAAGACCAAGAGAAAAAGAGAGAGAAATACATAGAGAGAGTGCGAGAGAGAGGGAGAGAGAGAGAAAGAGAGTGGGTGAGGAACAAAGCTCATGCCAAACCCTTTAGCATATGTTATGAGCACTAACAGCATCAGCCCAAAAAAGGTATATCTCACCCACACACCGCTTGTTCAGCTAGTGTCCGAGGGGATCGCCCTCTGCGTCCCGCTGCCGGAGCCTGTCGATCTCGCTTTCCTCGCCTCGTGTTTCCCCTGTGATTAAAGCTTCTATGTTGCCATAATGTTAGTTCGTACTTTCGTTTAAAGGGACTAAGACAAGCCTAAGCAAAGCCTATAAGCCTAAGCCTAAGCTTAAGCCTAAGCCTAAACCTAGGTCAACCCTAACAAGGAAACCTCCCCAGCTCGAAGTTGGACTTCGATTAGCCATATAGCCTATCTGATGCAGTTTTTCACGCTGATAACGATACCGATATTTATTTTTGCCGAGCGCCACAGGAACATTGTTAAAAATCGATTTAAAGTTTTGTCATGTTTGGCAGCCCCGCCTCAAAGCCCCTCCCCACGCGGAAGGATCCATCGGCGGCGTGGTGTAGTCGGCAAGTACTTGGCCTACCAATCTAGAGGTCGCTAGTTCGAGTCTTGCCGCTGACGACTTTTTTGCTTTTTGCTTCAAAAGTGCTGTGAAGGTCCTATCAGTCATCAAGAAATATGGTTTTAAGTTTTTTTGAACTTTTGGTCACCAATTCAAGTTGCTCGATTCGATTTCTCGGAAAGACTGTTTTTCAGCCGAAGACATTTGGAATTATCGGTGGATCACCAACTATTTAATGCACCAGCCACTCTTTTGAAAACTTTTTGAAAAAAAGGAGAAGGAAATACTAGGTTCTGTCTCTAAGTTTTTTTTTACATCTTATGTCAAGCTTCATTTCTGCGCCAAGGTATGCGTTTTGAGGTCATAAAATTCATGAGGATCGTATGTGAACCTGTGGTTCGTTGTAGCCATAACTACCTGAATTAGCTACCAAATGTGCAAAAAAGCTTAAAAATATCTTTCTTGATGACTTGTAGGACCTTCACAGCACTTTTGAAGCAAAAAGCAAAAAAGTCGTCAGCGGCAAGACTCGAACTAGCGACCTCTAGATTGGTAGGCCAAGTACTTGCCGACTACACCACGCCGCCGATGGATCCTTCCCCGTGGGGAGGGGCTTTGAGGCGGGGCTGCCAAACATGACAAAACTTTAAATCGATTTTTTACAATGTTCCTGTGGCGCTCGGCAAAAATAAATATCGGTATCGTTATCAGCGTGAAAAACTGCATCAGATAGGCTATATGGCTAATCGAAGTCCAACTTCGAGCTGGGGAGGTTTCCTTGTAAGCTACTGTCCGGTCCTTTTCAACTACCATAAGCCATCTCGTGCCATTTTATGTCCTCCTCTCGTATCTAGAACCCCTCTGTACCCTTTATGCCAAATATTCAGATCTGTGATATTACTGCCTTGCGCTGCTCTTCCCAGCTTTTCCTTCTCATTTTTGCCACTTCAAAGGATTCGCAGATTCGCTTCTCACGTACTTTTTCTCTTCAAATTGGCTGTGCTGTCTTGTTGGGTATTTTTTATTACTTTGTCACTTTGGAGCTTCAATTTTTAGAATAAGATAAATTATTTATTGCTACCTTAATAATACCGCATCCTCAAAAGTGGCAAAACCAGTCATAGTTTCGAAATAAAAAGCGAAAGAGCAATAGAGAGAAAGGTAAAGACAGAGCGAGTGGGAACGAGCCGGGAGATAAAGAGAGCGAGAAAGCGAGCGGGAGAGAGAGAGAGAGAGAGAGAAAGAGTGAGAGAGAGAGATAGCTTTCGAAACCACTTCCTAAACCACACCCCAAATACGATGTACAAAACTGTTAGCCAAAGGAACGGCGATAAATAGCGGAGATTTGGCTGAAAAGAGTCGGATATCTCCCTTTTCGTGGCGAAAAGATGATGCGGGCGTTCCTCAAAGTGTTATGGCAGTTCCGGGCTGTGCGAATTGATCCGGGCCCAGATCTCCACCCGAATACGCAGGGATATGTGTAAATGCGGTTAGCAATCGTCTTCCTTTTTTCTCTGTTAGCATATTGTCGAGGAGTCGATGAGAGGTGGGGCTTAACTTTACTACGCATATATTTCTAGCATAAAATATTTAGCAATTTTTTTTCAGACCCGACGCTCATGTAGCCCAGAAGCGTGGCGCCTATCCGGCGGCAACAACCTATCCTAAAGCCCCTGAAGCTTACCCAAAAACCTGTCAGGCCACAGCCTATTCCTATTGGCCACAATATTATCTGCCACTACAATTATACCAATTTTACCTGCCTGTCCAGCTCCTGTATCCAATTATCCCGCTTTACTATGTGCAGCCATATCAACAACAGTATGTTTATCCAACTCCACCTCCAAGCTATGTCAGCCCGCCACTACAAAAGTAAGTTTTAAGGGGGATGGTGCAAGCGTAGCAAAAACGAATCTAAAAATCCAGATAATTTATGATTTCAGCACGTTACCACCACCTCCGTCCACCACGATAAAAGGTAATTCTTGAAGCTATCGTGTTGAAAACGAGCGTAATTTAGGTAGCCAAGAGGAAATGAGTATCGTCGAAATTACCGTCACTGATGAGGCTGTGATCGAAAATGAGTACTCGTCTACCTCGACAATGTTTATGAGGTTGGCCTTGAATTGAAGAAATTCCTGAAAAACCACTGCTGACAGGCCTCGACCCAGAATATTTTGATTTTCTAGACCCTTCTCCCCGGCCCCGGCCCCGATGATTCCGATGCCCCCAGGATTTGCGGCTGATATGTAAGGTCTTTGAGTTGATACTTCAATCTGGGTGCAGGGAGGTCATCACGCCAGCCGATACGACAATGAGTACCACGACGACGACGACGACGACGACGACGTCTACCTCCACCACTTCACTTGTTACTACGGCAACGACGACTACTCCGCCAAACACAACTACGAGGCCTACGACGACCACGTGAGTCAAAGTATTTTTGTTTCTGTGGGATACGGATAGTATTCGCTAATTAGACTTTTTTGGGTCATTTGTTTGCTTTTTTTTACCAAGAATCTGGTTCTTATTTTGCTTGAGGGCTGTACGATTAGAAGTAGCCTATCTGATTCATAAGTTTTTTTCGATTCGAATGATATATTTTGTCGAAAACTGGCAGTTTCTAAATTGCAGTTTACAGGTGCGTAAAATGCGCCGTTTTTCGCCAATTCCCATACAAATTGCATTCCGTGCCACCTTAGTTCTAACTCGAATTGCAATCCTGACCCCAGACAATTTACTGTTAGGTGTCAATGGTTGCCAGCCCCATTCTGTAGTCTAGGAAAAAGATTCCATTACCAAACAAATTTTTCAACTTTATTTTTCAGGGCCCGTGCCCTTGATGCATCTACCAGTGGGGCTGGCAACCAATTGACGAATTTTGGTGGACTCGACAAGAACACCAGCGCATTCCACACGAGCTCGAGCGCACTTAACGACCCGATCCTCAATAAGAATAGCAATTCTCAATTCAGAAACCTCATCCCAAACCTCAATAACAATGTCCCTGATTTTAATGACAATTTCCATACCAATTCTATGAGCCATCCTTCCAAAACGGTTAGCACGCAAACATTCGTGCGAAACGGTCAGCATCAAAAAAGTTTGACGACGTTTTCGGGTGGTGGTGGAACGTTCAGAACCGATCCTGGTAACGCTGATGCGCTGGCTGACTTTATCGCTAACCTCCCCACACCCGACCCCAAGTTATTTGAGAGTACTGTAGAACGTAGGGTTGTTCAGAAAACATTACCAATTGTAAGGGTTGAAGGTCGATGACCTTTGAGGTTTGAATAAAATGTTTTCATATATTAATATAAATTACAAATTCGTTAAAAAACAGTGGCGATAGCAAAGTAAGAAAATCAATAAGAACACCGGTTGCGCGTACAAATATTGAGATGAATTAACGAGATTAGAAAATTAAATTTCTTTGTAGGTCTGCCACTACAAGCGCTACGACCACAACTACGACTCCAACCACTACGACAACTTATACTACAACTACTACCTCCGCTACTACCACGACCACAACCAAGACAGCTACCAGCACTACTACCTCAACTACGACGACGACAACGACAACTGCTACAACGCCTACTACCACTACCACCAGGCCTACGACGACGACAACTACCAGCACTACAACCACAACAAGTTCGACTACTACGACGACAACGACGACATCGACTACTACGACGACCACTACCACAACGACTTCAACGACGACGACGACGACGACAGCAACTACGACAACAACAACGACAACGACAACGGCAACGACAACGGCAACGACAACGACAACGACAACGACAATGACAACGACAACGACAACGACGACGACAACAACAACAACGACGACGACGACAACAACTACAACTACGACAACGTCTACAACGACAGCAACAACAACCACGACTCCGGAAGCAACTAGTGCAGTCGAATATGATTATGAGGACGAAGAGGTAAAATACAAAACTTATAGTAGTCACGTAGAGCTGCAAACTATTTTGCCTTTTCAGCTCACGCCGGATCAACTCGACAACTCGAAGGTCGATCCGCAATTCCTCTTCGCCGAAAAACCACCACCAGCCAAGGGCTTTAAGAAAACTAGCGGTTAATGGTTGGCGTATTTAAGTTTGTATTTTTAATGATGTGGTAAAACTTCACTTCTTCAATTATTTTATCGAAATCACAAAATTCAAAAACGTGTCGTCTTCAACTTCGTGTAGAATGTAGAATCACAGGGTAATTTAATTGCACGTAAGCGGAGGGAGGGGTGGTGTGGTTTGGAATGTAGTGGGACTTAAGGCAATTTGAATCACAATTTTAACAGAAAACGCGACGGCTTGTAAACTACAAGCCTGCATAAGCAACACAGTAAAGCTGACAAGTCAAGAAAAATACAAGAATTAAGAATAAACAAAAATACAGACACACAGAAAAATAGGCGGGGCACGATGTGTTCTACAACGAACAGTACAGCCGGGCTATATCTCTCAGATATAGTGAAGAAAAAAAAAGAAACCATTCAATTCGGGTCTTATTTGAATCGAGGGCTAAAAGGATGGTGACAGGGTTTGGGCTTAGGCTTAGGCTTCGCTTCGGCTTAGGCTTAGGCTTAAGCTTAGGCATAGGCAAAAACGGCAACAAAGGTCTAACTGGACCGACAGACTACAAAAATTTGGGCAATAACTTTGCCCGACGACAAGAAGCCCCACATAGGACTTGGGAACGAGGCGGCAAGCCAGAAGCCAGAGACCGGCGTCTTCTACAAGTTGTACGGTGGCAGGAACTTGTAGACGAGGCGCTGCTTTTTCTCGGGCTTCTGGATGATGCCTTTTTTTGTAGTACTGGCGCAGGCTGCGGGACAGCTTGTCGTAGTTCATCTGGGAGCGGTTTTTGCGTTGTCCCCAGCACTTGGCGAGGGCGTGCGACGACTCGATCTTGAAGGTGCCTGAAAAAAGGGTTTCGGATTATGCTTCGGATGCTTCAGCTTAGGCAGTTTAGGCTTAGGTTGAGGCTTAGGTAGGCTTAGGCGTAGGTTTAGGCGTAGGTTAGAGTTAGGCTTAGGCAGAGGCATCGGCTTAGGCTTAGGTTTACGCTTAGGCTTAGGCTGCTTAGGATTTGGCGTAGGCTTTCTAACTCGCTCACCTTCATCTCGATTCACCCATCGAACACAGTGCGAGTATTGCTTCGGCTGATCGAGCAGCTCTCTGATGAAGTGCCACAAGTGGACGGTCCCGGAGCTACGATACGCTCCTCCGGACGCAGCTGCTGCATCAGGGAATCCGCCAGACGGGAAGAGACCGAAAGGAAGATCAGCTTCATCGTCAACTGAAAAAAATAAATGATTGTTTTGGGTTGAAAGCCCTACGTTCCGCATCCGATCCAGGGCTGCTCAACTCCGAATTTGAGGGCGAGGGCATCGTGTCGTTTCCGAAAAATCCGGCATCAGGAGCGAGAGTCGGGCTTTGGAATGGGGAGCCTGAAAATAGGAGATAGATCGAAAAACAGAGAGAGAGAGAGAGAGAGAGAGAGAGCCGCGGAAGTAGCTACCGTAATACTCACATCCATAAAACCCATTCATCCCCTCCAAATTCGGGAACAACTGGAATGGTTCCCGAGCTGCCGGACTCTGTGCTGTCGGCATCTTCGACGTGCTGGGCCACTCTTTAGGAATTGCTGCGCTCATCGAGTTCGAATTCGAGATCCCGTAGTTGCCGTTTGAAGCGGCCGGTTGGTGTTGTTGGTAGGCCTCGAAAGCTAAAATGTTTGGGGTTCCGCCATCAAAATTATGGGCTACCTGTCTTCCACAGCTGCAGTTGCGCGTGCAGGTCTGCGGCTCCGCTCTGAGCAAACTGCTCGAAGTCCCTTTGGCTCATCTGGAGTAGCAAAGCGCCGGTTAAAAAGCAAGGCTTTGGGATGGGGTGGCTGAACTGCTGGCACATCTCCTTGATCCACTTCCAGCAATGCTCGTTGGTCCAATGGTTCGGGTCTGAAACAAAAAAGGTAAATCTCGTCTCTCTCTCGTCTCTCTCTCTCTCTCTCTCTCTCTCTCTCTCTCTCTCTCTCTCTCTCTCTCTCTCTCTTGCTCTCTCCCTCTCTTTCTCTCTCTCTCTCTCACCTGTCGGGAGTCCGACTTTCGCGCAAGTCGTAGTAATGTCCTGGACGAGGTGTCTCAGGATCAAGTCACGATAGATGTCGAGTTGTCCCTCATCTAGCGCATCTGAGGCCTCGCTGTTGATGCTCAAGTTTTCGGCAAAAGCTTGAGAATACGGGTAGGAGTTGTTGTTGGGCGAGTGGTACTCATCTAGAAAAAAGAAGCTTAAAAAAGAGGATCTTCAACTTACTGTCAAAAATCTCGGACTTGATCTGCTGATTCGGCGACGTGGTGGACATGTTTGGGAGCTGAAAATGACAGTTATGATAGGTTGGGCTTGGGTTCAGGTGAAGACCGTTTCCGGTGGCTGCTGCAACTAGCAGACTGCCAAGAACCTCGCTAAGTCCCCATTTTAGACTCCCCTCCAGGGCACTGATTAGCATGCAGACGCAGCACTTTTTTGTGTCCACCCTCTCGGCTTACGAACATAAACGCGAGACACGTCGGGGGTGTGGGGGAGGGCATTTGTTTGCTTTTGGGTATACTTTCTTCTCGGGGGGTGATACTTATCTGCCAAGGGAGACTGAGGCGAGGCGCCGCTGACCGTCTTGGGGCCGTTACCGTAACGCTTCGGCTGTCACGGGGACCGCTACCTACGTCACGACCCGGCCTTATCGCCGTGGATGGCCCCGCGGAGGTCTTTTTTGAGATAAGAGACTCGGGGGCTTTCAAGGAGAAACGTGTTTGTCTCTAGAATTGATGGGGGTATTGATCCCGGGGTTCGGAAAGTTTAAAGGAGGAATGACAGGTTGTACTATTGGGGTTGTGATTCGTACTTACAACATGAATAATATAATCTATATAATACTACAGAGTTGCCTAGTTTTGCTATCCCTGTAAAACACGGTGCTATGCCACTTTACCTAGAGGTTACTGTACCTCGAGTCGAAAACAACGACACTACTTTACGATACCTAGAGGATATCGTAATCGTACTTGGTCGTTTGCCAAAGATTTTCCAAAAGAGCCCTAGTGCCCCCTATATCCGATCGACTATCCTCACCTTCGGCTTCTTGCAGAACGCTGACTGAATTGAAGCCGTGGCTGTGGCTACGGAAGCCGTTGGAATTGGTCCCGAGAAGTTGTCTGCTTGGCACATCGGCGGGGAGAACCGGCTTGGGCTCTGAAAGAGAAACTGTACGTCTCTTTATTGCTTCGTTCTGATTCCTAGGGGCACGTAGCGTAACGTTGGTAGCTTGACTTTTTCAGAAACTCACGCTCATGTCGAATCCGTAGTCGCTCTCCGAGCGTTCGGACGGGCTAATCGGCCAACTGTATTCGGATGTCTGGTCACAGTCGCCGTAGTAGCTGCTCATAGGGTAGTCAACTAAAGGCAATATTAAACATGTTTTTCCGTATTTTTTTTTCGGGATTGCGCTAGATTTAGGTTGTTCTCCGGTTCCTTAGAGGAATTTATAAGATGACATGGGAGACAGCGACGAGAGAGAAGGCGAGATCGAGTAAGAGAGCGCGAGAGAGACCGAAATGGAGAGAGAAAGCGAGAGATAGAGAGAAACGGCCAATCCACGTAGCTTAGGAAACTCGTCAAACTTCGGGTTCTGCTATTTTTATGCCAAAACTGTGACATCAAGTGACCTGCCTACGGTGCTCTACAGTACGTCTCAGTACGGTACATTACAACAAGTTATCTTATGGTACCGTACGCTCCTGTACATTACAGTACGTTCCAGTACGTTATAGTACGACGTAGCAAAGCGAAATAAAAAGCTATCACCACGATTTCGCCACCCATTAACAACCACACCCCTACCTCTATCAAAAATGATGGGCTCTTCGAAGAACATTTAGCCGTTTGGAGGGGGAGAGGTCTGCTGCGTGCGTGTGCCGCCAAAAGAAATGGACAGTTTGTGTCAGAATTGGTCGGGGGGTTAGAAGTGAAGACCGTAGGGTCTTATCAAGAAGACCGCCTCACGGCCACCCTCGCCAGATTAGATGGCTTTTCCCCCCGTCGCCTCCTTCAACTCGAGGCTTAGCGCCAAAAAGTTCGCGTCACAATTTGAGAAGGGGTCTTCGAAAATCTTAGAAGCGTGTCGTTCGTTGGGAATTTGATGGGGGTGGATGGGGCTTAAGTTTATAAGTACCTACATGCGTACTTGCCGACTTTTGAAGGTCGAAAGAAATGTCCTTGGACTTTGAAGTGTTTTTGTTCATGCTGTAGAATGAGAGAAAGTAAAAGAGAGAGAGGCAGGGCAAGATAGCGAGAGATAATACGTGAGTTAAAGCTCGAGAGAAAGAAAGATAGCGACAGAGAGGGAGAGAGAGAGAGAGAGAGAGAGAGAGAGAGAGAGAGAGAGCGAAAGAGAGAAAGGGTTTTTCTGATTTTGGAAGCAGCTAAAGTAGCGTATCCTCAGAAGCCGATTGACGGAAGTCGGAACCTTATTAGTCCTTCTGGTAAACACAAACAAAATTACTGAGGAATGTAGGCGTGGAGAAGAAAACAATTTAGAAGAACCAAGTGGTTTCGGAACTTTAAGAGTTTTTAAGCGTTTTAAAGGGGATGCTAAGGGCAAAGATGGGCGACGTCCTGACGAAGCTACGCGTGACACCCAATGACGTGTATAATACAGGTTGGTTAGCAGGAAAATTGAGGTTTTGAGGTAAAATTGAAACTACGAACCTACGCCAATGGCGAAGAGCATTTTTTGAAGCAAGTAGCGGATGCTTTTTCAAAACGATCAAAAATAGATGTCGGATCTGCGATTTTCCAGGTCCCCTTAGGTGATAGTATGACGTGTTTTCGACATGATTTGTCGCGGCTTAGTACAGAGCTTATGCCGATAAACTCTAGGCCAAGTCAGATCTGTAATCGAGTTTTCTAGGGTCTTACTAGTCCACCAAAAATCCTCAAGTACGACTCCTTGCAGAAACACACTTTATCTTACTAGGGAGGTATCTGAACTCGGCATCGAACTTTGAGAAGTCAGATACACCATTCGACGCGCCTTGTCGAGGGGATTCCAAATATGTAATAAAATCAACCAGAGCCTATAACGATAAAAAGTTATGAGCATTTTAAGTTTTGCAGCGAAAACGCCCGCGGCGATATGAGCCCCTCCCAGCGCACCCTGTCCATCGGCCCCGTGGCCTAGTGGTGTGCGCATTGGTCTCCGGTCTGTACGACCGGGGTTCGGATCCACTCACGATTTTTATTTTTTGCTTTTTGACCAGTTCCTACTTTTTGCATTTCCAAACTCGGGAATAAGTTTTTCTTGACTGTGTGACCCCTAAAAAGCAACAGCGATGATAAAATAACCTCGAGCAACAAGACCAGGATTGGACGCTCTCTATATCAAAGTTGGCAAAATCATCAAAAACCGCCCTTTTAAGGCTCTGTACGAATTCGAAAAATGTAATTTGTCGAACACAGAACAGTACATCTTTATCAGCAGAAATTTCTCTTTCGAATGGGCTATCTTACATAGGCTTTACGCGAAATTCTCGTAACGTCTTCGGCAAGCTGGCCATACCCTACCCTTACGCCGCATTCCAAAAATATTTTTTACGGAAATTTTTGGCAGCCGTATGTAACATAGCTCATTTGAAAGAGCTTTCTTTGTTGAATAAGGAGCACTAATCAGTTTGGGCTAAATTCCATTCCACGGGATGATACAGGGTCTCAAAGATACTGTTTTTCGCCATTTTGACGACTTCGAATGCTCATAACTTTTTACGGTTATACGCTCTGGTTGATTTTATTACATATTTGGAATCCCCTCGACAAGGCGCGTCGAATGGTGTATCTGACTTTTCAAGGTTCGATGCCGAGTTCAGACACCTCCCTAGTTAGCAAGCAGCTCCCGGTAGCTCGGACTTCGCCCTTCGACCATTTTATGACCCCCCGAACATTTCATTTCGGCTTATTTGTGCGCCCTCAATTTACAACACCCTACGCGTCGGCACCGTGATGCAAACCCGTCGCGGAATCACGGGTTTTTGAAGCGAGGTGGCCCCTCATAAATCATCTCGACCCTTCGCTTTCGTGGTCGTAAAACAAAGAAAAATGATAGGGGCATGCTGACATGGTCATGGCCGGAAAATTGAGCATGGAAAGGGATGAAAGTTGCAAACATCTAATTTTTTCAAGGTGGTTTTCAAAGGTAAACTGTTCATCATATTGCGTCGAATATCGCCAAATTCACTTGTTGCTGTTAAACCTAGGCTTACTTTCAGCTTGACGACAAGGAAGATGTCGAAATTTACTTTTCGCAAGTCATTTTATCTAATTGGCGTGTCGTCGAGATTTCAATACGATGTTCTATCCGTTTGGGAAAAAAGGAAATGCCGACAAATAATTTTCGACAAGACCTAGGTTGACAAGTGGGAATTTGAGCAAAACCGATCTCGTCAAAATGTATTTCGAAAAAAAGGATGTCCACAAAATACATTTTTACCAAAAATAATTTTGACATGCTGTTAGAAAATCGTCAAAAATCATGAATTCTGTCGCACAGGAAAAAGCTATGATCATGAAAATCCACGATCTAACAGCACAAATCAGTTTTAAGGTTCAGTAAGGTTTGGTAATCTCACCTAATCCCTATCCAATTTCAATGACTCTACGTACGGTAAGTGACGAATTAGGGGACCTTAGTACTTTAAAAAATTGAAAAAGCCAGAAAATGCCCGAAAATCCGATTGCCGTTGCAGCAAACCGCAATCGTAACTTTTTCAGTAAAAAAAGTACGAACCTCAACAACGCAACTCAGCTGGAGCCTCCCGGCGGCACACGCATCTCGGCGTCGCGCGCTGAAACGGGTGAAGGGTGAAAATTTTTGAATGGAAAAACGGGTAGAAAATTCGCGGAGATGACGGGGGGAACAATCCGTTTTAGGTGAGTCACTTCTCGGCCCTCGGGGGCAACATGTATTAGTTTCGGAAATATAGCTTTTGGAAAACTTTTTTAAGCAAGGCTCGGGCTGAGGTTAGACTTAAGATTGGCAGAGGCTTTGCCTAGTTGTAGGCTTTGCTTAGATTTAGGCTTGGCTTTGGGCTCAGTCATCAGTGGGCTTAAGCTTTGGCTTACGTCAGGCTTAGGCTTGGTTGTAGGTTTGAACTTGTGCATGGGTTAGGTTAGGCGTAGGCTCAGGCTTAGGCTTAGGGTTAGGTTTAGGCTTGGGCTTGGACTGAGGCATTGGCTTAGGCTTGGGCACCCCCGGAAATCCGGTAGGTCGTTTTCCAACATTTGAAAACCCGGGCTCCCGCGAGTTCGGCTGAACTTTGTGAGGTTGCATTCGGATGCAAATCGAGCCCTGGATTCACTTTCAGGTCAGCAAACGGGCGACGGTTTCGGATATTCGATGGGAGGGAGGTTGGAGGGCAATGGGGAGAAAGTAGCGCGTGAAAGTAGGGGGGCTTTCGATCCTCGAGGGCCGATACTTTGGATGAGCAAGAGGTGGAAGTGGATTGAAGGGATGCAGAATAGAATAAAGAGGAGCATGAGGAAGAGTCGAGAGGGTCATCCTCCACTCAATTCGCACCTGGCTACAAAACCGGCCGATTGAGAAAATTTTACGAAATAGAATAAAAAAATTCCGGGACATTAGAGTTTCGCATGGATGTTGATTTTCGGGTTTTTGTCTTATCATAAAGAACTAAGAAACACTATTGAATCTCTTAAAGGGTTATTAAATGCCAAGATTCGTAATATGCCTCTCTAGGTATCAGATTTTGCATGCTGCTCAATTTCGTAAACTCTAGATCTAGCTTCTAAAGGAACCTTAAAGCCAGGCAATCGTACTTAACAAAATTTCACATTTTTGCGGACTTTTTGATGCGTGACGGGATCGGAGCCAAGTAGCTTTCTCGGCTTATTGAAGCTTCGTGTTTCGAGCCTTAGAGTTCGCTTGGTGTTTTGAGCACCACCTTTTTAAAACATGGGAGGAGATGGTTGGACATTGACCGGGGCGTTAATGGCACCCCGCGGAAACTTTATTTTACCTGGCTACGTTATGCTCCAATAGACAACACGTCAGAACGTGAAAAATTCGCCAAGGGGGCGCTAAACCCCTGATATCCAAAAAACATCCTGAAAAATTAACATTCAACTTCAGAGAATTGGAATATGGAGTATCAATATGCGGAAATCTAACACTTTTCCAAGAAGGATAAAGTGTGGCTGGTTAAAGGTCACCGGATAATCAAAAAAGAATTCCAGAAACGGCAAAATGATGCTCAACGTGCTGCGCCGGGCCAGCAGCGAAAATATTTTATAAAAGAGCTTTAAAACGGCATTAAAACGTCCTTAACGTTTTATTATGACGTCATTAAACGACGTATACACGATTTATAGAGGAGGTAAACCCATCCTACCCAATCGCCGATCTATTATAGCTTTGCTCGATTGGCCTACAGAGCGCTTGTCGTGTAACGTAAACCTCGACAAACGGAGGTACTGTAACAATTCATAAGCTATTTAAATGAGCGTTAAACTTGCCCCACCCTTTCCTTCTCCCCAATCCCCAGAAAGTAAGAGTCGGGAGGGTCAACCGGTGGTGGTAGTGAGGGTGGCCGATGGCCTGAGGGGGAGGTTTCTCCCCTCTCACCTCCGACCGGTCATCCTCAACCCCCACCGATCCTCCTGCTCGTCCTCCTCTTCCTAGAGGATACCCGAAAAACAGCCCCTTCACCTCAATAGGGGGTCCCGCGAAGCTTTCGCCCTGTGTGAGCCCCTTTTGCTCCCCGCGCGCGTCCCGAGCGGCCGAACCCAGGATCAAAGATTTGTAACAAGCCCCGATTTTCACGGTGCTGCTCCCCGGTTTCGTTGGAGAAAGCCGGCGGGTTCGGGCTGTTTTTTGGTGGCGTACCGTTCAGGTTATGCGAAAAAGTTGGTATTCATCAAAAATTGGGGATCGAGTTTTTGAAAACCTGATCGGTCGTGGCGATAGAAATGATTTTGGTCAATATTCAAATACCTTACACTAAAAATAATGTCATTGTCAAAAATAATAACATCAACCGACAATTGCACCGTGCTCAAAGTGATGTTTTTACCTTCCGCGACCCCCTGCGCGTCGAAATACGCTCAAAACTTTATTGAAAATTCGAAGTTAGTGTTTTGTTGGATATTTTGATCGTATTAGAAACGTTTGTTGCTGTTTTCAGCTGCATCAAAGTACCAGCAAAAAATTTATCAAAACTCAAATGATCAAAATCAGTTTGTAAAGTCGGTACATAAAATCAAAAGTTCAGCAATGATGCCGCCTCCAATGATGGTGATGGTGGTGGTGTGGTTGGAATTGCGGAGCAACATAGCCTGCCGTACCGTATCCGATGTAGCCGCCATGGCCCCAGTCATACCCTCCAGCTCCCCATCCTAAGGTAAAAGGGTAAGCATGATTAAATCATATAGAAGTAAGTTGAGTAGTAAGTAATTTGAGCAAGAACAAAAGCATATTTTTGTATACTACATATCTACGCAACGATCGTAAGATAGTATAGACATCGTAGCCAAAAAAACGTACGAGTCTTGAAGTGGAAGCCGTGGTAGTGGACCTTGTGGATCTTGACGTCCCCATGGACTCCTAGAGCCTGGATCGTCTCCAGAGGGAAGCGGTGGCGGAAGGTGGCCACGCAACGGTTATTTACGTGAACCTAAATATCATATCGTAATTGAATTCGTCTAGAAAAATCCGCTAAAAAATATCGAAAGCTATTGTTTATTCTGTTTTTCATTTCTCTCGTTCAACAAAACTCACGTCAAAGTGCGTCGCGTGCACATGGATGGACATGTTGAAGCTGGAGTCGTGGTGCCCAATCGGATTATGGACGCGTTCCTGGAATTGATAAGTTTAGGAGGTTCTAAGTCGGCTCAGACGGCTTGAAAGGCTTGGATTAGATGAGTAAATGATTCGGGATTTTGAATAATGATGTGGATGCATCAACGACATGAGCTTCTTTCGAAAACTTCCAACGCACTCGCCATTGATTTCTAAGCCCCATTCAAGCTAAATTAGCCAAACTAATGGCTTCCACGTTCCTTTAATGTTTAATGTTAATAAATCCAGATTACATACCTCGTACTGCCAGACCCCGTTGACACTGCTGTTCATCACCAGGTTGTGCTCGTGGTGTTGGAAGCGGAAGGACATGTGGAAGACGTGGTGAGGTCCCGACAGGAATTCCACGACAAAGCATCTGAAGCCAACTTTAGCTAGGAGACTTGCGTCTTACTTGTGATGTCCATGATGGAGATGACCATGCAGGTCAATACGAGCTCCAGGGATCACCTGCTCGTAGAAGGGCTCCACGAAGGGGACGCACTAAAAAATGGAGATAATGAGGGTGTAGAGACAATAGGCAAATACCTAGGATCAGGAGCTTGCCTACTGCTAAAATTGTATGAGCATCCGGTGCGTTTAAAATTAAATCCGGTCCAAAATTCGGGCTTGATCCTTTTCAAAGTTTCCACTTGCGGTCTTTTCAGATAATTGAAAGCAACCGAAGCCTAGAGAGCGCTTCGCTCTGCGTCATTAGAAAAACCTCGGAAATAAAAGACTATTAATGTTTTTGGTCCGAAAAGGGTATGGCTTTAGCTCAGGCTTAGGCTTGGGTTTGGGGCTTAGGCCGGTTTAAACTTTAGACCTAGGCTTACAAGGAGTGTTTTTTTTTAGTCATCGGCAAAACCTTACGAGACCTAGCTCATTCGATAGAGAATTTCATTCTGAGCAAGACCCCGTTGGCCTTTTTTGCGGAATGGCTAACCCTGATCTTCTAAAATTAAAAAAAATTGGTTTTCTCTTACCATGAGTGCCTTTCGAGCGAAAAGAGAGGCTTTCGAGTGCGGTCTTAAAATTTTATTAAATCAGGAATAGCCATTCCGCAAAAATGGACAACGGGGTCTTCTTCGGAATCGAATTCTCGATCGAATGAGCTAGGGCTTGTAAGGTTTTGCCGATGACTCAAAAAAAAGCACTCCTTGTTAGGCTGAAGGTCAGTTACTAACATCTACAAGATCACCAAAACTTACAGGATGGTGTAGCTCGTGCATGCCGCAGTGGTTGTGATGTCCGTGGTGGTGGTGGTGAGAATGATGGCCCCCTATCTTGAAGGAACCGGGCGGCCTACGCGCTTTTTAGGAGGAGTAGTATCTACGGGGTGGCGGCTTAGGCTAAAGGCCCTTTTATTCGGCTTGATATCGCTCCTTTTCGATCCCTTCCGTGATGACAAAGCGACCAAATAGCGGTTGGGAGGAGCGGGTCGAGTCACCGGGCAGTTTGGGCGCAAAAATCGAAGGGCCAGGGTTGATAAGGGGAGCATGGAGGCTTGACGTCGGGTTGCAAAAAGGGGAGGTGATTCATCGAAAAACGAAATTTAATAGAATTCGGGGGTAATTTTTGGTGCTGCTGTTGCGTGGATACGTATTCAAACGGCGAATCTTGCAATTTCCCAAAGAAAATAGGGTGTTTCTCTCTCTCTCTCTCTCTATCTATCTATCTCGCTACCTCTCTCCTAAATGGTTCCCGAATCTTTCGCAGGCTTGACAAAATTGCACAACAAAGCGTAACGCTTAATTTTTTACGAATTATTTATCAAAAACTCAAAAATTCACAATTGACAGATTTTACAATCGATTCACCGCCTCGAAGAGCTTTTTGGCCGTCAGCGGAGCGTCGAGTACTAGCGGCTTTTCCGGCTTCTTCTTGGCGATGATCGCCTTTAGGAGAGCTGCATGGACAGCGGTGGCAAGCATTAATGGAGGTTCGCCGATTCCCTAGATTGATTTGTTTTCAGGGAGAGAGAGAGAGAGAGAGAGAGAGAGAGAGAGAGAAAGTGAGAGAGAGATAGAGAGAAAGATCGATGCCCTTAACGTAGACTACCAATACCTTTGAGCGATAGATTTGCTCCGGATAGCAAGAAATTCCTTCAAGTAGCTTCACGCGGAATCGATCCGGGACCATTTGCACTGTAGGGATTTTGTATTTGTAAGCAGTATCGGTGAGGAGCTTTCCATTCTGGTCGTACGCCAGATCTTCGCACGTCATCAAACCGTAACCCTGGAGATAATTGGGTTTTCACTCGTTCAAAATCTTTCGGACACTTGCGGCAACAAGAGCACACCTATCGGCACCTTATAAAACTTGCAAACACCTGGAAATTCTGGCTAAAAAAATCGCTTCCTACCTGCATAAAACCGCCTTCGATCTGCCCAATATCAATGGCAGGGTTCAAGCTTTCTCCGACGTCCATTACAATGTCGACAGCGACGAGCTAAAGCGTTGTTTTTTCGTCTGATTCAAGCAAGTTACCCGATGTTCTCCGTTTGAGGTATCCAACTCCACAAGGGTACAGATGGCTCCAGAAGTGTAGTAGCAAGGGTCATCTTTGCCAAGGCCGTGCTGATCGCGTTCAATTCTGAACAAGATCCCCATCGGTTTAAAGTGAGCATGAGGATTCTCTCGAAATTCGGATTTAGTCATATTAGTATTACTACATTATAGTAAGAGCGTACGTCATAAAATACTAACTTCTGTTGAACTCACGTAATAAACTCGCTAGCTTGTAGCGGAGTCTTGTTCAAGTAAGCCTGGAAGCAAGCAGTATTCCAGTCCCCTTCAGCCTTCTCCAGGAACGGTTTCAGTCCAACGATCAGCTTGTCGCAACAGGCCTAAACGGATCGATAAAGCTCCTTCCGCGAAAATCGATACCTTGACAGCCTTTCCGTGGATATCTGCTCCTTGGCTTCCTCCAGTAACCGGAGCATTTGTCGTTTTGTCGGTTCCAACTTCCAGCAGGTTGATGCGGTCGATGGGAATCTGAATAGGCGCAATAAAAAAACCATTTTATTCTTAGGCTTAGGCTTAGGCTTAGGCTTAGGCTTAGGCTTAGGCTTAGGCTTAGGCTTAGGCTTAGGCTTAGGCTTAGGCTTAGGCTTGGAAGCTTAGGCTTAGGCTTAGGCTTGGGCTTAAGCTTAGGCTTAGGCTTAGGCTTAGGCTTAGGCTTAGGCTTAGGCTTAGGCTTAGGCTTAGGCTTAGGCTTAGGCTTAGGCTTAGGCTTAGGCTTAGGCTTAGGCAACAATCTTTACGAAAAAAGGCCCATAGCCCCCGTAGATCCGTTCTGGTAGTGGTCTAGGAGGGTGGCGAGTGGGGGGGGGGGCAAATTTAAACGAATGGAACGAAAATGGTAGCTGCACAAGTAGTACAAGAAAGTAGATGTAAGCACGGCAAAAAGCACAAAAGTGCGTATTATTGCCTTAACCTTCCTGGCTTCATGACACAGTCTGTTTAACCTACCCCTAGAGCCCTGCTCGCACACTGCTGGATCTTAACGTTCAACCCTTGACCCATTTCGACACCGCCGATCGAGATGGAGACCGCACCGTCGTAGCAGATTTGGACAAGAGCCGAGGCCTAAGCTACGTTACAGTACGTTCGACGTTACTTACAGCCTCTAAGGGTCCTGGGTGGGGCATGCCAAATCGAGTGGTGCCCATGGCCACGCCGCGCTTGATAATCGGGGAATTTCTGGAAATGCGGGATTTATCTTAGGTTTAGGGATAAGCTCAGGTTTCGTTTTAAATTCTGGCTTAGGCCACCTGTTGAACTCCTCGACGTCCTTCTCCAGCTTCGTGAACTCGGCCATCTTTTTGCACTCCTCCCAACACTCGAGCATACCGTCATTTCGAACCTTTGCTCCCAGGGGATCCAAGTCGCCGACATGCGCAAAGTTCAGCTCTTTGACCTAAAAACATATGACATTGTCGTGAGTTTTTAAGCTCTACCTCTTCAAAGCTTTTTCCCAAGCTCTGCGCGACATGGTTGACGATCGCGTCCATGATGAAGTAGGCTTGTGGTTGGCCGTAGCCTCTGGAAGCGGAAAAGTCACTCTCTTTCTCTTTCCTGTCTTTCTCTCTCACTCTCTCTGTTTCTATTTCTTTTTCTTGCTCTCTCACACCTGAAAGCCGTATTCGAGCTCTTGTTCGTTTTCACAGGATATACGGTAGAACGATAACTTGGAATTTTGAAGCACGTGGGGCCAAGCAGCCGATAACCTTCGTAACCTAAAAAAGCTCTAGGTTGAATTTTTATTTTCTTAAATACCCAAATCGAATTGTCGATCGACCAGCCCCCATCGACCAAAGTCTCGTAATGGATAGCCTCGATCTTCCCTGAGCTCGAGAAGCCGACTCTAAATTTTTGGAGTTAAGCTTTCAGGGTCCTGACAAACTTGTAAGAACACTTTGCCGGATGCCTCTTCCCGGTCATCATCACATCATCCTGTCTATGCAGCACCATACTAACCGGACGTTTCAGCTTGTGGGCAGCTAGCTAAAAGGGACCTTCAACGTTAAAGTAATCCATCCTACCAATGCCGGCCATCTTGCAAAACCGCATTGAGCACCAGCTTTTCCTCCAAAGGCTCCACCAACACGTCGGATCTAAAAAGCTTAATTGCACGCGAGAGAGAGAGAGAGACAGAGAAAAATAGTGTGAGAGAGAGAGAGAGTGAGATAGAGAGAGATATAGATAGCTCGTGAGAGGACGTGAAAATATCAAAGAAACAGACCTTCACTGTAAAGTTATTGCTCGGAATGCCGAGAAGCTGTGCAGCAGAAAGTTGCGCAAAAGCGGCTCCTTGAGAAGCGGTGTAGAGGATGCTAAAAATAGGAGATAAAGAACAACCGACGATAGCAATTACAGAGAAAAGAGAGCGCAGAGAGAGAGATAGAGGGATCGTCGCAAAGCTGAGACTCACAATTCGTTCTCCTCGCCTGGCACCGCAACGCAAGATTGGGTCTCCATGTAGATGTGCTCCTGTCCGCCCAACCCCACTTTTCCTGATATCTGGAATTCACAGGCTGCCAGATCAGCAGCTACGGCATCTTCTTCCTTTCCGAAATGCATCGCCGGGCCGAGGAGTTCATTAGCTTGGAAGCCATCCTGAACAAGAATTCGCTTAGGTGAAGTCGCTCCAGTTCGTTTTTGGAATTAACTTGTTGCTCCTGGCCAGAGCAGCAGCCCACCTCAACATCCAGGATCGACTTCAGCTTGCTGTACTCGACATTGACGAGCTTGGCAGCCCTTCTGGCTGTCAAGACATCGTTGGCAACAATCAATCCAATCATTTGGCCAACGGATTCCACCTAAACAGTTGGCATATCCGTAGTAATACTGCCGTTAGTTCGATTATCTTGAAGTAAAGTATTAAATGGCTGATATATCTTACTTTTCCAGCCGCAAACAGTCTTGTGTTGTCGTTCATCAAACAGAGCTGACCGGAGAGTGGAGTATTCGAGCCGCCAGCTGGGATGTCCTTAAAAAACTCTTTAGGTATGGTCGCCTTAATTGTCATCTGCCATCTCGATCCCTTTAAAATGTCTATAGAGGCACCAAACCTTTTCCTTAGCTAGGGCCCGAAAAATTAATTACCTTTTCATCGATGTAAGCCAAAACTCCCGGCAACTTCAAGGCCTCGGAAGGGTCAACGGAGATGATTTCGGCATGTGCTTCTTTGCTGAGAACTGGTGCTCCATGAAGCAGACCATCGAGTTTTAGGTCATTTACATATTTGGCTTCTCCGGTGGTGTGTCGGCCAGCAAACTGATGGGCCAAGGGACGTCCACATGCGTCGAAATCAGAGTCGGTGACTTTCTGAAAGCTACTGCTTGTTTTTCTCCCTCGCTCTCTCTCCTCCCTCGCTTCCTCTAACCAACCTGATATAACTGCAAAAACTCGAAATCATCCGCCTTTATCGCCAGATTGTGGTATTGGTCCGTCTTCGAGAGTCGGCTAGCCATATCCCGCAAAAATGACTTGACCATCGCGATCTTGAAATCAGCATCTGGGACTTCTGGATTGAGCGTGGAGCCCAGGCCGTAGCCCCACTCATCGAAGGTATCGGCTAGTTCGGATACGGGTCTAAACCGAAAATTTTTGGGTTTATCCCTCTCGCTCGTTTGCTCCCTTGCTATCTCTCTCTCTCTCTCTCTCTCTCTCTCTCTCACTGCGGCAGTGCAATACGTGTATTCTATGTCATTACCTGTCGAAGATCTTCTCCGACACAACCTTGAGCAGCTCCGATTTTTGGTTGAGACCGGCGACAAGTCGAGAGGACTTGATTTTGCCTGTAGAATATATTAGTACCGTTTAATAAGTCTTTGAAGCGACGAATTACGCATACTGTGCAAAAATTTACCGTTTTCCGTTTCCACCCTAAAAACGCTGTTTACGACACTGGCATCTGCTCCTCGGCGCTCACCATGTTTGTAGGACAAGTAATGGACATTTTTCTGTAATAATGAAATTAGTGTTTTCAAATTTTCAGAAAACTAATGACTCTTGCTCGATTGTGCCGATTGAAAGGGAGCATGGCATCAAATCCAGAGGTGCCTGAACCTGCCTTAAAACTAACCTCTTCTCTCGGGAATTCAATAGCAGTTAACACATCAGTCGGCTTCAGAATTGTCTTGCCCTCGGTATCGAACAACTGCTCAACAGTGATCTTGCTTCTACTCCAGTTCGCCAATGAAAACAGATGGAGCTGACAGTTCACTGCCAATGCCAGCGCGCAAAAGTCGCTGGTCGGGGAGGCTGAGCAGAGAGCACCAGTCCAGCTCTGAAAAATAGATTTAGGCTTGGGATTAGCCTTTGGCACAGGTATAGGCTTAGGCTTGGGCTTATGATTGGCTAAGGCTTAGGCCTGGATTTAGGCTTGGGCTCACGACTTACCGCCGTGTTTTTGACTTGCTCTGCCGAATATTTACGGAAGATACGCAGCATGTCGTCCGGAGCTGCCACATTTTCGCGTATGGCCTTTTCGAGTTGACCAATGCTCAAGGCGCCACCGATGATGATGCGATCTTCGAGGACGTCGACCTGAAAATAGCTTAAAAATTATTAAAATCTTAAACATCAGGATAATCAAAAAATGGCAAAAAAGCAAGGAGTAAATAACAATCTTCTATAACTTTTGCATACCTTTTCCATCTCGGCAATCCGATGAATGCTCAACCAATTGACTCTTGCAACGTTCGGAGTCATTCCTAGCACTATAAGAACCAGATTCTCGTAAGCGATGAAGCTCACCAAGTCTAGAAATCATTCCCGACGAAATAATCTTGAAATCCGGAAGGTTGCTCGCAATTTTAGCAACTTCATTGAGGCTATTTGGAGCGTGGAGTGTCACCCTGCCTCCACGGAGTGCCAAATTACGATCGGCTCTCCAGTCGTTTACCTAAAAAATAACCGGTAAGGGCGAGAAAGCGAGAGAGAAAAAGAGAGAGATAGTCGGACGACTCACCAATAGCTTCGGGGGGAAGATTATCTCCTGACTCGCATCATACTTGGTCATCAACCCAAAATCCGCCAGTTTTCCGGCTTGATTAGGGTTGATATTTTCTTGTTCTTTGCAAGGACATCCGCCGCCACCACCACCGCAGCATCCAGCTTTCGCTTCTCCGGAAAATGAATAGAACGCCTCGAGGATGGGGCGGTAGCCGGTACAACGGCAAAGGTTTCCTAAAGAATGTCGTTAGCCAATTTCCTGGATTTTTAGGGATTAACGATGATCCTAAGCCCAACCTTTGATGGCCTGGCTGATCTCATCCATTGTGGGTTCCGGGTTGTTTCTCAGGAGGGCATACATTGCCATTGTGAAACCGGGGGAGCAGAAGCCGCATTGAGTACCGTGACCTCGCGAAAGGCGTTCCTAAATAACCCTTTTTGACGCTGGTCTAAGGTTTTTTCTTATGAAGAGAAGAGAGAGAAGGAAAGAGAAAGTCATCTCGACACTAACCTGCACTGGATGAATCCGATCCTTGGAAATCCCTTCTACAGTAATAATCGAGCAGTGGTCAACCATAAAAATTGGGACCAAACAGGAATTGATGGCCTCGTAACTAAAACAAAATCTTAATGTAGAAAAAAGCATAAATAAAAATGATAAATAAAAATAATATAAATAAAATATCAAAGAAATTAAGATCGTAACCCTCTCACCGAACTTTCTTCGTATTCGGATCAATTTTTCCGACGACAACAGTACAGGCTCCGCACGCTCCTTCCTCGCAGCCAAGTTTTGTTCCGGTGAGTTTTACTAAAGGTCAAAACGTTGGAGGTTTAAGGGACGATGTAGAGGAATATAGTATGCTTCCAGATAAATCATCTCAAATAAAATGCTGTGAAAATTACGTGTATTCCGAATATAGTACGCCAACGTTAGCTCCGGATTTGGGTCGATCAAATTGATCTCTTCGCCGTTGACGAAAAAGTTTAGGCCGGTTGTCTCGCCCATGATTCTGAAAATAACAATTAAGAAAGAGAAAATAAAGATTGCGAACTCATTGGAAGGTGGAGTAGCCAAAAAAATCCTAAAATGAAAGATAAAAAATGTTTTGTCTGATTCGGGGTCAGAAAGCCACAGGAAAAACAAATATTTTTATGGGACACATTGTAGATACTGTGAATGTAAACTGGAAAAACACGGAACAAAACAAGAGTTAGGCACGCAAAAATCAAAAGGTTCCTGCAAAATCTATTCGTGCTTGTGCGACACGCATTAATGAAATACTAGGTGTATAAAATGGTAGGTACCAGAGGTCGAAAAATAGCAAAAAAAAGTGCAGATGTTTAAAAGTCTCGAAAACACGATAAAGCACAAAACAATTAACTCGTCAGCTCGATTGTTGTCCCGCGGAAAATGCTGCGACAAGTAATGGGCAGCCGACCAGAAAGGGATCCCGCCGCCCGCGACATTCCCCCAAAATAAATCCGATTTGATAAGGGGGCATGTGGACAGCCGGGAGGGGTTGTGCCCTCCTCGTTCGGTCGGAGAACGTTTTTGAAATAATTACGAGCTCCGGGAAAAATGTGACAATGACTACAAACTACAATCGGAGTGTATTATCAGACACTGTACTTGCCAGACTAAATTATTGCACCTCCCGAAGGAAAAGCTTTCCAAACTTTGTTCTAGACCCTCGTGGAGGTCTCGGGGTTAATGCCAACCTCAAACTTGGGTAATTAAACCGAACCCGTGGTTCGCTCGCCGCACTTACCATGCCTTGAGTCCAGGCGAGCGACGCCTGCAGGGCCGAAATTGCTGAAACGCGAAAATTTTTTGCTAGTTTCGAAAAATATTAGCCGCAATACGAGGGACTCTCGGGTTTCGTACGAAACTTTTTCTGGCACTATTTTTCATGCTCTTTCAGATGCAAATTGGGTTGGGTGTTGAAATTGCCTGATTACTCCGCAAAACATCCCTTGAAAGATGATGCAAAGCCCTCGCCCATACAGTTGCGTACAACGGACATACGCGCTATAAAAAAAAGGATAAAATTCAAGAAGCCGAGGTAAAACCAAGCTCGAGAATCTGGCCAACCCGAATCTCGTTTCGGAAAATGGTTCCTGCTTCCAATTCCGTGCAAAAAAGATCCGGTGCGCAGGAACCAAAAAAATTCTGAAGTTTCTAGAGTTGGTAAAGCGGGAAATTCTGTCTAAGGAAAGGTCACCGCTCGAAATGAACGCAAACAACGGCACCTACAAGCCATAAGCATCAAATTTCCAAGCTCAAACATTTTCGCAACTCCAAAACCAGGCAAGGCGACAGGATCGCGCCAAAAACCCGCTGGTTGAGGCCGCCGTGAGTGCAAAATTTGATCGCAGACCAATTTTCCGGGGCGATAGTTTGTGCGGGTAATCCCCGGCAGCCTGTCGTCGGTCTAATGGCCATTGAAGCGTTCAATGACCGTATCAACTCAGGGCACGCTATAGAAGACCGACTGTTTGCTAGGGACCGACTGTTACACAATTGTCTTTTTCGTTTCTCGGGCAGTGGCAGAAACCCCAAAACGGGTTGGCTTATGGCCTGTCAACAGGACAGAAACCACGAACGTGTAGGTACGATCAAGTTTTCGGATTCGAAATTGCTTAGAAAACGAAGGAAACACACTTCGGCTTCGGATATGGCTTTGGCTTAGGACTAGGCTTAGGAGTGGTTAGGCTTAGGCTTAGGCTTAGGTTTAGGCTTAGACTTAGGCTAGGTTTAGGCTTGGCTTAGAGTTGGCTTAGGATTAGAGTTGGTTACTGCTTAAGCTTAGGGTTGACTTGAATTTGTGAAGCCTATTTTTTGAAAATACTTTCTTTGCATTTCGTGAGAACAGTGTCCTTGCAAAAATTTATTATACGTTCAAATTATGGCAAAAAAGGCAAGGAAAAGGTGCAGATCATGATGGACTGAACCCGTGTTTTCAAGTCAATATACTAGAAGTCAATAATTGCTTATTCCTCGGCGTAGGTGTGCTTCTCGTGTTTGAGGCGGCGCATCTCGTTTTTCTTCTTCTTGGGGAGGTAGTCGACGACCATCTTGGAGTACTTGGGCTCGGGCTTTTGCCACTAAAATGGATTATTGATTTTTAAATATGAATTTTTGAGGTATTAAAGCCTGCTTTTTCCGGTCTGCAGAATCTGCGTATTGCCCTAATTTTTACGATGCCCGAAAATGAAGGTTACTTACGTAGTACTGAGGTTCCTCGGTCTCATCGACAGTATGCATTCCTTGTCGGTAATTTCGTCGGTCTCCATCTCGGCATGTGCTCGTGTAGGTGACGACGGTGTAGTCGACGATGTTCTCCTTCTGGGTGGGCTTGCACTTGCCACAGATGCAGATGACTCGTCCTTCCTCCTCGTAGTCATGGGGTCGGGAGTGTTTCTTGGGGCTGAAAAGAATAGGTGTTCAAAAGCGAGAGAAAGCGAGAACGAGAGAGGGAGAGAGAGAGAGCGAGAGGGATAGTCACAGGGTGAGAGAGCGAGATAGTGCGACTCACTTATTCCATGTCCTCAGCTGAGTCCTTCCAGTCTTCGAAGCCTTCTTTTTGATCTCACCATCGATGCTCTCTTGGAAAGTCTGAGCTGTTGCTCCCTTCAAGTGGTAGCGCTCATCATAGTTCTTCGATTCCTGGATCTTTTGTCGCTCCTTCTTGCTGAGGGCCAGCTCGACGTTGATGGTGGAGAGGGTTGCGCGCTGAAACTAAGTATGTTAAGGGGATTGTGAAGCCAGGCTTCGGCTAAGGCTTAAGCTTGGGCTTGCGCATAGGCTTAGGCTTAGGCTTAGGCTTAGGCTTAGGTATCCTTAATCCTTACCTTATATCTGGGCAGCTCCGAAGCAATAATCTCGGGCAGTTCCCATCGGTTATTCTTGTTCAACGAGTATTCTACGTTGAAGTCCATTCCGAATTGATCGTGGTCCTGAAAACCCGTTTTTTTTTGGAAAGTTATCAAGCGCTAATTCAGCACCCTACTACAGTAATGTTTAGGAAACGATACCTCAAAGGGTCTTCCCGACCGAGAGGTCTTCACAAGCAGCTCGGGGCCGAGCTTCCTCGGCTGATTAGCGTGATGCGGGTCCCGTTTCCGGGGGTGCATCGGGATTGCGGTTGCGGTCGGATACGCCATTTGGCTCCTATGTACAGCAGACGACTATACTGAAAGGCATATAATTAAAAACTTGCGTATGAAAAGCAGGAAAAATAAAAAAATCGGAAATTTCCCTAACCTAATCAAATCAATTTCCAATGTCGCTTACGTTCGCTTACGCTTACCTAAGCCAATTGAAAAAAACTAATTTAAATTTTATTACCTAAAGCCGAAAAAAATCGAAGCAAAATTGCCAATTTTTTATTAGTAGAAAATTTGGGAGCTAAAACCAAAAAAAAGAAATAAAATGTGTATTTTTAACAAATATTTAGTAGCCAAATTTTGTAAAGGTAGCTAAAGGTAAGTAAAGTAATATTTGAGGTATTGTTGTGCTGTGTCACCATTCCTCCTTACCATATATTTATACATTCACTGCCCCCGCCCAATGTTGTGCAATCCGGTGTGGGGTTGGGCAGCCACGGCTGGTGAGTCAGCCGCCAGAAAAACGGAAATAGTGAGGGAAAGGAGAGACGCGGCGACAGGACGCCGGTCCCAAGAACGGCGTTTCTCAATTCTCTTACTTTATCTATGTTTTCATGACAAATGACGTATTGTTAAGGCAATTTCATAGCGTAATGTTTTTCATAATGGGTTTTGTTGTGCTTGCGGGTACTGAGTTACATTAGCAACTTTTTAATTTGTAAAATGAGAAATCCATTTTTTTATTACTGTAAATGAACCGGCTAGGAATCGCCTTCTCAATCCCCCATCTTCATCTGGGTATTTCCTTAGTCCGCTGACGAGTGCTTAAGGTAATTTCAGGGCGTAATGTTTATTGGATCACCTGTTTTTGCTTTCACACTAGAGTGAAACAATCTTAAAATTTGAAAAGCTAGATTTTGGGCTATTCTAAATTGTTGCCACGACGCCTTTTTTCTTCATTCTTAACCCTCGAAATACTTTTTTTTCGATTTTTTACTTTAAATGGCTCTGCAAATAAAATTCATCACTCTGAATAAGCATAGGTAACGACCTTGTCGTCTGCTCATAATTGTCAGTTCATGGTAGATTTTCCCCAAGTTGAGAGTTTAATTAGAAAATTACACATTAACGTCTGGACATGCGCGACTTTTATGAGAGATTTTTGCAAATGCACGTCTGCTATGACAGATTTATGCGGTTTTACATGCACGCATTGTTAAAATACTGCATTGAAAATATTGTAAGCAAAAGGTTCAGATCACGAAAGATGGGATCGAATTCCTAATACGATTCATAAATTTCCTTGTCATGCCTCAATCGCCGCATCTCGTTCTTCCTCTTTTTCGGCAAGTACTCGACCACCTCCTTCGCGTAATTATAACGGTCTTTCAGGTCGCGAGCATGGACACCGTGACGCGAATTTCCATCGGCTTTTCGATTAGTGCTTGTGTATCGGACAACGGTGTAATCGACGACGTCTTGTTGAGACGGCGTGAGGTTAGAGGCCAGATGATCTTCCTTGACGTGATCGTGCGGGAGAGAGTGCCTCTCAGGACTGAAATTTACTGTCGGCTTGTGAGAAAGATAGATAGATAGATAGAGAGAGAGAGAGAGATAGAGAGGGGAGAGATATAGAGGAGAGAGAGAGAGATACCCACTTATTCCAAGTCCGCAGCTGAGCTCGCCCACTTTTCGACGCCTTCTTCCTCGATTCACCATCATCATTTGCTTGAAAGGACTGGGCAGCGGAGCCTAAAATAGCTGGTGCGGTTACGGTAGTTTAACCCACCTCTTAAGTGATAACGCTCATCATGATTTTTCGATTGTCTGATCTTCTCCCGCTCTTTCTTGCTGAGCGCCAACTCGACCTTGACAGCCGCGATTGTAGTTTGCTAAAAAAGGATTATATAAACTTTATTATCTAAACTATATTACAAAGGTAAGCGCAAACCGACGACAATGCATAAGCATCAGCCTAAGTTTAGGGTTAAACTTGGGTTTAGGCATAAGCTCCGTCTTAGACTAAGGAAGGCTTAGGCCTAGCTTTGGATGCGCCAATAATTTGCCCACCTGATCAACGGGGAACTCGGAGGCAATGATATCGGGCAGCTCCCATCTGTTATTTTTATTCAACGAGTACTCCACGTCGAAGTCCATCCCGAATTGATCATGGTCCTGAATCAAAATTATTAAATTTTTAAGGACTGGCTTGCAGAATTGTCCCAAATCTTACCGCCAAGGGCCTTCCCG
The DNA here is from genome assembly GCA_958295435.1 of Mesorhabditis spiculigera. NCBI lineage: Eukaryota > Metazoa > Nematoda > Chromadorea > Rhabditida > Rhabditidae > Mesorhabditis > Mesorhabditis spiculigera. Next base: position 199,028 of record CATQJA010001331.1, read on the forward strand.
ACCTCGAGGTCTTTACAAGCAGCTCGGGGCCAATTTGCCTCGCTTTATGTTTTGGGAGCGAACTCCTGGTGCGCGCTTGCGTCCGGATTCCAGATGTTGACGTCGCCATGGGGCTGTATCGAAAATTATAGCAAAGGGGCGTTATAGAAACGGCAGTTAATGAAATCGGAAGTTGTTTGGCTTGGGCTTACAAGCAGTGGCTTTTTTATGATCCTGAAGATTCGAGATGGGACCGAGTCTATCTGTGCAAAATTTTGCGCTGATTCCGGATTTTCCTACTGTTTTTGTGGATGGCCATTTCTCGCAAGCTAGACACGATTTAAGTCCAACGATTAATATAGTTTTTTTTACTGATCAAGATTCGCTAGCTGTTTTATTGATCAAACCTGTTTCGAAGGATTTGATGTCCCTCAATAGTAGCTGATTTTTTTAATTTAAATCGTTGATAACTGGCGAGAAATGGCTATTCCGCAATGATCGTAGCGATATTCAGAATCAGCGCAAACTTCTGCACAAAATAGGCTTGGTCCGATCCCGAAGTTCGGACGATAGGCGGTACTTCGAAGATAAAAAAAAGCCAATAAACGAAGTTGTAGGCAGTGATCTGAAATCTTGTGTTATTGCGCCAATCGCATCTTCCCAAACACTTTTATGCTTGACGACACAGCTGGTTGGGCCGAGTTGTGCAATACCGATAGTGCGTTATTGTAACCAAGGTAGTGATTCAGCTTCCTGTTGGGAACTTGTTGAAGCAACAAGATACAAACTTTTATCAAAATCCGATCCCCGGAAAATGGGATAATCTCCTTCTCGTTTGGCTGTTGTTTGGATCGGGCATCGAATTCTGAAAGTGAAATAAATGTTTGATTGAAGCCGGTATCTACCGAAAAGGTCCTCGTTGGTCTTGCGCCAGATCCGGCCGACGATGAGGTACCACTCCGCACCCGGTCCAGTAGCTTATTTCTTGGCTTAAAATACAAAGTTGAAAAACTGACAAGGTATCCAAACCAGTGGGTGTATCCTCGTTTCCGGCATTTGGAAGACGGATGGTCTGAAAATAAACTTAGGCTTATGCGTAGGTTGACTACATCGATTGACTATTGCTTACTTCCGATCCTTGCCAACCAATATCCCGATATTTTCTTCCACTACAGATTCACCGCTATCACTTTCAGAAGCAATCGAATCTTTTGATCTCCTAGTATCCAACGTAATTTTCTTCGCTAGCGTCGGTTTTGGCGAAGGCTTGTCGCCCATCATATTCTCGAAAAAACTAAAGGATTTTTCCATAGCAATACAAAAACACACGCGAAATGACGCTGATCACTGAAGGAGCCGGTGACGGTCTTGAAAAGGTACATAAAAATTTCGAGTAATGTTACGCAGCTCATTCCGAGGAATAGACCCATGCTGCCGGCGACGTAACCTGACAATAGAGGCATTGGAGGTCGAAAGAATTCTACGAATGAGAAAAATAGCTCGTAGCCAAGCTAAGTTAAGTTAAATTCAGTAAAAAATCGTACTCAGCAAATCTGTTGCCTGGAACCGTTTGTACTGCTTGATCCTGACCAGTTTGTTGGAGGGGAAATCGATGATGATTTCGGTAATATTACTGAAATCCTAATTATGTCTTGAAAAAATACCTACACTTTTCGTGGCGAGCTCTTGACATAAGTCGGTCGCTTCACAATATACCTTGGCCGATTACACTGCGGCTTACACTTGCACGTCGCGCCATCCAGTGGTTTTCCGGAAAAAGTAGCTGTTAGGGGAGAGAAAGAGATAGAGAGAGAGCGAGAGAGAGAGAGAGAGAGAGAGAGAGAGGAGAGAAAGAACGGCGCAAACCCTTCTTGTCAAGGTATCTCTGAAGTTATCTTTAACCGTATCCACCTGTTCGACACCTATTCATCTTTATTAAGGTGCAGGTCGTATTGCCAAAGTGGTTGATGTGGAACGGTGCACAGCCACATCCTTTCAAGAATTGCGCCGCTAAACAGTAGCGGAAGCAGTGGGTGAGGGTGTAGTCGTGTCTAAAAATGTTTTTGGATCTACGAAAAACGTATATAATTCCATACTTTGCTGGTATGCTTTTGTCCCATTCCTTGCTGCACGTGCCCCATGAGCCAATCTCGAGGTAGTCGACCTAGAATTGTGGGAGATTTAACATGGTTGTGGTGTAATCCTGATCCAGTATACTCCGGAATCCTTACTTCCGGATCTTTTAAACATTTAAAAACACTAGCCAAAACGTTTTCCTCGAATTAAATAGGGCTAGTAAGCACGAGGACCTGAATCGGATCATAGATTCGACTGCTTCTAGTGCTGCTGGAACACGAACGAGATCATCTTCAAAACTTGAGCTCAGGCGCTAGTGAAAAGCGATGCGGCCGTCGTTTGTTTCGAAGCATGTTTTCGATACCCAATGAAAGTCAGGGGGTTGAATTTGTTGCTTGCTAGCCCATTTAAATAGCTTGAAATCCGAAACTCCCTGCCTGGAAACTCACAATATTTGGGTGTACAATCATGTGAGCCGTCCGGTTCGGCGGTACGTGAATGCCTTTGGCGCTGATGCTCGGGGGGACGAGGCGGCTGTGCACGTGGACAATGACGTTCGCTGAACTGAGAACGGTTTTCTGGGTGGATTCAGGCTTTCCTGACTAGATTCGTATTACGGCTCTATTTTTGGGGGCAGGACAGCGTGTTTATTTCGTCAAAGCCCCAGGATAGGCCTAGAATTTTAATGAGGACGATCTTAAAAACGGTGTATTATTATTCTCGGATAGAATATTTTTCTTCGTCGAGCAGCCGTACCGACCAATTTAATATCGTAATCAAATTCGTTTTTGCCTAGGAAGGCCTCTGGACCAAATTCGTATTGTGAAACTGTTCTTGAAAACGGAAATCGTATTTTTCTAGCAAAAACCTTGTTGCACGCCTTGAATTTTAAGAAGCATTATCTTGAAAACTTCTGCTTATTGCTTCTACTGCTGCTAGGTCTATTTACATCTCTCCCCTATTTCATTACATGACGTAATTGGACCTGTTTTTCGTCAATTGGTTTCGATTTGTCATATCTATGGGTTGCAGACTCGTACTCCAATTTGGCCTTGAACTTTTGTTGTGAGCAACGAAATCAGGAGATCACGAGATCGCAAGAACTATAAGTTGCTGAGGAGGCTAGCGGCGACACCTTGAGAATCGAATTTTACGTTTTCAATGGCTAAAGATGTTTTTAAGGTTTTAAAACCTCGAAAGCGAATTTATCCTACTGTTTTTCATCCGATTATCTTCCAATTTTCTTTTCTCCAAAGGTGACGAATTTCTGTAACGCCATTTACGATCGGATTTTGAATTTTAATCAGGATATTTTGAGAAGAAAAACCCACATTTCGCTCCCGGATTCCGCACCTGGATTCGCACACGTTCGTTCGGCCTCTTCGTAGGCCATCTCCCCAACGACCAACAAGTCCCATATTCGGTCATGATTTTCTGCGCATATTTACACGGTTCGATGCGCGAGCCGCCGACCTGCAGTGACGAGAACAGCTCGCGACAGGCCAGGCTGAAATTTGAACTTTGGAAGGGCTCGTTGTGGCTGAAATTTCACCCCGGAAAATTGTAGATCACACCTAGGATACGGTGTATGAGCCATTTTTAGCCCCTTCCCAGTTTAAGAACAGCGTTATTTTTCAATATTTCCTTATCACGTTGTATTCCGATTTTCAGGTTTACCACATTTGTTTTTGACCTCTGACTGAATTTGGGCCGTTCGGCGTTCTTTTTGGAAGTCACACGCCTATCAAGGGCTTGAGAATTTGTTTCTGATCATGTTGGGGTGCATTTTTCACGTTTTTTTTTTTCTGGGTCGGTGTGTTTAAGTAGTTCAAATTCCCATCCAGATTTCAAAGTTTTATTAAACGAGAAATAAAACAAGGCACTGAGTATTTTTGAACAAGGCAGAATTTTGTTTGTCAGACTCTCACAAACCTCTTAAAATTTACATTTTTACATCTTCGCGGAACGAAAATGTTAAGCTAGAAATTGTGCTTTAATGATAAACCATAACGCTCCAAGGAGCTGAAATTACGCATCTTTGGTTCCGTAAGAAAAAAACCTGTAATTCAAAAGTTCGACAGCGCTTTGGAGCCACCATTGCATTGCAGCCTATCAAACAAAGCCTTTCGAACTAACTAAATGCCGTTCCGCATTTAATTTTCGTGTGCCCTCTTTCTCTCTTTCTCTCTCTCACTCGCTCGCTCTCACTCCTCTCAGACGATTAGTGCCGTGCCCGTAAATAGTTAGGTCGGCGCCACCCAGCGCCATCGGCTAACCATTGAAAAATCAGTCCGGAAGGGAATGGGATGCTCTTTGGGATTGGATTTCGTCATGTTTTTCAGCTATGCCCACAGCTTTAAGATTCTTAGAACAAGGCTTAGGTTTAGGCTTGGGCTTAGGCTTAGATACTGGCTCAGAACAGATATTTCCAAGGCAGACTTTAAAAAAGCTAAAAACGTTGTTAACATTTACAAGCTTAAGAAAGCACGTGAATAACCTAACTAGTTTTGTCTAAAAAGGCCAAAGTCCGAAAAGTTCTTAGCCACCAGGGTTGTTCATTTTGCGTCCGGTCCGCGTCCGTCCGCGTCCGGGACGGGACGCGTCCCGTCCGTCTCATTAGCATAAAATTTTGCGGACGGACGCGGACGCGTCCCGGACGGACGGGACGGACGCATGGCGGACGGGGACGGGGAGCGTCCGCGCGTCCGAGATGCAAATTAATTCATGGTAATCTTAGAATGAAAACCAGGAAGTTCGCAATTATTTTGCAGGTTTTGCGGTGAATTGGATTTTACTGGACAGTAGGTTGCCATGTACAAGTAGACATGCTAAAAACCAGACCCTACCAAAGGTTTTACGCCCAAAACTGAAAAACTAGGCGCTTCGTTATGATTTGAATCCGGTTTTCTCATTTGCATCGCGGACGCAGTTATTTCCGGCGTCCGCCGTCCGTCCCGTCCGTCCGGGACGCGTCCCCGTCCGTCCGCAAAAATTTATGTAAATGAGCGGACGGGGACGCGTCCGCGTCCCGGACCGTCCGCGTCCGTCCGCGAACAACCCTGTTAGCCACTATAAGAAAAACAACAATAGGCAATAAACGTTCCCGTCATGCCACCCAACCAAAATGACTCCCCCAAAATGGGCACGAAATCGACACCGGGCTGTGCGTTGCATGCGATTCGGCCCGGAACGGGGAGTGGGGAAAAGTACGTGTGTACCCCGATGTGTTTCTCAATCTCTGTGTTTACGCCTTTGTCTCTAGCGCTTTCTGGCTATCTCTCTCTCGCTCTCTCTATCTCTCTCTTTCTCTCTCTCTCTCTCTCTCTCTCTCGCTCTCTCTATCCCTACCTAAAGCAGCCAATGTATTTTGTTTACCCTTGCTTGCCGGAACCCCTCCAATGGCCCCGCCCCCTTTTTGGAGATGCATCGTGAGAGGCCAACAAAGGGTGTGTGGATATTCCACACTCTCTTTCCACTAGACACCTATAAACAACCATCTCACATGGGTCTTTTTCCGCTCTGGATCCATCCATCAAGTGACGTTGTGAAATCAATTGATATCCGATTTTGTAAAATTCGTTTGATACTATTTTACTACTTCTAATTTTGTTTTCAAAACTTTGTATCTTGCTCGGATTTTCCGCTAGTCTTTAAATTACTGTTATGCGATTTTATGAAATACGCAAATTCCAGATTAATTTTCTATTTTCTGTTTTTCGGTTTTGGGAATTTTAATTAGCATCTGAAATTCTATAGTTCTTCGCTTTTTGGTGCTTTTTAGTTTTCGCAACGCTCCAATTGACGTATATAATTTTATGTTTTTTCGAATGATAGCATAAAATTGAAATCTCAATCTCGATGCGTCAAAGCTAAATTCCTTGCTTTTCTCTATCCTACTTTCTCCTGAAAATTCCAATTCCACCCCACCGCAATTACGTAACACGCCTGAATAGGCAATCTCGGGAAAAGGCCAGATCGAAAAATTGGAGGGCAAGAGGCTATTGCATTCATATATTCAATATTTTTGAAAATTATTTAGTCCACCTGTAGTTTGTGTAGATTTCTTCGACCGAAAGCTTTTTGTGAAGTCGATTCATGATGGCCCTCTCCTTTTCGTCCAAATATTCATGCCGCAAAATTCGCGAGATCACATTCACCCCGTAGTCGGTGAGGTTGTACTCTAAAAAAATTAAATAAATATTCGCGAATTTTTGAAGCGCAATTTCGCTCTCTGAATTGAATCTGTCTGTTTAATTCTTTTTGCAAATTTTTCTTTTTATAAAAATTTATTTTCAACATTTTTCAGATTTTTCGCTCTTTAAAAGTCGACCAAAATTAATTTTTCGTGTTTCGCTTATTCTCGACATTTTTATTGCAATCCCGGGCTCAGTCAGCCGATTTTCTCGTCAAAAATTTTCTCCAAAAAAGATTAACCCGGCGGGTTACCATGGATTTTGGAGGGCATTTTTCTTGGACTAGCTGTTCCGGTCTCCCCGGTCAGACAGATTCATTTTTGGATGAAATTATTTTTCTTGAATCGATCCATGAGTTTTTCTAACATCAAATACACCTTTTATTTCATCAAAAAGTTTCCGAAAGAAACCGCAAAGCCGAAAAAATTTGAAACTTCAAAAAATTAAAATTTAGCTTTTCCTAAGTTGTTTCTGACAATCAGGTCTTGGACGCCTTTTCTTTAATGCGTATTTCCAGTTTCTACCGTAATCCCGTAAATTTAGAGCTGAAAAAGACTCACTTTTCCACAATTTATCCTTGAACCCATTCTCCCGGCAAACCGTGACATCCGGTAAATCTTCTCGCTCCATGATTTCATGGGTAAATTTCCGGAATGTCGGTTTAGAATGGTAGAATTGGAGCATTAGACCAGACTAAATACTTTATATTTTATTTGTATGACTCCTTCTATTATTTTAAAGCTTAAGCTTAGGCCTTGGCTTAGACTGAGGCTTAGGCTTAGGCTTCGGCTTCGAAGAAAACTTACATGCAAAATAAACAGCACTAGGCAAGTCACCACAACCAGCGACCAAAATATCCGACTAGGCCAGGTATGGGAAGAGTAGATACGGATCTAGGACCCGATTTTGTAGTTTACTTTACTTTTGTAGCCGCTTACCATGCCGTGATATGTGGTCAATGAAGTGAATTCTTTACTCTCGTCGTCATAGACGTGGAGCACAATTCGGTGCTTGGGTTCTTTATAGAGGATTTTCTAGAAAAATTGGCTTACTAGATTTCAGGTATTTCCTACCTCCTCTTCCTCATCGTGCATATTTAAAAAATAGAAAGATTAGAAACGCACCAGAGAAATAAGAATTTTCCAAAAAATCGATGCAAGCAGCAGCCGGCAGCCCGTCTATTCGGAATGGCTTATCAGGGGGCGCGAATTCCTCCTTGAACATTTTTTTGCAGATTGGGAGAGGAATTACAAGGAAAAAAAATTCGAAGTAGATTTGGATTCAATTGTCTTTAGAAAAAGCTTAGGCTTAGGCTTAGGCTTAGGCTTAGGCTTAGGCTTAGGCATAGGCTTACAAGGAGTCGTTTTTAGGTGATATTGGAGTTTTTGAACGAGACCTAGCTAGTTCGATAGAGAAAAAAATTCTGAACAAGATGTCGGTTTCCAAATCTGCTAACCGTGTATTGTATTCAATAAAAATTAATTTTAATGAAAAAATTCCTGGACGTCAGGCTGCGACCCATGGATCAGGCCCGGGACATAGCCCACAGCGCGAACCAGCATCCGCATGAGATCGTGGCCTAGTGGATAGTGCCGGCGCCTATCAAATTTTTGCAAAATTATGCCCAGGGTTCGGAACTTTTTGTGATTTATTGTTTTGCTTTTTGGTTTTTCATGCCATTGGAATCGAATTTGGCATTATTGCGCAAAAAGCAAAGAGTTTTACTAGCGTGGAGTCGAACCCGCTGGCAAAAAAGACAAAAACTTATGAAGCAAGCGCACTACCAATAAGCCAGCTGGTCATGGCTGGAGGGAGGCCTAAAGAGTGCTATGTTGACGCGCACCCAGAGCGCCGAATCTGCGGATCAGGCGGAAAATGATGGTTAGATTAATGATTTTCAAATTAATTTTTATTGAACAGCGTACACGGTTAGCAGATTTGAAAAACGACATCTTGTTCAGAATTTTTTTCTCTATCGAACTAGCTAGGTCTCGTTCAAAAACTCCAATATCACCTAAAAACGACTCCTTGTTAGGCTTAGGCTTAGGCTTAGGCTTAGGCTTAGGCTTAGACTTAGGCTTGCTACAAATCTCTTTTCCTGAGATGTATTTTTCTTTGCCTTTATGCTATCCTAGTGGGCCAGATTCGTGGCCGTGGGTGTCGAGGCTTAGGCTCGTAATTTCACACCAAAATTCTGCCGATTTTTCCGATTTCCTTCAAGCTCCCATCGAACGCGGTAAGACCTTTTCACCCCCGATTAAACCTCTGCCTTCTCAACGGCGGAACTGGAAGATTTATCTGGGCCAACCTCAGGCCCCAGAGAGACCCAACCGCCACTTTTTGTGTAGTCGCGTATGTCTGCCCCACGGAAAGTTGTGTATCTTTCCACAATCTCCACCCTCTCCCCTCAGCCATCCCTCTGCTTACTTCCAGATCTTTTTCTGAGGGCCACATGCCCTCCCGGGACCGGGTGAAGGGAGAAGCCCTTTTGCTAACGATCTGTCCCGGCTGTTAGGGCAGATTTTCTTCCTGATCATTTGTTAGAACGGTTTTTCTATTTTTTTTTTGGTTTCTTTGATCAGAGATTTTTGTGTTTTGAGTCGTTCATGGTCTTTTGGAAACTAAAAAATCAAGTTTTGCGTGATCAGAAACACGAAAGAGCAGTTTAACAGGCAAATTCCAACAGAAATTTGTATTTTTGTAAAGGTGAAAACCCAGAAAAGTCAACGGTTTTTACCGGAATTTTACTCAATTCTAATTTTCCGCAAATGTAGCTTGTAATAGTTTTTCTATTCTATTCAGCAAATTTGTGTTTTAGTTTTGATCAAACCTTAGCGTTTTTCGCCTCTGTTTTCAAGTTTCTGAAAATTCTAGCGTTCAAAGTTACTTTTTGGAAGCTGATCTTGTTAATTCTAGGATATACTGCCTTTTTGGAGTCGTCTTTGGAGCTCATTTTCATTTTTCAACTTATTAAGCTGTTTTTCCTCTATTTAATACATTAAATCATACCAAGAATGTATACCTGAAAACTTTTTTAGAACTCTTGTTGCTAGTCTGAACACTGGTTTTTACTGCTTTCGTAACTGTCACCGCGAATTACCTTATGTAATCTGATTTTCCATAGTTCACCCTTGGTCAATTTCCATAGCTATAATCCACTACAATACCTTCCTAACAACATCTTTTGTGTTGGCGACGCTGGCCGCTTTCCCGGTTCCAGCCGCTCTCCCCCTGTGCCCATATTCCCCGATTGGCGGTCCTCTCTCCCCTCTCTCATAGCCCGGGTCACAGAGGCGCCCAACACCCGCTTCCGTGGCGCAATCGGCAGCGCGTTCGGCTGTTAACCGAAAGGTCGGTGGTTCGAACCCACCCGGGAGCGTACTTTTTGCTTTTTGGGGGACATGATTGGTTATCGTTTTCTTCAGCGTTTGCTCCGATTTCCATTGTCTGGCGCTATTTTCTTTGCGTTGTAACCCCTTCACTAATTACTCATTTGCAGCTCAGATGGAGATTGATCACCCCCGATTGAGGCGTAACAAAGCGACGACATTTTTGCCGGACAGTGAGTTGCGAAAATGATTTTAGAAGACGTTGTTTTTAGAAGTATTTGACCTAAGCCATGCGTTCGTCGTCCCGCTGAAACACGTGCCCATCGACGGGCTGATGGCCTTGAAAAATTGCAGTGAATCGCCGCTTGCGTAAGTGGTTTTTGGACTTGAGCTTTGGGAGTTGAGGATGGCAGATTTGATCGTTTGACCGGAAAAGTATCTTTGGGCTTGAAAAGAACTGAATACGATGCCTTTGAGACCTAAAACGGTACCTTAATAGCTCAAAAACAAAGCTAAAAACTTGTGAGGTCAATCTGCCAAGACTATCATCAATTACTTAAAATTCCGCCTTCTCCTTGATTTCACGATTTTCAGTGACATCAGTATCCCGGTGTGCAGCAGCAACAGCCCTGGCCCCTCCTCACCAAAGGGTTCGACCGCGTCGGCTGATGGATCGACCGGGGAGACGGACTACAAGACCCTGACTTCACTTCCGCTCGGTATGCCCGCACGGTTTCCCATCCACAAATCATACTCGGTGACCTTGTTGTGATTCGGATACTCTAAACAGCTCTAAACAGCTGAGCTATACCAAGAACTTGCTAGCAAGAACTGCTGGGAGCCATGAGTCTGGCGGCCATGATGGGTGAGGTGGATTAAAGCGGTTGGAAATGTTAGGTTAAGGACCTTAAGCGTTAAAGCACGATTTGAACATGTGATACAATGTAGTAAGTAGTCTATTTCTAATTATGTGTACTAAGTGGGGTAGCGGGGGCGGAAAACCTTAAAAAATGACAACGTTTTTGTCAAGTATCGACCATTTTGCTCGAACAATCGATATCTTTGATAATTTAATACAAATTTATAAAGTTTTCAGGAATAATAAAAAAACATAAACGCTGTCCTATTTATAGTTAAAAAATTAGCTTTTAAGAAAAAAAGTTATTTCCGCTTGATAATGCGAAAGAACCATCGGACCAGACTAGGCGAACCTGGCCCAAAACCACTAACATACTGTAACTACGCAAAAATACAAATGACCGGATCAAGACCACCAGCGACGTTAATCAGATTACCAGTTGGGCTGAAAAAGTATTTCTCAAGTAAAGATAAGATAACCCTGCGAATTCTCAGCTGACCAGCAAACCCGTATTTCCTGCAACATGGATCGCTTTTCAGAAGAGCCAGAGATGATGTACACCTACTTACTTCAATTGAGTCAATGCTACGAGGCGATGGCCCCCAATCAGAAAGTGGTCGCTTTCACGAGTGATATGCCCGTCCGGAAGGCTTTTTATGGGCTTGTATATAACTGTAAGCTGCCGTCTAACTTTTCTTTAATGTCGTTTAGCTACAAGAACTGGGTTAATCGTGGATTCGGAGAGTTACAACATTATTGGAGTCCTGTCAGTCACCGATTTTGTCATGGTTTTGATGAAATTGTGGAAATATCAACAACAGGTTACCAGTGAGTCCTATTCATTTAGTGGAAAGGTTGAATAGTACCTTACGATACCTAATACCTTTAGATGGCGACAAAAACGAAAACGTCACCACCGAGAAGCTGACCGACCTGGTCGGCTGCATGCCGGTGGCGCGCTGGAAAGGTAATTCCGGCGGTAATCACACGATTGATGGTGCGCAAGTTTTGATTATACAGTAGTTTAGTGTAGATAGTTTAGTATAGAAAAAGTAGGCGACTAGAAAGTGCGCTAGAGGCTCTAAGGGTCAGCGCCAATGGTAGGCCATCTTTCAGACCTTGGAAAAAGATTTCTTAACTTACTAATCCTACGTAGTTGTAGTGTAGAAAAATATTACGAGTCCGACCTTGCTCAAATATCCTTTTTGTAGAGCACCAAAAACTGGACGGCGACTGCTACCGGGAGTTTATTACGGTAGATGTGAAAGACAGGTGGGAGTTCGATTATGGAAAATCTCGGTTCTGGTTCGTTAGCGGGGGAGGGCCACGTTAACGAGGTTTTCAAAGTGTCATTATTTTTTGGCGACTACATCACAAATTCTGAAATCAAGAAAGTTATAACAAAAGCAAAAATAGTCCTGAAAATGGGGATGGCTTTTCTGGATTTTCGATATTTTTCGACCTTCTGGTGTTCGATAAAGCATCATAAAATATACTAAAAGTTTTATATAAAACTCCAATAATGTAATTTAACGTAAGAGAAGCTATTGATAAAAATGTTCCACCAACGGATAACCCTCCCCCCCGCTAACAAACCAGTTTTGTAGTCTATTCCACGCCATCGAAATCCTCCGAAAACGGAGAGTTCATCGTCTGCCTGTTATGGATTCTGCCACAAATGACTGTATGTTCATCCTGACCCATCGAAGAGTGCTGCATTATTTGTGGAACTTTGTAAGTGAACTTTCAGGTTTTTTTAGCTGATTTTTAGTGCCTCCTACTCCCAAAGCCCGACTACATGACGAAGAGTATAAAGGAGTTGAAGCTGGGCTGTTGGGACAATATTGTTTCCGTAAGTGTTTGGGCATTTTTTTCTTTCGTTTTCGAGTTTTCGGGTTCTGTTTTTCTACATTCAAAGTATCGTTTAAGGTTGACGAATCTACCACCCTCATCGACACCCTCGATCTCCTCATTGGTGAAAAGATCAGTGGGGTTCCAGTTGTCCAAAACGGCACTAAAAAGGTTGAAAAATCGCTCAGAATTATATAATTTTAATTAGGTCGTAGCAGTCTACACCCGATTCGACGCAATCGCGGTTGGGTTTGATGAAAAGTTGCAACAGTTGAATATGTCGGTGGCGGAAGCAGTTGAGGAGAGGAGAAAACTATTCGTAAGTATCAAAACCTATGATTAAGCCGAAAATTTTAGGGTGGTGTTTCCGGAAAGGAATCCGTGGTCACTGTGCAAGAAGATTCGACATTTTGGAGTGTCCTCGAGACGTTCATCGAAAAGAATGTACATAGACTATTTGCTGTTGATGATGAGGGTAGCCTAAAGGTAAGTTCGACTGCTTAATCTGGGTTTTTATTCTTTAGCTCTCAAAGAGTAAAATCCTCAATTTTCAGGCTGTGATCTCGCTGTCGGACATGATTTGGTACATGGCCATCCGGCCGGACGAGGAAAAACGGGCGAACAACAACGACAAACCATAATTTGTGATGTATTCATGTCATAAACTCTATTCAATTTGCTTCAAAGTATTCCAACGCAAAATGTGGCGCGAAACCTTTTCAGGCACCCAATTTCGTGTCATTTTCTTGCCACGATGAGCTGGCGTCATAACAATAATCAGGGCGCGAAATCACATCAAATTTGTTGAGGTCGCCGGGATGTAGGACGCTGATGTTTCAAAGAATTCAAAGAATGCTCGATAAAGACCTGACTATTCTTAACGACACAAGACGATTTTCTTTCGGCGTTGAAAGATAAGCATAGTTTTCTCGTATTCGAGCGGAAAAATCGAAGTTCAAAACTACAGAGCTCTAGAGTGGTCTAGCGTAAACCAACAGTATAAAAGATATTTTTTGCATAACTTGCAAACTCATGCAGCTGGAGGTCTCAAAGCTTTAGAGAACAATTGAAATACGTTTGGCCTCTCTTGAAAATGGCATGTGGCGAATGGCGAATGGCGAAATGCCAGCGTGGCCTTTTTTATTGGGATACCCTATAGGTGTGAATAGCCACAAAACCCCATAAGGTATAGTAAATTTATTAAAAAAAACTGTATCCGGTTGACTCCAGATGTCTTTCAAGCAGTCCGAGTCGAATTCGAGCCCTGGCCGGCGAAGATCTGGCCCTGGGCAGGCTGTCCTCTCTTGGGCCCGAAGTTGACGGCGCGAGGTCGGGGAGCACATCTGAATGTTTTGAAAATAGGGAATATCCGGTTCCTCTTACTTCTCCCAGGTCTTCTTGGTGGATATCTGAGACTTGACGTCGAGGATGACGGTGTCAAAAGGGTACGAACCATCCGCCACTTTTTTGAGGAACACCTCGGTGATCAAGTAGCAACCCTGGAAAAAATGGTTTTTCGGCGGGCAGAACTTTGCGACTTCATTAAAAATACTCACCTGCCTCGTGGACCCGCAAGTGTGGTGAATGTGAATCTTGGGGACGACGCGAACCCATTGGTCGGTTGAGGCATTGAAAAAGACCTGCCCATTCGGGAAGTAGTTTTCCGTGATGAGGTCGTCAAAAGAGACTAAAGTAGTCGATTAGGTTCAGGGAGCAAGGAGATAAAACCCATCCGCGAGGGAATCATAGTGCTTGGCGCTACTAGAAATGCGCAATACGCATTCCGATTTTAAGGATTTAGGTATCTATCGAAAGCTCCCGGAAAGGCGAGAAAACAAGCACCGAATGTGTTTCAATAAAGGCGATTTAATTCACGAATTTTTGGACCAAAATCCATGAACACTGCATGACGACGCAGATTTTACTCTTTTTTTAGGGCATTGTTTCATAGTGTTTCTTTTCGGAATTGTTGTTTTTTCTTTCTAAATGTCAAAAACCATAATATTTCAGTTCGTAATGTCGAAATTTCTCTCTGTTGAATTTTCATAACCACGAAATTTCATAATGTCGAACTTTACATAAGCTAGTTTTCCCAGAAAAACTCTCGGAATCCGATGCAAAAATTTTGACATTCTGAATTTCAACATTATGCCATTTTGACGTTATGAAATTCCGAAATCATGAGATTCAGAAATTATGAATTTCGGAATTATGATTTTCGAATTATGGTCCCGCTATGACGTTGGCGACGCTATAAGCCAATCTTCTTCAACTTTCCAAAAAAAAAATAGCCTTACGGTAGTCATGATCGTACAGCTGGACCAAAAGATCCTCATCGCGGAACGGCTTGCCATCGGCCGTCTTGTTGCAGGTGATCAGGCCCTTGGTGACGATTCGCTGTTCATAGGCTTTTGAATAGTGGAAGGACACGGCCAGCAAGAGTAGAACTGTAACGAGAGCCATCGCTCACGAATAATGAGGTGGAAACCCTTGGGGCGCCCTATATCATGTCCTATCGACGATGCGCTGGCGACACAACAATTTCCTGTGGGACGCAATTTTGATGTTTGAAAAACTTTTTCGAATTGTCGGGATGTAAACATAGGACGTGGACAAGTTAAGATGACGATATTGGTGGGCGGCAGACGTATAATAAAATCAAGAGACGCAGCGACGTCAGCTTTTTGTAGATGCTGGTTTTTGCTTGGTTTTCATCACGTCAAAAATTATAATTCGAGAGATTCTAATGATGAATGAAATGATTTCTAAACGAATGAGGGAGCAAGAGACTAGAGATATTTTTTAACTCTTGAAAATAGTTTTTTGCATAGTGCATCGTTTTTCTAGGTCCACAGGCTCTAGGTTCAAGGCTCCATAAAGTTACAGTTAGTTTATGATGGTATAGCCTCAGTTCGTTATTTAGTACCTGCCATAGCCAAACCAGTCGATAGAGCCGCAGATACCCACGTGGAACCTGAGCTTCTCGGGTTATTTTTTGTAGCTACTAGTACCAATCGAGTCGATAAAGCTTTATTTCCAGAAAAGTATAAGGGTAAAATGAGATTTCTCGTGTTTAAGCGCAGTTGACAGCTTTCTCATCAGCCTGGGCAACGTCCAACGTCACATAGGTCATGTCGTAGACGCCGTTGATCTTGGCCTGGGGCACCTCGTAGCGAGTGCGAGTCCAGCAGCCCTAAACCTGGGGGTGACCATCCAGTCACTGGTAACCCACCTCCTTCTTGACGCGGCACTTGTGGTAGATGAACAAATAGGGCTCAATTGTTCCCCACTCGTCGTCCTTGCCGAACACGTTAAAATTTCCCTGGTCGTCAGTGTTGACGGTGGCGAGTTTGTCGTCGAGGGAGACTGAAAGATAGCGGATTTTCGGTGGATAAAGCTTTCTTTATGCCTTTTAAATAATTATGGAAGTCTTCGAAGAGGAAAGAGAAAAAAAGGGTATTTTGGGAGTTTAAAAATTCTAGATACCTCCATCCTCCTCCATCAGCTCGATCTTCAGGCCGGGTACTCGCTTCTTGTTGCAAACGGCGATGCCCTTGACGGTGATGTTGGAGACCTTGGCGAGTGTGATGCCGAGGAGGGCAGCGAGGATTAGCAGCTTCATAACTAAAAAAAACAGGATTGACTTTTCTTGGAAGATCTGGACAAATAAAGCGGCATGCAGACGAATTCGCAGCGAAATGCAGAGTTAGAAATGTTTTAATTGAAGACATTTGAAAGCCGAAGATTGTGTTTTTGGCAGCTAAGGGGGAGACAACGAGGAAAGCTAGGAATTTAGCAGGTTAAACTTGTCAAAAACATTGGTAATACGACCCGATACTTTACGGAACTGTTTTTATTTAGGGTAAGATGTTACTACTTTACTGCCTCAGCCGGAAGTTCCCTAAAGTTTTCCGCTATTGCTTTGTTGTTTTACATTCTTAGGGGCTGGAATTAAGACCCTTAATATGTTTTGATGTTCTATCGAATGATCTATCAAAATCCCAACAATATAGCGGAAATCTCGAAAATTCTTGGAACTCCCGGCTGGGGGTCAAGTAAAGTCTAGCAGCGTTTAGCAACGCTTTTTGTCTAGAAAACCAAATTTTGAGTACCTAATTCGTAAAACGGGAGTAATATTAAAGTTATGGACGTAGAAGGAGCCTAACCTTCGAAATACTACCTGCTACTGTACCCAATTGTTGTCTACCCTTCCCCACAAAAGTCAATCGACGGAAAAAGCGATCAAAATAAAGGGATGCGGGGGGCTGGTCGGGTAGCCCCCTCCTCCGAAAACTATCCCCATCAACTCATCAACTTTTGTGGCGATGGGATATCATCATTTTATATCCCCAAAATCCCTCCCCCGCGCTCTCGAAATGGGATAAACGCGACACGGCAATTTTGAGAATGCCCGACGCCCCCCGAAAACGCTTTTCCGGGAGTAAGCGGGCAAAAACAGTCTGACTCACTGGGGCGATTGAGTCGATGACAAATGGGTGAAACTGACACGTATGGCGAGTTTGAGCTCTCGGCGTGCGCGAATGGGCTTCACGTTTTGCGGCCGCGCCAATTATTTTTGGGTCGAAGTGGGGAACTACGCGAATTTGGACTTTTGTGTTACTAAAAATAACAAAATTGTTTTCTTAAGGAACTAAATTTCAAAGCTCCAAACCTTCAAAGTCCAGTGATAATTTGAACGCGCGGTAATACGCCATGTATGTATCTTCAGCTCACACCAATTCAAATTGTATTCTCATTAAATGCTTAATCACTCGTTTACTTCACGCCGCTTCACGCAATTGATCCTATCCGCACTAGCGATGTCCAGAAGGACGAAGTTCATGTCATAGACACCGTTCAGCTTTCTGGGCGGAATCCGGTACTTGCTGCGAATCTCACAACCCTAAAAATGTTCTGCTCTAGAAGTTCCTGATGCGAAGATTTATTCAGAAGACACTCACCTTTTTAACGGTCCTACAGTTGTGGTAGACGTTCAGAAAAGGCTCGATCATTCCGAACCGCTCCTTCCTGCTGAACACTTCAAAGTTACCCTGGTATGTGCTGATGGCAGAGTTCAGCAACGCGTCGCCATTAACTGGAGAAGTTTAGGCAAGCTTTTAGGGTTGTTTTACTTGTAGATTCCATCAATTCAACCTTTATCCCCGCCATCTTGTTTTTCTTGCAAAGGAAAATTCCCTTCACGGTGACGTTTGCTGGGAGGTCCCACGCGACGGACGCGCCGCATATTAAGATGGTTAGGATCAGAAACTTCATCGGAAACCAACGATAGTAGATACCAATAAAATCGATGGTAGAACTGAAAACTAATGGAAAAAGCAACATACTTCTCCTCCCGCCTGGGGCGGGCGGAGAAATAGACTGTGCATACTACCAAAGCAAAAACGGAAGGTATCCGAAACGAGGGAAGCCTGTAAACGCAACTTCTTGGCCAAACAAATGACCAAAGCCTTTTTTTGCATGGTTAACGCTAGATGTTGTGGCTGCTTTCGTGTCCCTTCTTCAAATCTGAGGCGGACTCGCTTGTGCAAGAAATGTAAAATGATTTTGAAAAAGAGCAGAATTTTAAGTACCAACTTGATTCAAGCGTGGCCACGTGGATTCTTGGTTGAATGTCTCTCCGCGACCAGAGTTAAGTTAATTTTTATTCCAGGACGCGTCGAATCTTAGCGTTTTTTAGCGGCGCTTCACGCAATTGATCGGCTTCTCATCAGCGGTGGCGATGTCCAGAATGACAAAGTTCATCTCGTAGACGCTGTTCAGCTTGTTGGCCGGAATCGGGTAGACGCTACGGGTTTGGCAGCCCTGAAAATTAATTGTTCTTGATTCTCATGCTCTGACTCGAAAATTCTAGCTGAGAATTCAACTTGACGTCACTCACCGGCCTGATCGTCCTGCAGTTGTGGTAGATGTACAAGAAGGGCTCAATCTTGCCGAACTCCTTCTTCTGGCCGAACAATTCGAATTTGCCGAATTCTTCGGTGATGGTCGAGTTCAGCAGGTCGTCGGTGATTACTAAAAACATCAAAAATTCACATGCTTCTAAAGTGTAT
Organism: Mesorhabditis spiculigera; assembly: GCA_958295435.1. Lineage (NCBI taxonomy): Eukaryota > Metazoa > Nematoda > Chromadorea > Rhabditida > Rhabditidae > Mesorhabditis > Mesorhabditis spiculigera. Next base: position 217,386 of record CATQJA010001331.1, read on the forward strand.
GCTTTTTTTGTATATTTTCGATAGGTTAGGGGTCTGGATCAGTTACATAGAACTTACCTCCGGACTCCATCAAATCAACCTTGATGCCGCCCGTCTTCACGTTTTCGCAGGCCACGGTGCCCCTCACGGTGATGTTCGACTTGGTGTCGAACAGGGCGACGGTGCAGCCGAGGAAGGCGGCGAGGATGAGGACCTTCATACCTGAAAACAAGGGTGGACTGCGGGTCTGCTTGATATTAATGAATGAAAGCGGAGGTATCTGACAGGAAGGCAGCTTCCTGAAGCCTTTTTAAGCGCAAATCTGAGCCAGCCCCCGAACCAATCAAAACCTCTTGCTCATCATCAAAGCCATTTTTATTTTGGCTGAGAATAGATGTTATGGCTTCATGTGACGTTCTCCTGACATCTCGAAAGCCTTGGAAATTGTCTTTGGGCAACAGCAAAGCTACGGGATTCCAAAAAGGATATGAGAAATTCGGCTTGTTCTACGTAGTTCATAAGATATAATTCCAGATTTTATTCACGAAAAAAACGCCTGAATGATGGAAATTGAAGCTCCATCTTTAGGCTTCAGGGATTATTGACAGTTCACAGCTGTTTCATCCGCAGTGACGACGTCAAGAATGACGAATGTCATGTCGTAGACGCCAAGCAGGTCACTTTGCGGAACGGGATAGACACTGCGGGTTTGACATCCCTGCATCAAACGTTAGAATTCTTGTGTTATTGGACCACCTGTCTGATGGTCCTGCAGTTGTGGTAGATGTACAATAAGGGTTCCAGCTCGCCAAATTCCTTCTTGTGGCCGAAGATAGTGAAGTCACCTTGCGGCGTGCTGGTGGTCGAGTTGAGCAGATCATTGGTGATAACTTAATGGTAGCTGTTATATCGCTGTGACAGGATTTTTCAAACTTGGTTAGCTATATTGACAATTCATTTACGTAATAGCGTATAAGGTTCATGGTAAAGTGACCTCCAGTGCTCATCAGGTCGATCCTGATTCCGGGCTGGCGCCGGGATTGGCACACCACGGTTCCAGTGACGGTGATGTTGGAGCTGGTTTCCCATTCGGCCACGACGAGGCAGAGCAAGGATGCAAAGACGAGCAGCTTCATACCTGAAGAACGCAGTTACCATTCTTAATTAAATATCCTCGCGAGCATTAAAAACGAAATAAAAGTGGCAAAGTGAATTGCCATGTGCTTCATGCCCTTTTATGCAGTTCACCAGCACCACCGAAACAATTTTCGCAGCTAGGTGCATTAATATTTTGGCTAATGGCGATGATGTTATGTCTTCTCATTTAAAAATTTATGGAGCCCTTTGCGGCACAAAATTTGAGATAAAAAAACTATATTTTAGTTGATGAAAATTTTGATTGAAATATCAGGGAACAACTTTTGGGAATGCTGCATAAGCACGAGACGGCTAGTTTTATCTGAATCTTAAATCTTTACAAAAAAATCTTACAAAAATCTCTTAAATCTTCACAAAAAATATCGGAAACATATTAACTTTTGTAAGCCGAAGTCTTCTGCCGTTTTAAGCCAAACGTTTTTGGGAAAGAATATAGGGTGAAATCGAAACTCAAATCGTTTATCAAAATTTTCGCACGAAACGGATTTATTTGCAGTTGACGTCCTCTTCCTTGCGCTGGGCGACGTCGAGGTTGACGAATGTCATGTTGTAGACGCCGTTGATCTTGTCGTCGGGGATCGGGTACGGACTGCGGAGTTCGCAGTTCTAAACGGCATTCATCCATGATACTCACTACACAGCATCTTAAAACCCTACGCCACACAACTTTTTACCCGCTTACCGGCTTGTTCCGGCGGCACGCGTGGCTGATCCGAAGGTAGGGCTCAATGCTTCCGATTTCCCATTTCTCACCGAAAATCTTGAAGTTGCCCTGGAGATCGGTGCGGGTGGTGTTGAGCGTCTCGTCCACGAAGACTGAAAACGACAGCATTTTAAAATTAAAAATTTCGAATTCTTATTTTTTAAAAATTTTAAGAATGAAAAATAAAATAACAAATTGACATTTAAATTTTTCAAAATGCTGTATGGGACGATTTACCTCCGGCCTCTCTTAACTCGACGAGCACGCCGGGGATACGCTTTTCCCCGCAGATGACCGTGCCGATGACGGTGATATTGGAGTAGGACCTGAAGTCGAACGAGGCCAGCGCGCAGCAGACCAAGGCGGAGAAGATGAACAGCTTCATTTCTGAGGAAAAATATCGTGATTGGAGAGAGAGAAAGGGAGAGAGAGAGAGAGAGCCAGAGAGCCAGAGAGAGAGAGAGAGAGAGAGAGAGAGAGAGAGAGAGCGAGAGAGCCAGAGAGAGTGAGAGAGACGGAGAGGGGGGACAGAGAGAGACAGAGGGCGAGAGACGATAGACACAGCGAGAGAGAGAGAGAGAGAGAGAGAGAGATCGAGAGAGGGAGGGAGAAAGAGGGAGAGGGAGAAGAGCGCGAGCGAGAGGAGAAATGCAGATTAAGAGGATGGAGGAGCAAGACAATGGCTACCGGAATTTTTCGCGATGCCATTTTTGCATTATAAAACCAAAAGCGCAAATTTGAAGAGCCTCCATGACAAAGACGACATTCTTTTCCAATTTCGACAGCCTTTATAAGGAAATTGCCTGACTTATCAAAACTTATTATTCACATTTTTGGGGCCCTTATTTTGACTCTTCCGTATCGTGACGAATGTTATGTCTTTTCCCCAGATTCGCAAAAAATCTAATGAAATTGCGCGCCCTCGACATTTCAATTTCCGGAATCAACATAGAAATTTATTCGAAAAATTTCTCTACAGGGCAACGAAATAGTCGTAGCCGCCTTGGGTTCCGTCCTCTTTTCGCCGACGACAGATCGTTTTTTCGTCGTCTTGATAGAGCTAAAACGACAAATAATATTAGTACTTGTTTACAAAATCAATGTATCTGAAATCGCCCTATTAAGGACGTAACGGATACTTCTAAAACTCGAGGATACAATAGAAAACTAGAGCTAGAAGCGATCTTCTGAACTCACATCAAGCGGTATGAACGACATCTCGTACGTGCTGTGGACATATTCCTGCGGAACGTGGTATCTCACGACCTTTGAGCAGTTCTAAATTTAATTACCGACATCTCATTAAACTTTTATACCTTTGGCGCCAGACAGTTGTGGTGGAGGAGCAGGAAGGGTTCGATACCACGCTCGTACTCCCCGCCACTCACCAAAAAGTTGCCGTCCTTGGCGGTGAGCATTTCGGCGAGCTTGTCGTTGTAGCTGACTGCAAGATTGGCAATAAATAAAGTAGCAGCAGGAACAGAAATTTTTTAAGAGATCTCTGCTAGCTAGCCATGTAGGTATGAAGCCCGCGCTGGGTAATAGAAAATTTTTTAGAATCGTATGGTCGTCCGGCCAGCTTAGGCAAGCAAATTACATCCGGAATTTGCGTAAAATCTGCCGTTTTGATGGACATTGGATGGACATCAAAAAAACAAAAAGCACTGGTTTCCTCGCCTTTCCGAAAGATTTCGGTAGATACCTAAATCGGGAAAAAGGTCACGACTGCGGCCCGCTGGAAGGCGTAGATTTTTTGGACACACTGTTCGGCACGAATCTTAACCAGAAACGACAAATGCGCAGAAAGGAGTAATGCGCCATCGGGATTCCCGCAATTCGAGACTGCCCAAACCCTTCAGAACCTAATCAAAATAACCCACAAAAATCGCGATCATACAGCTCGACGAGGACGTTCTTCATCCGCCTCCCCTCGCAGATGACCGTCCCCTTGACCGTGACATTGGTCCACGGCACCGCCACCACCACGGCAAGACAGATCAAAATACCAAGAGCCCAAATTGCCGTCGAAGACATTTGATTTCGGACAGGCCAAAATCACAAAGAGGCGCTTGGACCCAGAGCATAGGCCGGTTTTTTGCGTTGAATCAGGGGACGGGGAGTCAAAACAGTGCGGGGTGAAGCCGAGGTGAAGCCGCCGGGTGTGGGAGGATGACGAGGTTTTTGGCAAGGCCAACGCGGGGTCTGGGCGGGTGGGCGTGGGATTTGCAAGATTCCCTGGGAAATATTCTCTGAGCAAGATTTTTGTAGAAGCCCTAAAGAAGCTTTTTGCCTCTGAAACAGATACTGAAACGTTTAGGCGTTTCATATCCTTAGACAATGGATTTTGTTGAAATTTGCAAAAAATGACCCCGTAGCGAAGTGTGCCATTCGAAAGCGTGTCAAAAATAGCGCCGAGATTCGTTTGATGCGCGACCTGGTGTGGCTGCTGTGATTTTTGGTAGGTCGGTTCTGACCACCACCACCACACGTAAGAAAGAGTACGTAAAATAGTGGCGAAAAAAGTTTAGTACAAAACCTAGGAGGTCCTGGTTTCGTAGCTAGGATTTTTCGGATTGTGACCTTTCGTCGTTTTGGAGCCAAACGGGGGGCCACATCGAATTATTCGAAAGTTCGCATCAGCCAGACACGCATTTCAGAGTTTCGCCCTGGACTCATTCGAACCGGCTTGAAACACTGATTCTGATGCCATAACTCCCAAAGCTAAAGTCGCGGATGTGGTTTGACATTAGCCTCAGATTTCGGCCTAGGCTAAGGCTTAGACTTAAGTTAGGCTTAGCCGATAATGAGGTGTCAATACTGCGCCCGGTTTGCATAACAATACGCTTTATCGGTACATAAATAATCTTCCTTCCCATCTAGTCAGAAAAGGCCATAGGTTCCCTCCTCTTCCTCGAATGGAACGGCGTGGTCAAGCCGCCACAGACCACCTCGTGCTTGATGCCATCTCTCTGATCGGTCTTCAGGTCGAGGTCCCCCAGCGTCACCCGGGTATTCACTTCTTCGTCGTAGTCGAGCAGCATTATCTGTGTTTCGATGTGGCAGTCCTGAAAAAAATGGATTAGCCAGGATGCGTGGAGATGGAAAGCAAGTTTGCTAGTTTTGTAGTGCTGTGGCTTAGGCTTCGCTTAAGCTTCGGCCTTCGGCTTAGGCTTAGGCTTAGGCTTAGGCTTAGGGAATCCAATTTCGGCGGATTAAGATTTTCGAAAGTTTCGACAAAGTGATTTTCGATAAACTGTTAGCAAATCAATAAATCCTGCCGCTCACCACGCCATGTCTCGGTCTTTTCTCAACGACCCCCGTGTAGCGATTTGTCGTCCAAAAGTATCTTAATTCACGCTAACTAGGAGAGCACGAAAAATTCACTGTGGTCCCAGCTTGTTTTCCATCTCTCTCTGCCTGACCTCGTCGGAGAACATGTGGACTTTGCAGCGATGGTGGATGTAGATGTACGGCCTCAGATAGAAGTAGACGTACTCGGTGACGTTCATTTCGAAGTAGCCACTGCGGTTGGACTGCGTTGTGAACAGGAGGTCGTCAAAGACTCAAAAAAAAAGAGAGCTGACGTCACGGGTATTGAAAAATGATATTTTTTTTCTCTGACACTTTCATAATGTCAAAGTCACAATTTCGAAATTCGGAGTGCTTAACTTTATTAATGACGAAATTACATAATGTCGATTATAAGCGAATTTCCCGTGAAGTGAGTTTTAAGCCAGAAGCAGGCGTATTTTGTACAGAATTTTGCGATGATTCTGAGCCTGTTTTCAGAAACTGCTCAATTTCTGAATATTTTCCTAACCTTTTTATGGCCATTGAAAATGTGCCGTTTTAGGTTTTTTTGGGCTAAAAAGCCTTGTAACTCCTTCACAATGGCCATTTAGAACTTTCACAAACATACGGAATCAGCGAAGAATTCAAAGTAGACCTGGTTCCGACTCAAAACTACATTAACACAAAAAGGCGTTTCCTACAGCCTAACCAACCTGTATCGTCGTCCCACAACTCGACAGGCAGATCGACCGGGTTATCTGTGCCACAGAAAACGGTGCCGTTCACTAAAAATTATTAAATTTACTGGATCATATTAAAAATAGATGCCATTAAACCTAGCCTAAACCTAAGCCAAAGCCTGGACCGGCCTAAGCCTAAGCATAGCCGATCAGAGACTAGGAGTAGCTATTTTAATTGTCCTAACTGTAACTTGTTTACCTGTAATGTTCACGTAGTGGGCAGCAACCGGCCCGATGAGCGACACTAGGAGCAGATATTTTAGCATCATGGTAATGCGATTTCGACCGATTCGCCTTTAAAGGAACGTTTTGACGATATGAATCGCCCGACGTGATTCAGGCAACATAACTTTCCGATGGTTTTTGAGGAGTCAAAATAATGGTTGGGAAATTGGATTTTCCCGCTACTTTTGCTTTGCAACGAGTTTAGATGTTCAGAGAATGAAATCTATCTGAAAAATGTTAAAAATTTCAGAAATAAGACACACAAAAACCTGCATAACTTGCTCAAGACTACGAAAACCCAAATTTTCAGGCTATGTGTAATAGCGGTGTTTACTATGTAGTTGTTGCCATATTTATGCAAAATAAAACCAAGACTAGCAAAAATACTATCCAAAAACCCGTTCGGAAATCTTCTAGATCCTGCATTGCTCCAGGCAGACGACGTGGGGCACCGGGCGCATTGAGTGGTGGTAGAGCGAACCATCGGGACCCATTCGGTTGAGGATTGTGGCAAACTGAAAAAAAAACTACCTCAATTGGCTTTGACAAGCTTAGGTTAGGCTTAGGCTTAGGCTTAGGCTTATGGTTAAGCTTAGGCTTAGGCGTAGGCTTCGCTCTAACTAACCTGCCAGGTCGAGCAACCGCCGAGCGGATGATCGTAGGGATCGCCGGTCTGGACCGGCCTCGAAAATCGGGCCATGATCATGCCATTCTGATATGAGGCGGCGGTCACGCTGACGCTGTTCTAAAAGTCGAGAATTTCGTTTAAGAGGGTCAATGGTTGGTACCGTATCCGGGAACGGGTGGGTGTGTCCTCGTACGTACTCATCGGTCACGTGCACACGTCCGTTCAGCAACCTGATGACGATGACGTCGAGGCCGGAGAACTGGAAATTCGGACTTGTGCGCAGTTTGGTGAATCCCCCGAGGAAGAGCTGAACGCGCAGGGGTTCGCCAGGCCCTTTTAAAGCACTTCACACGGGGTAAAACACACGTTTTCACTGCTCTTCTATGCTCTCGAACTTTCCGTTTTTACTATTGCGCCCCCGTAGTGTACATTGAGCAGAAAAAGGCACTAAAACCCAGGACCGGTAGCTTTTTCTCACCCCCCTCCCCAACTTCCGCCTCCCACGGCTTTTTCTGTCTCCATCCGTTAGCCATAACTTTCCTGCTGGCTAGCTGCATAACCTTGACTCCGGGTCCAGCTCCGCGACACTACTCACTCGGACCGGCTTATCAAATTTGCCAAACCGGGGGACTGTGCAGACCGGGCCGGTGCGACCCCGTAAAAAGTAAACACTCGGCAAATTGGGGATGATTCGACTTGAGAGGGCGAGCGGGGTCAAAAAATTTCTTTGGAAAATTTGGATTTGGGATTGGAAACGATGGTGAGTGGACCTTGTTTGGCAGACGGTTGAGCCAAAACTTGCCGAAATTTGGCAACCTTGATTTTTAAGGAGAAAGGGGGACATCAAAACACCCAAATTTCGTGATAAGGATAAGGACGTTGATAATACAAACATGTTCTGCACAAAATTTGCGATATTTGGCTGGAGTAACCGTTTGAATATCTCTATATCTCTATCTAACTACAGTAGCGGTCAAAAAGATTTCCCCTCGGGAGATCGTTTGGTGTTCGAAAACCACATGCACAAATTTTATGAAACTTCGTGTCTAGGTCAATTCGGCTGCCGGAAATCCGATGGAAACATTGAAATCTACTGAAAATTTGATTTTAATGGTCAAACTTGGATTTCAAAAAAATCTGTAAAATAAACTTTTTCATGAGGGATTTTCTAGTTTCGAAAATGTGTCCATCGTGTTCGCAAGTGTCGAAAACCGCTCATCCGATATCTTACGACATTTTTGCTGCCTGGGCCTGGCCATAATGACGGCCGAAAGTTGCTGTCGCGCGCACCAAAATCCCTTGGATAGGCTTACGGGGGCCAGGAAATGGCCCCGCGGCGACAACTTCTCGGCCTCATAGCAGCGAGCCTCAAAGAGGTACATGTTTTAAAACATGTTCGAGATAGGTTTCTGACCCTTGCGAACACGATGGACACATTTTTGAAAGCCGAAAATGCCTCAAGAAAAATCTCGTTTTACCGATTTTTTTAGAAATCCAAGTTTGACCACTAAAATAAAATTTTCAGCCGATTTAAAGGTCACCATCGGTTTCTCCGTCTCAATTTTGATCTAGAGACAAAGTTTCATAAAGTTTGGGCATGTGGTTGTCGAACACCAAACGATCTCCCGAGGGGACATCTTTTTGACCGCTACTGTATCTAAAATTAATACCTACAAGGAGGAAATGGAAAACTAGTAACGTTAGGAAGCAATGGAACTTTCGAATCAAGCGTTTTTAACTTACTTACCATCGAATTACCAAAACCAATTGCCGTCCACCCGTTCGTGTTCGGAACGCCGGCCAGGACGAGTTGGAAATAAATCTGAAAATTCAAATTTCCAAGAATCAATTCGAGTACTCACATTCTGCCCCATCAACCCATATTGCACTCGGAAATTGCCGGCGGCAAATTCGCAGATGGCCGCAGCGGAGCCTAAAACGAAATAGTAGCTGCTAGATATATTTTAACGCGTCAGCAAATGATGTACTCTGCGTCGCAGACTTACCCCCAAAAAAGACAGCCAACAGCAAAATCGACGTCAGTCCCGGACCACGCATCTTTTACAAGGAACGGCCAAAATTTGGCCGCGACTGTGGGATGCGTGGGAGAATAGCGCGACTGCCGAAGATTTCTCGGGGTGGGCCGGGTCGACTTTTTACGGACGGCGGGAGATAGTCAAGTGCCCGCTCGACTGCCGGGTAGGATCTCCGTTTTTCCGAGTCGCGCTCCCCCTTCCCCGCACCTCCACTATCCCGAATATGGGCAGGCCCCTAAAAAAAGAAATATTGGCTGGGCGCCAACACGGTTCGGAATAAGTTCCGCCTCGATGGGGTCGATTTTTCGGGGGCGGACAATAGGGAAGAAACCTCACAATCCGAGCAGATTTGTGTCTAATCCATTGTACAGAGAAAGTCTGAACCTCGGGGGGGGGGGGGGACAGGGTTCGGAAAGTTCTTGTGTACAAAAACGGAGGAGTGGGTGTGGTAAATTCTAATTCTTGATCACCAAAATACTGCATATAAAAGTCATTAGCTCTTATCATTCGTATTTATAATATTTGGTTTTTTTGAAACAACGGGGTTAATGCTAACCTCAAACTTGGGTAATTAAACCGAAGCTGTGGTTCGCTCGCCGCACTTACCATCTGCCCGGACTCCTGGTGAGCGACTTTTGTACCGCGACAAACTGCTGAAGAACTGTAACTTGCCATTACCATTTTGTGAAGCTATCAACTGTTCATGTAATGATTTTTTAAGGGAACTTAAAGCAATTATTTTTTCAAAAAAACTCTTGACCAAAATACCAAGCCAATTTGTAGAGCACACAATAGGGAAGGAACCTGCAGCCGATTAGCGCCTAATCCATTGTACAGAAAAGATCTGAACCCTCCCGTAGACAGGGTTCGGAAAGTTCTCGCGTACGAAAAGGGGCTATTGGAGACTTTTGGCGAACCTGGCTGCTGATCTCGATGAGGTTTGTTCCCCGGGGACCAGACAGTGTCTCTCTGCTTTTTCTAGCAGCAGATGCTGAGTAGTTATGCCACGATTGCATAGGGAAGCGTCCCTGGTTGCTTCTCTGTACTTTCCTTGTAGTCCTGGAATTTGCTCCCATTCTTGTCTCAAGTGCGTCCAGCAGTGTACTTCAGGCGATCAAAAAAAGAAGTTTCTGGTCTTGACAAAAGATTTAGATTTACGTAGACTTAAAAATTTGGGCTTAAGTAAAGATTCCTTTCTTCCAATTTGCAAAAATCAGCGTTTTATGAGCATAACGCCTTTTATAAAAATAAGATTTACGTATATCCACTTAAAGCTAACTTTCAGGGTCTTATAAGGCTACGTCAGCACCTATTGACGATCGCGTTTCTCTTTGGGTATCTCCGTTCGATGCCCAACTTCAGATCCACTTTTTCGAATCTGTTCCGCGTCAAGTCTCAAGTCATCCGCACCGTTTGTACCATTCTCTGCGAGGTTGACCATCACACACAATGCCATCCTCGACACCTCGCCCCATAAAAACTCGCTTTTTTCAGCTGATCACACCCCGATCGCCCCATAGCAAGAGAAAAACCATTTTTGAAGAGCTGCTAACCATTCCCCTTTTTGTGATCATCTCCTCAAGATCATCCCATCAAAACCATGTCTCATCATGCCCGAATCCTGGCTGGCTCATCAAAAAGGTGTGGCGCCAGTGAAAATCGAAATCAAAGCGAAAATCGCGCAATCCAAACACACAGCAGCAGCTTCCTCACATGCCCATTGTCTCCCCTCGGCGCTCTCTCGCTTGATACCCAGCCGCTGACCAAATTTACACGCGTTTCGTGTGGTGGAGCTGATGTGGGAAGTGGAGATGTTGCCACACCATGTGAGAGGGGAAATCCGTGGGAATGTCGAGACGGAAAGGAATGTCGGCCTTGCAAAGGTTCCGGGGTGAATTTGGAACGTTTGTGCCTGCAAAAAGCAAGATAGCATACAGTACCTTTTTAACTAAGTTACGGTTATGTTTTAACAAAGTTTGTCTGTATCTAAGAATTGCTAATAAGAACAATGCGCAAATAGTATATTTTTCTAATGCATTTATAGGAGGCGTAGTTACACCCCAAAACTGCTCCTTTTGTCTAAGCTTGAATTACCACCTATCACCTATTATTATTAAAACGCGTGCTCAATTTTTGTAATTTTACTACATAGACTGAAGAAAATACTACACTGTGAGACCAACTATGCCAAATGTAGCTACGCGCGACACCTTTACGCGCTGTTTCGTTGTCCACTTTTTGTATATTGCCGGAAAACAACTATTTTTTAATTCATCACATTATTTTAGTTGTATAAAAAGTTAAGATCCTTTCAATATCTATTTTTAGATCGACCATCAACCCACAGCTAGTCTGGCCATCCAAAAAGTGACAGCCCTCCTCGATTGCGATATTAGGAAAGGGATAGCCGTTTTTGCCGGAACTTTCGATCGCTCCCCGCGGGATCCCCAATTATCACAACCTCTCGCGGCCCTCCATTACATCCTCGTAGCTCAAAAATTTACTTTATAAAATGTGAAAAAATCTTTACATCTTTATCCACGCGCAATAAACAGAGGGGCGCCGGTGGGTACGGCACTCTGGGCAACGACAAAAAAAAATAAATACCCGTTACTTTTTTACAGCTGACCAATCGGAAATGGGGGGTCGGGAGGATTGACAAAAATAACGTGGGGAGCTTTTAGCAACTGAAATATTGGCACACCGCACACTAATCTGGGCGAGAGTTTGAAGCTTGAAAATGTAAAATTCGGGCGGAAATGGGGGCAGGGAAAAGTGATATCACGTGTGGAAGGATAGGGGATTCACTTTTAGAAAAAGGGAGCAAAAGACTAGCAAATACAGTGTAACGAGTAAAGGGGGTCATGTCACCGAAATGTGTCAGGGTACACGGCGGAAAGACCTAACGAGTAATGTGGAAAACGGGGGGTCTTTTGCATTATCGGGGGGGGGGATTTCTGCTCAGTTCATTTCGATTCCGAATTTCGGAACCGAATCGAGATTTCGAGTAATCTCGATTTCGTTTTCTTTTATTTACTTTCTTTCTTTTATTTATTTTCTTTACGATCAAATTTGACTATTTGAATAGTTTTAGCAAAATTTCCCATATTTAAAGTGGAAAATTACCTAAAAAACTCTTGAAAATTGACTTTATTCGAAAAAGCATATTTTTGTAAATTGAATGAACGTTTTTTAAAGTTTTAGAGTTTCGAAATTCTAAAAGAGTTTAGAAATAGTTCATGTGGATTAGAAAAACTCATCCTAAAGGAGCCCCCCGCGATAATGCAAGAGCCCCCCAAAAAAGCGAAAATCAGTGCAAATAGCTGGAAACGATATGTTTCTCAGGTAATGAGGAAACTCAGGTTTTGTTCGAGTTTAGGGAGCCTGGGCTATTTCTTTTTGGCCAGCGAGAGGGCGTTGGAGACTTTTGTGACGAGGTTGGAGAAGGGCTTTGATGAGGAGGTCGAGGAAGAGCTCGACTGTTGTGAAGCGTACTCATCGAGGCGTCGATTCAGCGTGTCGTCATTCCCGCAGCCACCGTTCGCGTCGTCTGTGGAGTCGCTGCGCTGCTGAAAAACGAGATTTAATTGATACATAATGACACAAGTTAATTTTTTCAACAACACAAACTAGTTTCAAGCGGACAAACTCTTTTCAAAACTTCGAAAAATGTTTAAAATTTGACATTTCGGGCAAAAAAATCTATATTTATGCATTTTTCTAGCAAAAAGTCGCAAAGTTGCAACGTCTATAAATAGTACAGATGGTTCAGAAGCGCTTCTTACGTCGAAATTTCTGAGAAACCAACCTTCTTCTCCACCCACTCCGTAAACATGGCCGTTTCGCAAAGATACGCAAGGTACGGCCGCATCGACGGGTTCGGGTGCGAGGCGATGAGTTTGGCCTTCATCTTGTCGCCCCATTCCGTGTGAGCGCCCGCCGCTTTGTAGTGCCCGAACAGCAGCGCGTACCAGTGGAGCATCGCCTAAAAAGTTGAGCATGAGCTAAAGGGTTCAGCTCACATTCTCAATCTTCGCGTCAGCCGCCGCGCTCGGTCCACCACCCATCGCGCCCTTGAAGCCCTTCATCAGGTGGCCGGAGGCCTTCTTCGGCATCCCGAGCTTTTTGCAGTAGGCTTGGGCGCTGTTGGTTCGCCAGGCTTCTGAAAATAAGTAAAAACAGTTAAAAAAAGGAAAATGGTAAAAAAATCCATTAAAAAAGCTAAGTAAGTAATAACGATTAAAACGCAGAAAACGACACCTTTATCTTTGCTACAATCAAAGTGTTCGGGCCGCGGGTTGATCTGCCCGTTTTCGATGTCGACGAACATGAAGTCCATCTGGAAAAATAAGTGGTTTCATGCGAAATTGCATCCAAAATTCTACATTTGCCACAACCACAAACGACATTTTTTTACCTGCTTGACTATTGTCTCAAGCATCTCCTTATTAGGAACGTCCTTTCTAATGCCAGAATTAGTAAGAAAAACCTTGAAAATTAATTTACCTGAACCTTGTCATCGTTGTTGGCGTTGTCGATGATCAGCTCGCGAAGTGGGGCTAGGTTGCTTCTGAAAAAAAAACACACAATAGAAAGTCAAAAGTGGAAATTCGAAAGCTTTAATTTTCAATTATTTGCGTCTTAATTCTGCTAAGTCGTTGAGAAATTTCAAGGATCCAGAGAATTAGAGCGAAAGAGTTGAGAGACAGACAAAGGGACAGACAAAAAGTCTAGGGAAACTATCCAACCCCCCTACCCACCCAAAACTAGATTCAATTCCCGGTACCCACTTCAAAGCCTCGAAACCGATCTCTGCCCCCGGCTCGGAATGGTAGACCTCAAAAATCACCAGACGGGGACGAGCCGAAAACCAGGAACCGCAGCGGCCCGGAATAAAGTCATCAAGTGTGGGTCGTCGGGGTGGTGCTGAAGCTCGGAGCGGGTCTTTGCCCCCCGCCACAGAAAAAGCCCGGGGATGAAAATGATGCGGTCGAGCGCTGAAAGGGGCCAACCACCGGCCACCGCCGCTGATTTATAGGGCCGTCGTCGATCCAAAGCGAAGCAGGGGGACCTCGTGGGGTTCATGACTAGCTGGGGGCACCATCCGCGATTTTTTTAGAGGCTGGGCGATACGTGAGAATCGTGAGGATATCGTTGACTACGGGATTTGGCTAAAAACGACAGAATTTTAGCATTAAAGGGGAAATTCAGGCATAGGCTGCGTTTTATGAGAATCCCTGTCATCTTTCCTAAAAGTCATCTTTCCTAAAGTCATCTTTCCTAAAGTCATCTTTCCTAAAAGTTATCTTTCCTAAAAGTCATTTTTCCTAAAAGTCATCATTCCTAAAAGTCATCTTTCCTAAAAGTCATTTTTCCTAAAAGTCATCATTCCTAAAAGTCATTTTTCCTAAAAGTCATCTTTCCTAAAAGTCATTTTTCCTAAAACTAGGTAATCGTAAGTTTTTATTTTTCCTCAATCACTTTTTTCTAAAAACCATTTTTTTTCGAAGATTAATTTTTCCTGAAGTTAGGTATGCGAATAGGGATGCCACCTCCGCCTAACTTGAAACCTGCTTGCTGTGTAGAAACGGCAAAATGCCTTGAACGCCGTCAGTCCTCATAAAAGCTCTTAGTCGCATCGGAGCCTATCCTATTTTTTGATTTCTGAATAGTTTTATGAATTCAAAGATAGCATAGCTTAAATCAAAAAATCCCGAAAAGATCTAGTACGGCATGGAGACATTAAAATTTTACGGCCCGGGCCTCTCCAAAAAAAATTTTTTCTTGAAAAAAATCAACTGAGAAATATTGATTTTTAGGAAAAATGACTTTTAGGAAAAATGACTTTTAGGAAAGATGACTTTTAGGAAAAATGACTTTTAGGAAAAATGACTTTTAGGAAAAATGACTTTTAGGAAAGATGACTTTTAGGAAAAATGACTTTTAGGAAAAATGACTTTTAGGAAAGATGACTTTTAGGAAAGATGACTTTTAGGAAAGATGACTAAAACCCGTTTTATGATCATTCGTTTTAAAGGAGCCAAGTACCGAAAAACCTGAGTCGTCGAGCGCTTTAAACTTCGCGCTCCGACAGAGAGTGGAGCAGGAGAGGGAGACGAGAGAGACGTCATCAGAACGCTAATAAAGGTCATATCAGCCTCAAAACCCACTGCCAAAAGCTATTAGCTATCCCCTATTTACCCCGATTTACACCTGCTTTTAATTGTGCCCAATAAACCATTCCTCAAGACCTCATAAGTCATAACAAAAAGGCCGTCGTCATCTACCAATTTTCAGATTCACGAGGGCACTACCAGAATAGCCGGCGCTATTTCAGTTTACCGGCCCCACTTGTATATGGCCAAAATGACATTTTTCTGGGTGAGTTTTTTGCGCTGGTTACGAAAAAAGACATCCCAGCTCGTAAAAATGCAATCTAATGAGAAAAAAATTACTTTTATACCAAAATCTAGAACGCCAAATCGTGAATTTTGAGGGGAGAAAACACAAAATTTTCGGTTTTCTGGTTTGAGTTTTTCAAGGGGTTTTGTTGCGGGAGGCCTGTAAATCAGTGGAAAAGTTTTATCCAAGAAGGCTCAGCGATTGCATCCGCTTTTTTCCTAAAGATAAGGCTTCGTGCCACCCCGGGCCACTGGCTGTCAGATATTAAGAAATGCGCTCATGATAAGTGGGGGCGCTCCGTAGCGTTCCTATGCCCGCGCGCACACTATGCTTGCCTACCGATCCATGATTTTTCGAGAGAGAGGCAAAGAAAGGGGCCAAAAAAAACTCACAAATTTTCAACTTCAAATGCCTATAACTTTTGAAAACGACGTTGTTGTGGGGAGTCCACCGATACGAAATATATAGAAGGCTCTTGCGCACATTATGGGAGGGGTATTAAGGGTGATTTAGCGTGAAAATAAGGATTTATCTACGATTTAAGCCGGAAAAATTACGAAAATACGAGCTTTGTGCGCCGCGTTTTTCTTGGCGTTTAGCCGCATTCTTCCCGGTTTTTTCACCGATATTCATCGGAAAAGAATCGGCACTGTCAAATTGGGTACTTCTGCGGTCCTGGGAACTAAAAAAGATGCGGAATGAGAGATCCTAATAATTGAACAACTGAAGCTAGTCAAAGTTTTCAGCTTTGTACGGATGAAGGGGCTCGAAATCATTGAATTGTGGCTAATTTGGGCAGTACATGTCTTTGTTATTATGATATTCCTTTATTGAGCGAATTGGCACCATCTGAGACAATTTCTTCTTTAGAGCCCGGGAAATAGCAAAAACTTTTATTTTCCGCTTGGGCTTCTCTTTAGATCGGTTTTGGATCCCCTTCTGTACCTTTTGCAAAAAAGTGCAAAACCCTAACGGGCTTCTGTCGGTCAGAGGAACCGAACCAGCACCCTCTTCCTGGAGTTGCGACCGGCGCCTTAGACCACTAGGCCACGCCCTCCCCCACCCCCATGCGCGCCCTGACAGGCAGTGGGGCCCTAGTCGCTTCGGATGGGTGCGAGCTCGTACAGGGTTTCGAAATAGGGGCGCCCGAGGCGCGCGAAGCGGCCAGGCGCCCCGATTTCGAAAGAGTGGAGCGGCAGCCCATCCGAAGCGACGGCCCGCCTTGCCTGACAATGTTACTGGCTTACTTCATTCATGATAAACCCGTTTTTGGCCATTATTTAATTAAAAAACCACAAAAATACTCCTTTTACGCGACCGCCGTAAAATGGAATTTTCCCACCATTCCAATTAAATTGTTTTTCTAAATAGCATTTTCGTGGGCCGGGATAGTGTTTTCCGTAACCAGCGCAAAAAACTCACCCAGAAAAATGTCATTTTGGCCATATATAAGTGGGGCCGGTAAACTGAAATAGCGCCGAATAGCCCCGAAGTGCTGATGTTTGAGCGGAAATCGGCGGGTTGCTACGATTTTGGGCTTGCATATCGAGGAAGCATGCCAAATCGCGGGTTGCATGGCAAGACGATAAATCTCCCGCGGCGACAATATTCAAAGAAAAGCGGAAACTAAAAAAAGGGAAGCTCCTCGAGGAGCACAAATTTCCGGCGTTATGCTCCCTTTAAAAAGTTGTAAGAACTAAACAGACTTTGGCAATTTGGCGCAGGATAGCTTCTTTCACGCCCCTTCAAAAACTGCTTTAAGAAGGCCTGCCCAAGAGAGAGAGAGAGAGAGAGAGAGAGAGAGAGAGAGAGAGAGAGAGAGAGTGAGAGAGAGCCAGAAAACCTCAATGTCCAGTCCCTTAAATCCTTGAATGAGAAATTTGGCAGCCATTTTTCCGCACGCCAAAACACCCATTTCCACCTTGCACGTAGAATTCGACATGAAAAGGGAGAAAACAGGACGCGAAAATTGGCGGAAGTTGCTAGTTTCGGTGGTCTTTTTGCAAATCTAGTATGCCTGCCGGCACGGGGTTCAAGGTCTCGTGCCCCGGGGGCAAATTACGGCAGGGCGAGAACCGGGAAGTCGGTGCCATGTCGTCGGCCCGAGGACAAAGGATAGGTGCGTTGGGGATGCGTGTCTGGCCGGCTGGCGGGATGGGGAGAAGCTCAAGGATTCTGCTCTTCTGCTCGCACACACACTGATGCCGTCAGGTTGTGGCTTGAAGTAGCTGGGAAAAGTGCAAAAGAAAAGTTTTGCGGAGAGCCAGAGAGTAGTGCAGTCTGGCGGCAAGAAAGTTACAAAGTAGATTCTCGTGCAAATCCGTTTTTGACATCATAAATTATTTTTAGCAACTTTTTGAAGAAAAAACATCCAATTTTTCAGACGCGATCAACCAAAAGCCACCAAAAACGCTTTTGTAGCGATTATTATTCAAGTCAGGATAGAGATTTAGGATTTAGAAAAATAAATAATATAGATACCAGTGGAAAAAGACCGCTTCGCGGCCCTTTTCCACTGGACCCCGTCTAGGAATCATGAATTCCCTTTCCTTTTATTGAAGCCTGCGGCGCAAGAGCCTGACTCAAGGAACCATTCATTTGCCTGCGGCGCTAGCTACTGATTTTTCGCTCGGATTTAGCCTGCGGCGCGCAAGCGTAAGTCAAGGACCTTTTCTTTGGCCTGCGGCGCCAGCGCCAGTCTTGCGTTAGAATCTTTGAGCCTGCGGCGCTAGTTACTGGTTTTTCTCCAGGATTTGGCCTGCGGCGCGAGAGCCTGGGTCAAGGGCCCATCGTTGGCCTGCGGCGCCAGAGCCTGGGCCAAGTACGTTTTCTTTGGCCTGCGGCGCTAGAGCGAGGGCCAGGCCGAAACCGCGCACACCGAGGGCCTAGCAATATGTTTTGTTGTTGAAATATCAAAAAGCAAAAAGTTAAATTCGGCGCGGATTCGAACCCCAGACCACGCGCTTGTTAGTCCGGGCGCCAATCCGCTACACCACGGGGCGATGGCGATGGGTGGCGGGAAAGCCCTCTTCTGTCCTGGGGGAGGTCCTCACCCCGGGAGGGAGAACTTCTGGTAACTTTACAAAATTTTCTTTTTGAGTCTGAATGCGGCAAAAATTTGCAAAAATAATAAGATGCGCGTGATCCCCACTATCGAATACATAAGTGGACCAAATTACAGCCCAAGATTCCACCTGGGATTCGAGTTATTGTCCGGACACCACGGCTCTTGGCCCATTTTATTAAGGACCTTCTAGTAAATTGCTCATAAAAACTTTATTTTAAGGAATTTGGCAAAATCCAGAAAATAGTATCGGGAGAATTGTTTCTTCCATTCACCCTCCAAAAATCAGCGCCCAACTCCTCTTAGCGGCCGAGAAAACCTCCGGACATACCTTTTTTTCAGCGAATTGTTAAGGATTTTTCACTATTTTGGTTGTAAAATCGTCAAATGAAGGAATTTCGCAAAACAAAAAAATGCATCACTGACAAATGTGTTTCTCCACCTCCGTGCCAAAAATCAGCTCGAAATTCGGCCTGACCGTCGAGAAATCGGCTGTACAGAAAACAGACATACTTTTCTCGCTTATAGGATAGGATATAAAATATAGATTTAGAAAATCAGAAATTTTTGGATTTAAAAACAGTTACAGCGTCCAATTTTGTTGAAAGAAACTTTTTTAAATAAATACTGGTTTTCAGCCATTTTTAAATCTTAGCCTTAAAAGCCCAATCAAAAAGGCGTCGGGACGTGTGCGATTATAGAGAAAAGGGGTTAAAGAGTATCGATTAATAAAAATTGCAAAAAAAAAGAAAGAAAAGTCAATCACCAGCAATATTTCGTTGGAACCACATTTTCAAACAAAGCCCTAATTCCCTGAGATTTTAAAACCAATAAAAACCCATTTTGTTCCAAATCCCAACCTCAAAATGCCCATCAAATAGGGCGTCGGGTTGTGCGCCAAGTCGGTCAGGTTGTCGGGCACCACCGGGACGTAGGTGTGCGGCCAGACGAGCGGCAGGAGCAGCGCCTCGAGGCACTGGACGGCTTGCGCGACTTCGGAAACCTGGAAAAGATGCTCTACATTATCCCGGGTCTAAAACACACGTCCTGTCTTCAGAAAGACAAAGACCACCCAAAATTCTAGAGGCACGCGCTCATGGGCAGACGTCATAAATCCCGGAACCCATCTCCCGGGCCCCAAACGACCCCCGCTTTTATGAGTTTTTTGGGTGTGATGTCTATGGAACAACAGTGTCCCTAAAAAGGCCATAAAAAGCCGAAATTCCGGAAAAAGAAGGCAGAAAAGGTCTTCTAAAAACACCCAATCCGGAAAAAGAGGCGTGTGTGGGCCCGAGAAAATTAGATTTGCAAAAAACAGGCGTTTTTGTTTGTCGGGTGCGATTCTGGGAGGGTCTCATAGGAAAAAGGGGGAGAAAAATATCCCGCGTTTTTCAAATCACTCTCCAAACTATCCTCCAAACTAATAAATAAAAAAATAGTGTCTGTGTGTGTGTGTCGATTTGCATGCAACTTCCGTCTCTATGTCCGGAAGATAACTCAATAGGGGATGAATTTTCGGGTACGTATGATACATTATTAGCTGCGTAATGGCTCTGCGATAACTGCACACTTCTCAGAATTATCAAAATAAGCCATTTTCGATCTTAAAAATAAGTTTTTCTAAAATTTTCGGGCATCTTCTTCGTTAGGAAACAATTAGCATAGACCGGAAGTAGAAGAAGCCTATATAAGGGGATGGAAGGAAATCCTTTCATTTTTTAGCTGCTTGATTGAGGCGAAATTATGCAAAGTTTACAATTTCATTTGTCCAAACGGGCCCAGGGTTGAAAAGTCGCGAAGCGGCTTTTCAACCCTGGTAATCCTACTATATATAAAAAAATAGTGTCTGTGTGTGTGTGTATATTTGCATGCAACTTCCGTAAGTATGTACCGCACCTACAGCCTCAGGGGAAGGTTTTTAAGGTACGTATGATACGTCATTAGGTGCGTAATGGTCCCGAGATGGGTGCACACATATAAAATTTAAGAAAATCGGCTGTTTTCGCTATTAAAATTAAGTTTTTGTAAATATATCGAAAAACCGCTTTGTTAGGAGGCAATTAGCATTGACCGGAAGTGGCCGTAGCCTATGAATAGGGAGGGAGGGTGCGCTTTTCATTTTTTGGTGATCGGCATTCGGTAAGCCCTATGTAAAGTCAAATTTTCAGATGTCCTAGACGGGTCCAGGGTTGAAAAGCCGCGAAGCGGTTTTTCAACCCTGGTTCATGAAATATATCATCAACTATAATAAAAAGGTAGGGGTGTCTGTCCGTCTGTCATGTCCCGGATTCAACTCGAAGGGGAAAGGAGCTAGAGCTTAGCTCTCTTCGGATTCGGATAGAGCGCCATCAGAAACCTCCAAACTGATAAAAAAATTACGAAAATTTTTTGTAAAATTATTAAAATTAACTTTGAAAGTTTTTTCCTTAGTAAAAGGGGTGGGGGACGGAGGTTGGCATGATTTTCGCATAGTGAGCCAGGTCGCGCGCGTTTCGTGGATGAAAATTTTCACGGAGGATTTCATTTCTTTTTTTCTCTCAATCCATCCGGTCGGTCATTATTTTCGTTTTTGAAGGGGATTTCGGCTATGGGGGGTATCTGAAGCCATCAGGGAGGTATCTAAGTAGTTTTTTAAGGGGATTTCGTCTATGGGGGGTATCTAAAACCATCAGGGAGGTATCTAAGTAGTTTTTGAAGGGGATTTCGGCTATGGGGGGTATCTGAAGCCATCAGGGAGGTATCTAAGTAGTTTTTTAAGGGGATTTCGTCTATGGGGGGTATCTAAAACCATCAGGGAGGTATCTAAGTAGTTTTTGAAGGGGATTTCGGCTATGGGGGGTATCTGAAGCCATCAGGGAGGTATCTAAGTAGTTTTTGAAGGGGATTTCGGCTATCGGGGGGTATCTGAAGCCATCACGGAGGTATTTAAGTGGTTTTAAGTAGTTTTTCAAGGAGTAGCTAATTTTGTGCAGGGGTGGCTATAGGGGTGTCTGAAGCGATTGGTGTGGGTATTGGTGAAGATAGAGATGTAATGTGGTGGCGTAGAGCATGGAGGGTAGCCCGAAGGCCAGCCGATTACAGTCGCGAAGCGGCTGTAATCGGCTGGTATAAATATATTTTTTTAATATACGCTAAATTAAAATATCTGAACTCACCGTACTGCCCGCTATCAACACACGCTGGTCCCCAAGTAGTGCCGCGATCACGGAGACGACAATCTCGGGCGACATTTTCTGAAAGCAATTTTTTATGCTTTTCTGATCTCAAAAACCTGCATAACGTCCGAGATTCCGCGCTTTCCCATCGACGAGCCCGTATTCCGGAGCTCGATGCGACGCTTCATCCCGTTTTGCGCTTGTTCGACGACGACGAGGCAGGTTCCTGAAAATTTCTAATACATATGTACTGGAGATTAGTATCTTTTTGACGTTGAAAAACAAGGCTATCACACCAACCTCGATCTTTTGGGAACGTTAGGCCGAATACGGATTTGAGAAAACCCTCCAGCGAGGTCAGGCTGCTCGTTCTCAAATAATCGACGGCCTTTTCCGCCAGCTCCAAGTAGAAATTGGCGCATTTGATGGGCGACACGATGACGAAGACGAGTGGCGTGACGGCTTCTGCAAAAAGAGCTATCGTTTGAAAAATCTACAAAACATCTTGATAAAAACGCCGGAATATTTCACGCACCTTCCCGTCCTTCCGGCAAAAATTTGACGCAGTAGGCGTGTTTTCTAAAATTCAAATAAATTCGAACTCGACAATTTCATACCTCGCTCCTTGGCCATCCGTTAGCGCGACGACAAACTGCTGGTCGCCACCCCAAATCTCCGTGGGTTCGATGACGGGGTTGTGCGAGAAATCGGGGAAGAAGAGTTCCGGGGGAGGCGTTTGCGTCGCTAAAACGGCCATAAAATCAAAAAAATCATTAAACTACCTCCTTCCGGAAATCGATACGTCACCTCAGGCCGGAAACTCGGGCGCGACGAGTTGCTCGCATTCTCACTAAAAAAGAGTAAGCGATATACGTAAGAAAATTACTCGTCCGATCGTAATTCGATGAGAAATGCGGTCTCGAAGAGTTGCGGGGCTTTGCGGTTGACGAACGCTTTTACCTGAAACGAAAAATTATTAAAAACTATACTTAAAACGTTGAAAACTACAGGTTTTATGAAAAATCTATCTCGAAAAAGCTTTAAAAAAATGTTAAAACTGGTTTGGTTCTCAGAATGGTTTGAAAAACTCACTTGACTATCGTACGGAGCCAGCGTCTTCCGCCGCACCAGACGGGCCCTGGTCAGCCTGCGCTCGAGTGAAGCCGTGAAATTCTGGCCCTGAAAAAATATGTATAAACTGAAACAACAAAACAAAAACCGAAGCCTCCAAAAGCTGAATCACCCCCGCTATGTGGAACGCGCATTGGAGACGATTTGGCACGCGAAAAAAGACTGGTTGAGGGCCGGCGAAACGACCAATATAATACGATGAAAAGGGCCAACCCTGCACCGGCGGCCCACAACCAGTCAGGATCGATCTGGCAAGGAAAATGCGCGGAACTGGTTTTTGTCGTTGAACTTGCGGTTTCGGGGGTAAGTGCCGGGTGCTTTGAGAGCGGCAAAGGGCAGGAAGAGGCCGAAAGAACGCCGAAAACTCAGAAACAACGATAGATAAAAAACTAAACAAATATTAACAAGAAAATACTTGAGAAATAGTTTTTATCGTTAAACTTGAAGTTTTGATGTAAGTACCCTGTTTTGAGAACTTCAAAGGGCAGGAAAAAGAGCAAGGGAAGCGCAAAAGTTAGAAAAATTTATAGAAAACGAAAAACGAAATAACGAAATCTACAAAAGAGCTGGTTTCCTAGGTAATTCAAGTACTGCAAACGCGTAAGTGCCCCGTATTGAGCGCGGCAACCTACAAGCAAAGTAAAAGCAAGTAGAAAAATTGGAAACGCTAAAAAAACCCAAAAATAAACTCTAATCTACAAGCGCATGCAGAAGCCTATTAATAAACAACAATTAATTATAGCATTAGAGGAAGAGAATGAAAAACTACCTCAACAGCGTCCGAGTCCTGCTTGACGAGCGGCGAGGGCAGCCCACCGGCGGACGAGTCACGAATTGATTTCCTGGAAAGTCGAAGGTTGTCCTGTCCATCCCCTCAATGGCCAATAAACGTCACACTGACACGGCGCAACCCTAGTTTCGCCGCCCAAAATTGGGTGCCGATCCGCGGGGAATGGGGTTAACGTGACCGTGAAAGCCCGCGCTTAGCTGGTGTGAAATCTTGGAACCCAAAACGGTTTTCAGGAGGTGTTAGAAAAGGACCTGGAACGCTTTTTCGCGTTATCAGGGCTGGATTGCGTAAAAAACACATGGAAAACGCCCTATCACGCCCTGTGGCCAGGATGAGTAAGCGCTGTCCCGGGTCATAAGGTTCAAAGGGCTTGTTTAAGAGAAGCTATAAAACCATTAAAAACACGAAAAAGTACCTAAACTCTATCCAACACTCATTTCGACGCTCGACTCTCATTTTCGTTGTGGGGAACCATGAAATCGGGCGAAAAATGCAAGGAAAATCGGCCCCGGGCCGTCTACACTACGCGCCTATTTACAGGGAACTGTTCAGTGGAGTGTTACGTAAGCAGTCGAAAGCCGAAAATCGAGTTTTCACTTCTTTTCGTGTTTTGTATCCTACTTGCGTAATTCAGAATTACAGAAAAATATTTAGAAGTTCTTTTTGCCGGTTTTTCCAAAAATAAAACTTTTACCCGCATAAAATCTCCTCCTCAAGACATTTCGAAGTCCCCGGTCTGTCACAGGGCCCAATATCAATTGCCCGCTCCTCGAATTGCATCAAAGTTTCAAGAATAGCTTATTCAAGCCAGCTCTGTCAGAAATATCCTCCTTTAGCGACAACTAGACAGTGAATCTAGTCCAAAACGGGTCAGCCGCAAAAACGGTTTCGATTCAGAGCCCCGGCTGGCTGCCGGTTGGCACAGTGTGGGGTGTATGTGCGTGAGAGTGTATTTGTTCAGTGCATAAACAAGCATCGGCAAAAAGCGGGGGGAGCAGTGGCCGGGAGGGCGAGCGGGAAATGGAACGCATGAAAATAGGCGACGGTCACCCGGGATCGGGTGTATGGAAATTCATTGAAGCGCCGGCTTCAGAGCCCCCGCCGGGGACCGTAAACACGCGCGGGGGCTTTATTTTTGCCAATTCACATATTACTCAGCGATTGTCACGGGAGGGTTTGATGAAACACCGCGTGCAAAAACTATTTTTAAATGGAGGTTCTTTGGCATTATCGGGGGAGGGGTGAGGAAATTTTTTGCTTATGAACCAAATTTTGCACCACAAATAATGGAGCGTTTCTAAACTGTTTGTTTTACGATCCGTAAACGTAACACCTTTAAAAAATTGTATTAAAATAAGACACAAAAAATATCGATTTTTTAACAAAAAAAAATGGCGGATTTATGAACGAAATCTCGGCTTTCGAAAATTTTTCCAAAGTCTTTAGTTAGTTTTTTTAGTTAGGGTATAGTTTTATTTTAGTAAAAACATTCTGAAAATATTCTATAAAATTATTAGCATTTCTTGATTAAGACAAAAAATCCCCCCCCCTCCGGATAATACGAAAGAGCCGGAATTGACGAATAATGCGGAATTTGGCAAGGTGGGCCAGAAATCAACTGGCGAGAGGGCCAACAGATAAATGTGGAGGGACGAGATGTGTTTGCACAAGCTCGATAAAGTTGGGATGCGCCGCGGTGGATTACCGATCCGAAAAAGTTTACGGAACTTACTTGAATGCAAACTTCCTCGTAACGGCACGCTTTCCGTTTTTCTCGTAGGCGAGTTCTTTCGGGGTTTTTGGGAGCTCCCTGAAAAAAAGCATGGTTTAAAGAACGTGCGCGTTGAACCACGCTATAGCAACTTATTGAGGGGGTGAAAATAACTTACTTTTCATAACTTTCGATCAGACATAGGCCTTCTGCGTACGGAGATACGAGTGGCGACTCACGACCTCGATGTTTTGGAGGAGTGATCAGCTCCGATGAAGCGTAGTACAGCGAGCCTTCATTCGAGTTTTCACGCTACAAATTTGTCTATAAGAAAAATACGGAAATGGCTACATTAGAAGGCAACGACAAGGTTTCACAACCTACCGAACTATCCGATAAAATTATAGGTTCGGCATAAACACGATCGTCATCCTCATTGGCGCCGTTATATCGGCTCCGGTCCCAGCCAGTATGCGGCCAATTTGGGCAATTTTCGTAGTCATGGGACAACTAAAAAATAATATTTTAAACAAGCCAAACGTCTTATTTTCATTCAGTCGACAATAATTTGCCGAAGTTTCGCAATTTGAAATTTCAGTGCATTTGATTTCAGTGCACAAAACGTCTTCTGATTTAGACAAAATGAAGCTTCGAGAAAATGAAATTTCGACAAAAGGTTTTCGATAAACTGATAGCAAAGCAACAAAAAACAATACCTGAAAATACTTTGGGCGGCCCTCAAGTTTGATCGGGGCCTTGGTCTTTTTCAGCGATTTTATGATGGTCGAATAGTTGTTGGGGAAGCGTTCCTGGAAATGTAAATTTAATCAGGGTTTTCGTATTGTTTTGCCATTTTTTACACGGTAATGTTATTTTACGTTTTTTTATCATCCATTATTTTCCGGCTGTGCCAAGGATATCGCCGGAACTCGATCACTCGAAGTTCTCCATCAAAAATAGGTAAGGCTGCCATCCCCCCTATTACAATGATGCCACCCGCCCACGCATCCCCCCAAAAGAGAAGCTCTCCCCCTGAAATGAAAATGAGGCAAAAACATGCACTCATTTGGCCAATTGGACCTCAAAAATGGACTCATCCTCCACGCTGAGTCAGCCGTCCCTTTCTCGTCCCCGCAACACCTCCAATTTTGTGCGTCAACGCGCGGCGCTAGAGAGCGCGGGGAACGCGCTGAGACGCGAGATACGATAGGATTGACGAGATCTTATCGGTTACAGAAATTTGGGTAGTTCCTGTGGGTTGTGGGGGTGGAATGATCGCCCAACGACTCGCGATCCCCCCTTTGGAGCCCCTATAAAAGTGTCGGGTTCGGTGTCTGGAAAGCAGAGAAGTCTCACAAGAACTCCTCAAACCACCACACCACAAGAGAAGATGCGCGTTTTCATCATCGTCGCCTTCGTCGGAGTCGCATTGTAAGTTCGTTTTCGTTTTATTGAAGTTTTAGATTTTGTTAACGCCTTGAAGGTTCCATAGCATAACGGGGGGATCTTTTGTATTATTCTAGAAATGCCTAGGAATTTAGTAGAAAATATTTTCATGCTTTTAGTAAGATCAAAGTATATTTTAACTAGAAAAACTATCTAAAAACTTAAAAAAGTTTTCATAAAGTCAGGATTTTGCTCAAAAAAAAAATCATTTTTTTAGTCGAAAAATCGAAATTTTTTGTAGTTTTTAATCAAACTTTGTAAAAAACTTTACGCTTAGAAATAGTAAAAAGCAGGGTAGAAACACTTCCGATATATACATTTTTAAAAATTTTTCCTAATAAATCCCCACCGACAATGCTCAAGAACCGGCCTAAATTATCGACTAAAGATTTAAATCGTATTTGATGATTTACAAAGCTTTTCCAAAAGACCATATTTTCCAAGAAACAATGCTTCAAATTTTCTACAACTTTGAATTCAGGGCCGGAGATGACCCGGACCGTGTCGCCGCCGACATGCCCGGCCCGATCGGCTTCACCCCGTCCCTGAACGGCGGTGCTGATGTTGGAGCTGGAGCAGGAGCCGGAGGTTTTAACGGTGGCGCTGACATCGGAGCCGGAGCCAACACCGGAGGCTTCAACGGACCCCAGAATGACCCTGGCTTCGGAGGCCAAGGCCCGATCGGATCTGGAGTTGGTCAGGGACCCATTGGAACCGGAATCGGACCCGGCGTCCCTGTTGGACCTACTGGAGGCTTCGGAGGAAACGGAAACTTCGGTGGACCCATTGGACCCAACGGAAACAACTACCCGGGCGGAAACGGCTACCAGGGAGGAAATAACTACAACGGTGAGTCAATCAAAAATTTCTGGTTCTGGACTGTTTGCGGTGGGGAACCAAATTTTTCCTGTAATTCTACGGCCCTATAACGCAATATGAACCATTTTATAGCATTTTACATAGTCTTTAGATATAAAAACAACATACATTTTACATAGTCTTTAGATATAAAAACAACATAAAACTTTCTAAAATATTGACTTTTTGGTCAAGAATGTATCAAAAATTATCAATCCATAAAGATACTTTAGAGCTGGAAACTTCTTTGTAACTGAACTTTTTTCAGGTGGCAACAAGTACGGAGGCGGAAACTCGTACGGAAACAAGTACGGAGGCAGCTCGTATGGCCAGGGAGGACTCGGTGGCGGCAACTATGGCATCGGCGGAGGCTTGAACAATTACGGGCCCCAGCCCAACGCCTACGGCAACAACGGCTACAACAAGCCCCGCGGAGGATACGGAGGAAAATAAGCTGCTTGCAATATGCAATACGATGTGTATCCCTTGATCTCTATCGCGAGTTGGCCCCGCTGGGCTTGAATAAACCCTTGACACTACTCTTCCTAGTACACTACACGGCGCTACGCCACAGACTACACGCAAAACGATACCCAAATAATCGAACCCCTCTAGCTCGCCCAGAAGTGTCCGGTTTTGACGATTTAGGTAGCTACCAGGTTGAAAAGCCGCTACGCGGCTTTTCACCCCTGGCCTTTGCGCGAGGATCTTAAGACGTTGGGCACTTTGCATAATTCTAGCGAATTAGTCCCAACCTCTCAACCTTAACAATCACAAAGCGACCGACTGAGAGCGTGACAAAATCCAAAATCAGCCTCCTAGGGCCTCGTATGCAAATGAGGGCATTTCCATATGTTTTTAAAACACTAAAATAAAGTGTAAATCGTCATTTTCTTAAAAATCTGATAAGCGTGCAGTAATCTACGCCCTCGAATACCCCTAAATACCTTTCGACTGGGCCCGAAAAACCTTCCCCCTTCGCGATATCTTGGTAACCCGGTTTTTTCGAGTCATTTATGCAAAGTGTCCACAGACACACACACAGACACTACTTTTTTATATATAGTAGGATTGAAAGCTCTCGGTAAGACGAGAAAACAAGCACTGTTCGTTGTTCTTTCCAAGCATTTTAATTCACGAATTTTCGCGTCTAAAATCCATGCAAATCGCAGATTTTATACAGAATCTGCATGTAAATTGCTTGCTCAAGCTAACAGGACGACGCTGATTTTACGCTTTTTTAAGATGTTTGAATAAATAAGTACTTGCCACTACATTGCCTACTACGCCACAAACTGCACCCAAAAACGTTACCTTTCAGCCCTTTGAACTAGATAGAAAGATCTGGCCTTGTACGCTACACAATCTCACACGAATTTCCCTACCTTGCATGCAAAATTTTCAATTTTTTTTGGAACAGCCCTTCCCGATTTCGCCGCAAGATAGTATCTGCTTGATATGATCCCTCTGGAACTTCCGCGTCCCCCTCCTTTTCAGGGCGTTCTGTGAGCGCGGTGCCCAAAAATGGCGATTTCTAGACCGAGCCCGCGATCCTGAGACCCCGGGCTCTCATCTCTCAACGGCCGCGCCCGTCGCAAAGAAATTGGAATGCCGGGTGCGCCCGGGCAAGTCAAGGCCATTTTTCATCAAAATCTATCTCGGGATCCCATCCATGGATCTGTTCGAGGATAGGGCAACCCTTACGGAAAACGGTATCAACTGCGCATGGAGGGCCGAAAATCATTGGCGATCTCGTTTGGAGCGTCGTGAACTGGAGGAGTGGCCTGCGCAAGAGGCTTCGTGGAGGCAAAAATTGAAAAAAACTTTGTAGTTTGTTCAAATAAGGATACGGGTATCAAAAAACTGGAAGAGAGGCATCAGAAGATCCTTTTCGCGAGAGAACAAACGCTTTTCGTTTTACAATCGGGCACTTCTGCGGACCGCTAGAGCTAGATCAATTTTTTTTGGGACACCTTTGGGATATGTTTTCTGTTGAACCTTTGTGATCCCCGAAAACGGCTTGAGCATCAGGCATCCCATCTGGGTGAACGTCATTACTTCGAAAATCATTACTTCGAAAGTCATTACTTCGAAAGTCATTACTTCGAAAAGTCATTACTTCGAAAAGTCATTTCTTCGAAAAGTCATTTCTTCGAAAAGCCATTTCTTCGAAAAGTCATTACTTCGAATAGTCATTTCTTCGAAAAGCCATTACTTCGAAACGCCATTACTTCGAAACGTCATTACTTCGAAAAATATGCTAATTTGGAATGTTCATATCACGAAATTCATGACAATGACGTTAAAACCATTGCGTAGGTACCATATGCCTATTCTATTAAGGTTATTACTGTGTAGAGTTTCGGTCTGTATTAGGAGTGTTAGTTACCCCATCTCTACGAATTATGATTTTGTTCTAATGATCCTTGCATTCAATTACTGAAGCATCACGATGTTTACCTAAAAATGTCCGTGTATGTTTTGATGCTCTCTGAAGTGACATCAGAAAATGTTCGTACTAACTAACTAAAACATCGAAAAATCTGGGGGTAAAGTAAAAATTTGCCGATTTTTTTCATGCGACGTGTAAAAAACTCGATCGAATAAACGGACCAATAGAGGCAGAAAGGTGTCAATTAGCGTACGTGCTATGCATGTTTTTCGAAGTAATGACGTTTCGAAGTAATGACTTTTCGAAGAAATGACTTTTCGAAGAAATGACTTTTCGAAGTAATGACTTTTCGAAGTAATGACTTTCGAAGTAATGATTTTCGAAGTAATGATTTTCGAAGTAATGACTGGCAGCCATCCCATCTTAACGCTTAGCGTCTTCCTTCATAATTCCCTTAATCAGGTCAACCTTGCTAGATGGATTGTTCGTGATTGGTTGATTGACAGGATCTTCCGGCGCTTGGTGCAAAAACTACTTCCTCCTCTAGAGCCAGAGAGGACCCCCAGGGTGATCGCTCAAGTGTGGGAATGATCAGCACCAACTCCCGAAACATGCGAAATTCAGAATTTTTAGGTGAAATTTTAGAAGTACTTTCGGGCATTCTGGTCATCCCGGTGATCAACTGGAACCGCTCCATCCTTTGGCAACCCTTTAAATCTCCGGAAAACAGTCAATGTGCACTGTTTTCGAGCCGTGCCTTGTTTCGTTGGTCGGGCTCCTCGGCCGAGTTCGGAGCTTGCCCTCTTCGCTTTCTTCGGCAGGAATCAGTATAAAAGGCGCGGCTTGGCGCTGATCAACAAAACAACAGAATGAAATTGTTGATTGTCGTCTTGCTATTGGCTCTAGTGGCGGTCGTCTGGTAATTTGATGCTGGCTACGGTGTTATTTTTATTTAGCGCCCGGCCCTTCGAGGAGATTATCGAAAAGGAGATTATTCGCGGAGGGCCCCGAGGTGGTGGTGGTTTCGGAGGGCGAGGATTCAATGGAGGTGGCTTCAATAACGGTTTCGGCGGAGGCATGTAGAATTTTGACAAGCACCTCATCTTATGCTTTCTAGGCCCCGGCTTCAACAACGGATTCGGACGCAAATAGACTTAATGAATAAACGGTTTGGAACTTTTCCATAGTCTTACTTACAGAAAAAAACGGTAAAATTCGTCGTAGAGTTTATGGGTTCTTGAAAGCGCTTGAGGCTCTGGTTGGCTAGCGGGGGGAGGTTTAATGTCGTAGATTTTGAAAAATTTTTAGATTTTCAGTTTTTTTTTGGGTACTACATCATTGCGCCCCGGTAGAACATCAGAAAATATACTAAGAATTTTAATTCTAGATCACAAGACAACCTATAACCAACCATAGCAAAAAAAACCCTGAAATGCGGTTGGTAAGTTATTTTTCGGGATTTTCGATGTTTTTCGACATTTTTTTAACTAGTTTTATATACAGCTCAAAATAATGTAATTTAAGATAAGAGGGTATTGGCAAAAGATGTTGTTGCTCCCACCGATAAGCTCCCCCCACCCGTTAACAAACCAGAACCCAAAAACCCGCTATTCGTTCTACGATAGGTTGAAACGGTAGAAACACCGCTAATTTCACTTGCTTTCTCTAGTTTTTGCTCTAATTTGCTAACACTTCGCTTGATCATTGTTAGCATTTGCCTGGGCTGATTTCCAACTTGGCGGCCTTTTTGCCCAAATCTCCAAAAAGTATTTTAAAAGTCTCCTACCATATCCTACGGTTTTTTACTCCATTTCTCCTTATCAATCACAGTTTGAGCCGCTCCCCTTTTCTCTCAAGTACATTCCGCGCGCAGTCAAACGACAACACAGATCAACCGGGGGCGGCCTTTAAAATTCGCCAAAAATCTGCGAAATACACTTGGACCGGGGAGGAAATGACGCCCACGACTCGACCCTTCCTTTCTTTAAGCGATATAGGCCAAACGGCGGTGCGAAGGAAAGAAGTCGGCGAATCGCACAAAAAGAGAAAAAGATCCCGCGGTCCGTTCGCTAATTTTAGCGGTCTGGCAAGTTGCTGCTGATCTTTCGCACTGTAGGTGGTGGTATATAAGGGTGAGTATCGTGGGATAAGGCAGACCTTGTCTCAAAACTAAAAACACAATGAAGTTCTTCGTCTTGCTGCTCGTCGCATTGGTGGCTATTGCTAGGTGAGCTACGGTTTTTGCTATGGTAGGCTTCAACTTGCAGCCCTGATTTATTTGTAGATCAGTTCGATGATTAGGGCATGACAGTTGAAGTGATTCTTAGGCATGATCGGTTCTTATGTATTATCGGGGGCAAATATTTTTTGTGTTAGATCCGGAAATTGAAAAATTAACTCAATAGCAAACACCTTAAAATGTTCTTAGTAAAATGAAACGATATTTAGCTAAAAAAATAACTAAACACTTGAAAACTCCTTTAAAAAAGTGTATTTTTTAGTGAAATTTTTGTAAATTTTTATATTTAGAAATCGTAAAAATAGTTAAGCTATTCACATTTCAAATATTTGTTGCTAAGAAAATATCACTTCATTGCCCTCCCCCCCGATAAAGCAAAAGAACCGCTTGACATCTCGGATGGATACCTTTTTCGCGTTTGACTTTTTAGAGCTCGGCTTATTTAATTTTCTTTAGTGCCGTCCCCTTCGGTCGTGTCGTTGAGAAGACGACGATCATCCGACCAGGCTTCGGCGGTGGCTTCAACCGAGGACCTCCCCCTCCCCCTCCCCGCTTCGGACCCGGCGGCTTCGGCGGACCCCAGCGCGGACCCACCATCATCAAGACGACCGTCATCAAGGGCTAAGCTCGCGAATAGCTGATGCTTTATATTTAATAAAACGTAAAAAATATCTATTGCCATAAGATATTTTTTAAGCTTCATGATCTCTCTCATTCTTTCTCTCCCTCTCTCTCTCTCGCTCTCTTGCTCTCTCTCGCCATCTCTCTCTTTCTCACTCCATCTCTCTCTCTCTCTCTCTATCTTTCCCACGGCATGTCACTGTGCGGGGCTAATGCGGAAAACCCTGTGATATCATCGATGAGAGCTCGTGCTAGAGTTTAGCTCGTGCTACGCAACGTGCTGGTAGTGGAATCCGACAATTTGGCCTTGGCAAGCAGCCCAAGTACGCGTATTTCCGTTTGGATTGGGTGCATCTCACGCTGCTCGATCCGTCTTCCTGGATCTGTATATAAGCCGTGGGTGCAGAGCGTAGGCTTAGACGTAGGCGTAGGCTTAGGCTTAGGCTTAGGCTTAGACTTGGGCTTAGGCTTAGGCTTAGGCTTAGGCTTAGGCTTAGGCTAGGCTTAGGCTTAGGTTTGGCTTAGGCGTAGGCTTAGGCTTCGCTTAGAGAACATTTTTCTTCCGGCTGTATCTCCCTATAGTGGGTTAGATCTGAGGCGAGTGGGTAGTCAGACTTTATAAAGTTCAAAATATACGCAAAAACCATGGCGATTCTTAGGCATGATGCTGATGCGCCCGACCGAGTACTAACTCGGGCCCCAGCCGATACAGCCAGACCCCTGCCAGGCCCAGCCACCGCTCCGAGGGCATGAACGGATGAACAGACGAACGTCATGATTTTGGGCGATGATAAAAAGTTCCTCTCACCCAGTTGAAATTACTTGAGAGCGATACACAGACACCCGAAATTGCACTTTCTTTTCGTACAGGTCGGTTGTACCAATGGCACGCGTGAGGGATAACGGCGGGCGAGTGAAAAAGCGATAGGGATATAGCCGATTGAATTTCAAATTTGAGATTGGATTCTTGGGAATAACAGTGAAAAGTGCGAACCTCTGAGATTGACGAGGTCTAGAGCTCTTTGAAAACGACCATTCCGTATATTTCGGGTAGTTATTACATTTGATTTTCTTTTTTCGCTTAATAGAATTACCAAAACGCTTTTTCAAAGGGTCAAAAAGGGATCTACGCTCTCGTTAAACTAACCTCACATAGAGCCCAGTAAACGACAATGAACGAACAGGTGAAGGCGACCAGATGGGTATAACTTCCGGGGTCGTCAAAGTCATTCTCCGCTTGCGTTTTTTGTTCTCCTATCAAGTTTTCGCGTCTCTTCGTACCTCGCGGTCTTTTGCTCCACTGTCGGGGCCCACAGGTTTTTCGAGCCGTTCCGCCAACACGATGCTGTACATGCCGGGGTGCTCGGCTAGCTGGGCACCGATATCACTTTCCGGATCTCACAGTGGAGTCAGGGGCACGAGAGAGCGAGAGAGAGAGAGAGAGAGAGTGAGAGAGAGAGAGGGGGAACGAGATCGCAAGGAGAAATGAGCAAGAGATGTGTAGACCCGTGAGAAAAAGAGCACGTCAAGATACTGGCATTTGGCGGACAGATCCTGGGGTCTATCCGTCTATCCGTTTCATCCCTTGTTGTTCGACCGACCTCTCCCCGGTGGATTCATATAAAAGGATGCGGCCCAACGTATTTACCAGAGCAATCTCAACCCAGCCATGAAATTCCTCGCCGTCCTCCTCCTCTGCGTGCTCGCCTTCGCTTCGGCCGCACCGTGAGTTTTTGGGACTTCATCTGGGTACCATCAGCTCAGTTTTCCTTTTTGATCGATTTTGCCCTCCATTAGCTTTGAAAATACGTCTTCTGAGCTCAAAATTTGAAGCCAGGAAGTTAGAATTTAGACGGAAACATGTATGTGGTAAGACTTTACTTCACCTCTAACCACAATTCCAAAAATTGTCGACATTTCCGCTATTTTGTCGAAATTTTGGCTAGGCCATTCGATAGAGCATCAAAAAATGTACTAATAGTTTTAATCACGGCCCAAGGTAATGCAAAATAAAAAAGTTATAGCGAAAAATATTTTGGAACTTCCGGCCGGGGGGAGGGGGGATTGTAAAGTCAAGTTTTGCCCCTTATCCTTAAGCTAAGGTATCTTATTAACTACGATATTCCAGTCAATTCGGCTTCCACCCCGGCTTCGGCGGCGGTTTCGGCAGGCCCGGATTTGGCGGAGGCTTCAACCGAGGGTTTGGCGGTGGCTTCAACCGTGGACGCCCCACCGTCATCCAGAGGACCACCATCATCCGCCCCGGAAAATAAGCGCCTAGTCAACCACAACAACAGCATCAACATCTATGCGCTTCTCCAATGACCGAATCCCACTCAGGACTATGCTTTACAAAATATCATTTGCCGATTACTATCGTGTATCGAATAAAGGTTCAAAACCGTCAATATTGGCCTAGGCGATTTGCAAGAGGGAGCAAGAAAGAGAACGAGAGAGAAAGACAGAGAGAGAGAGAGAGAGAGAGAGAGAGAGAGTGAGGGAGAGTGAGAGAGAGAGGAAGGGAGAGAGAGAGGGAGAGAGCACGAGAGAGCGGGTTTGAGGAAGCAACGATAGAAAAAACTAGTGAGGACCACAAGAAGAGGTATCAAGAGCCTTACATAGAGAGAGAATAAGAGTGAGAAAGACAGGGGAGAGTGAGTGAGATAAAACGAGAGAGAGAGAGAGGGAGAGAGAGAGAGAGAGAGAGAGAGAGAGAGAGAGAAAGAGAGAGCGAGAGCGAGAACCAGACACACAGAGAGCAAAAGCGAACAAGGGACCAAGAAATTCTAATGTCTCCCCACCTTTTCAATGATGAACGCCGTTTCCGGTGATGACGTGGAGTCCCTCGTAGATCCAGGAGCCGAGAAATTTACTAGCAAAAGTTATAAGAATGTCTAAGATGCTTACATTGCTTTGTTTCCATGTAAATATCATGCTCAAAGGTGCGACGCGGTTTTGGCGGCGTTACTTTCGGCCTGCAAATGGCTAGTAATGTCTAGAACCGCTTTTAAAACCCACGTTTTCGACTCGATGGCGACTAGCGGCTCACTTTTGACATGTTTTAGGGGTTGGCGGGGGATCGGTTTCTGAACTATTGGGCTTAAGCCGGTTTTTTAAAAAGCTCTACCTTGTCCTCATCGACGGAGAGCTGCTCGAAAAACTGCTTCCGTTGCTGCACGGAAAAGGGGACTTTTGTAGAAACGGGCATCTTCATACCATCTAAATTCGTGCTATGCCATGGTTGAAACGTTATAGAGAGAACATTGAGAAGCCACTTTGAAAGATACCCAGATCGAAAAAATTTGAAATAGAGAAACGTTTTGAGGTTCTCAAGGGCATCTTTACCGTTGATATAGAGGTGAGTGGATAGACAGGAAGATTTAAAGAGCATCAAAAAGTAGCTTGCAAAAATTTGCAGCTAGAAAAAATCAACGAAATCAGAAAACTTCAAAACAACCTCTCCAGAACCTTCCAGAACTCAAGGCTATGGGAAACAAAAATTGACCCTTCACCTGTTTGCCTCCTCGTCGGTTTATGGTGGGTTCAAATGGGCCCCGCGCGACTTCGAGCAATTTTCAAGAGCAGGGGGATCGAAAAACAGTTTTTGTGTGTAGGAGCAATTCGGAGAGGATGAGCAGAGGAGGAGGACAACACGGTTTTTCAATTTTCAGAACATCATGTCAAGGTAAACAAAAATGCACGCTCGATTCTCCTGCAAAAAACTTTGGGGTTTTTTTTTGCGACATTTTTTTTGCATTGTCTGGGAAACAAGGTGGCGTTCAAAAGAGCAGGAAGAGTCATATTTAATGGTGAAATATGGAAATGTAAGAATGAAAATGCAGGCACTTTTTAGATTTTAAAGATCTGACTGGGGGTAAAGCAAAATCTAGTTGAAAGGAAAGCGACATTATCTTTTGCATGATAGAGGCAAGACAACATTGAATTCAAGCAAGCGAAAACAAAAATTTGATATAGAGCTCGGGTAGCATAATCACCGTTTGGAATGTTAGATCTTGCCGGAGAGTCACGTGTGACAAAGAAAACACGTTTTTCACAAGTTTTTGAGGTATCGATAGTACACAGGAGCAAGAAAAAGTACTGCCCTTCAAAGGGCCAGCTGGCAGTAACACCTCAGGATCGAAAAACACGACTGTTTGAACCCATTGAAAACCCTCGCTTCGAAAACGGGACAACTCCGCCTCCGGACCGCTGTACTGCCCAAAAGGGCTAATGGTGTGCAAGAGAGTGTATTGACAATTGTCCGGCGATCCCAGTAGCTACGAAGGGGAAGTATGAATACTAGGCACCAATACTATGTCGATGCAAGGTCATCCCCGCCAGCAGTTTCCCGAGGGGGCTCAAATTGCGGTTAGCCGCTGGCGGGTAGCTGGCTCCATTCGGCTAGGACCACTTTTTTCAAGGAGGGCAAGGCGGATTATGTGGAAAGGAGGCTGGGGATTGGCTGGGAAAGGCAGGTGGATGTAGGCTTAAAGGTGTTGTGAAGTTTTAAAGAAAGGTGGCGTTTTTGAGTTTACAAAACATAGAAAACAAAAAAAAACAAAGAAAGCTATTGGTTTTCTTGTCATTAACGCTAACTTCGTATCTAAACGTTAAATTTTGGCGTATTTTGCATACAGGTTTTAACTCCTTGTCTACTAACGTATAGGTAAAAATACCAACTGGTAGTGGCCAAAACCAATTAGTGCGCTGATTAAAAATTGCCCTAAAATTTAATTTTTGCCTTAAAACAAGCATTCTTGAAGAAAAATCAAGACTTACTTCAAAAAGTATCATCCACGCTCGGAAAGACATGCTAAAAACAAAAAGCTTATAGCTTTGGGACCAGGAAGATCGCCGCTATTGACTTTACGGGACACTCCTCCTCTTCGCCATTACTCAGCCGGCCCGCTGCCCGCGTCGAATATGTCGGCTAGGATGAGTCAGGCGGCAAGGTGAGGCGAGGAGAGGCGAGGAGGAAGATGAGCAGACGCTCATTATTTGGGGCCGCTGGTTTTTATCAGGTGTTCAGAGGAAATATTGGAATTGGGAAACAGTAGTCTTTCAAACGGGTTTTTAACGCTTTCTGGGATAAATGCCGTCAAATCTTCATCTGAAAATTAGCATCTAAAAGTAGCTTTGAAAAACTAGAATATCTGTGCAAACAAAAACCAGTGAAATTCGAGCGATACCTACAAACTACGACAATTCAAATGTTTCTGTTCATGCCAAAACAACGTTGCGCTCGATTTTTGGACCTTAATTTTAGACTTCAACTTAACTTATTGACTTAGGATGGTAAACCTGATTAAAATCGGCCTAGAAATTTAATTAGTTTTTTCGGTTCTTGTTCCAATCACTTGGCAAAGAGTTAAATCGTGAATTTGACTTACCGGCGCCTCTAAACCTTAAAAAGAGGCCAAATTCAGTTTTCCGAGTGAATCGCGCTCCAACCCCTGAAAAGGTCAGCCTAAAACGCACCCAATTAACCCATTTCAACAACAGCATCGGCAATTCCTCAAATTCAGAGATGGCCGTGAGGCGATAGATGCATATATTAGGTCGGGCTAATAGCTGTGAGCTGTTGGATTTGGGGGGAGGAAACGTGCTCCGATAGACATCGACCAGCCGATGGGGGCAATGCGACGGATATAGGCGCAAATTTCCATATGTGAGGCGCGGCGGCCAAACAAAGGCTGGCGGATCGGGACGGTGACCTTAAAAAGGGCATGGAAACATATTGGTTGAACTTGATGGTATTCTGTTTGTTTCTTACAAAATCAGAGGCCTTCACGATTACCAAAAAAGCAGAATAAATTTTGCATTCCTTATACATGCGTATAAACCGAAAGAAATGGTATTAACTGGCAAAATCTTCATTAAGGCGCATAAAAGCGTACAAGGTCGTACTTTTGACATTCAATGACATAGGATCACAAAAAAATTGTATGAAAGTAGCCGTATCTGATTTCCTGAATATTCTATTCAATCGTATAAAAAACCTATAAAAAGCGTAAGATTAGTTACTGTAAGATCCTATTCATCGTACAAAAATAGTACTCGCAACTACCGATCCACCAAAATCGATGCTAGCGCCCGGAATGCCCCCGGAGGCGCCTAATAATAAGAGTTCCGGCGGGGGCGCACTGTCGATAGGCCTCGGGCGGAACTCTTTCACCCGCACCCAGCCACTCATAGATTCCCCCTACCCTGGCTGGAGGGTCAGGTCAGTAAACAATCTGAATATGGTGATTTTTGGGGGCTGACTAAGAGGGCGATTGAGCGCAAAAAAGGTTAATGGAAGGATTTCGTAGAAATTTTCTCTCCATCTCACTCTCTCGCTCTCTCTCTCTCTCTCGCTCTCTCTCTATCGGTAGCCTACAAAATACGTTTGGTTTTAAAGGGCTGGCGGCAGACGTGAGGCAAGCTGGCAAAGGTCCTCTGAGGAATTGGAGCGGGGGATAGCCCGCTCCGAGATGAACCTGGGAAATACAGGCATGTAGAGATTTTTAGGGCTCTGAGGGTAGGTAGATGGTAGGCTAGCAGGGATTCTTTGACAGACTACAGAAACTCGCTATTATAAAGACCCGATCAACGAGAACATCATAAGAATGCACTGATCACCCTGCCGATAGTATAAACAGGCCGCCCACCACATTCACCACGGCACAAACGATTGCCCACAATCACGCCAATTGCGAAAAAGAGAGCAATGAACGCTCTGGCTGGTTTTCATTGCTTCTGACAGAGCGAATAATCCTTCAGGAATTCGAATGGGGGGCATCGCATCAAAAAACAGGCTGCAAAACGCCAAGCAGCCTGAATTTTGAACTGTGAGAGCCGAACGGTGAAGAGCTGGCAAAAAAATTCGAGGGGCCTGGTGGCACTTGAGGATAGATTGCAAGTTGCAGCCTGGAATCGGGCAGAAAACATTTAACGCTTAGAAGCAAAGAAAATGCGTTTTTGCTTAAACATAAAACTACAGTATTTTTTACAAGTCTGAGGGGCCCTTCAGGAAAAACGAGGGACGAAATTTTTGCCGCGAGGACACAAAGAACATCAATTCCGCCCCACAGGTGTTCCCCAAGGTTAGGGGGTAAATAGGAAAAATTGGAATTTTGCGAGTGGAAGAATTGTGGTATCGAAGGTTCGTTTCGGCTTGACTTGGACTAAGGCTTAAGCTTAAGCTTAGGCTTCGGTTTTGGCTTAGGAGTAGGCTTAGGTTTAGGCTTACGGTTAGATGTACGCGTTGGCTTCGGCTTAGGCTTACAAGGAGACGTTTTTGAGTGTCGTCGGGACTTTGGCACGGGACCAAGCCTATCTTGTGCAGAATTTTACGCTGATTCTGAATATGTTAACCGTTTCTGCGGAATAGCCATTTCTCGAAAGTTATGAACGATTTAAACCTCAAAACAGCCCAAAATCGGCTACTTTCAATAGTCATAAAAGGCTTCGGAATAGGCTTTAGACAAAACTTGAGTGTGCATCTTGTTCAGAAAAAATCTCTATAAAATAAGCCATTTAACGCAAAAATGCTAGAATTTTGTAAATTTTTGTAAAATCCTTTTACAAAATTTGTAACCTCCCAATTTATCAAATTTTTCCAACTTTTCAATGATTTTGAAAAAGATGGTACATTTTATAGAGATTTTTTTCTGAACAAGATGTACTATCTGGTTTTGTCTAAAACCTATTTTGAAGCCTTTTATGACTATTGAAAGTAGTAGATTTTGGGCTGTTTTGAGGTTTAAATCGTTCATAACTTTCGAGAAATGGCTATTCCGCAAAAACGGTTAACATATTCGGAATCAGCGTAAAATTCTGCACAAGGGGAAGCTTGGTCCCGGGACCAAGCCTCCCTTTTGTGCAGAATTTTACGCTGTTCTGAATATGTTAACCGTTTCTGCGGAATAGCCATTTCTCGGAAAGTTATGAATTAACTCAAAACAGCCCAAAATCGGCTACATTAATAGTCATAAAGGCTTTTGGAACAGGCTTTAGACAAAACTTGAGTGTGAATCTTGTTCAGAAAAAATCTCTATAAAATAAGCCATTTAACGCAAAAATGCTAGAATTTTGTAAATTTTTGTAAAATCCTTTTACAAAATTTGTAACCTCCCAATTTATCAAATTTTTCCAACTTTTCAATGATTTTGAAAAAGATGGTACATTTTATAGAGATTTTTTTCTGAACAAGATGTACTATCTGGTTTTGTCTAAAACCTATTTTGAAGCCTTTTATGACTATTGAAAGTAGTAGATTTTGGGCTGTTTTGAGGTTTAAATCGTTCATAACTTTCGAGAAATGGCTATTCCGCAAAAACGGTTAACATATTCGGAATCAGCGTAAAATTCTGCACAAGGTAGGCTTGGTCCCGTGTCAAGGTCCCGACGACACTCAAAAACGTCTCCTTGTTAGGCTTCGTTTTCGCTTAGGTTTTGTATAGGCTGGCTTACGCTGACGTGAACCTTAACAAGGACTATGGATTAGATCCAGGCTTACGCTTAGACTTAGGCTTGACCTAGGCTTAGGCGAATGGCCAAATGTGTCCAAAGCTAAACGTCCAACATAGTGTGAAATGAAATCCCCGCTCTCCAACGATGGCGGTGACACTACAATCGAATAAGGTTTCGTTTTCCCGGGGGTGAAGAGGGGGTATAGAACCAGGGTCGTCCAGATGACAGATCCGGAGGACCGGTTCCGCCTTTGAGAGACCAACCGGGTGGGGTGAAGGATTGAGCCATCCCCATACGCCATCCGGCCCGATGCCAAAAGCCCCCAGCTCTCATCGCCACTGTCCGCTACACACCTGTGGACATCGGACTCGTCTTGCTAATGCTGTTAGTCGGGTCTTTTTAACAGAGCCGGCGGACGAGGGTTTTAGGGATTTTCGCGTGTGAGGTGAGGGGTTGAAAGGTTTGAATTTAGAGAGAGAGCGAGCTAGAGGCGGCGAAAGCGAGGAAGGAAGAGAGAGGAAAGAGAGAGAGAGCGAGAGAGAGAGTGAGAAAGAGAGAGAGAGAGAGAGAGAGAGAGAGAGTGAGTGACAGAAAGCAAAGTATTCATAAAAACTCCAAAACAAAACGTAATGTTTGCCGTTCTTTATCAAAACGGCTCGCACGGCTTTTCCGCTTTTCAGGGTCGTGCGGATGCGAGGCGGGGCTGATTGTTTGTAGGCGGCCACTTGTCACACGGCATGGCAAATATATGCGCCCCTTCTTCACACGCCGCTCTTCACAGAGGACTTCGACACATTCTTTTGATGTCGTCCGTTCGGATCATCGTGTAGTATCGCTAAAAGCTGCAAAACGTGACTAAATACAGATAAAAATGAAATATTTATGCATCGAAAGGGTGAATACATCTTAAAAATTGGGTCAGAGTTAATGAGGGGGATTTAGAAGTCCTCCTCGCTGGAGTCGATGTACTTCTTGTAGTGGGGGACAGTGCGGACAGGAGGGTCGATCTAAAGTTGACGTTTGAAAATCTGAATGGGTTAGGCCTAGGCTTAGCTTAGGCTTAGGCTTTGGAGTTCAAAAATTCTTACCGGTCTGCCGCTGCGGTCCTTGGCTTGAGCAAATCCGACGCGATCCTGGCCAAAGTCGAAGACGGAATAGTAGCTGAAAACAATTAGGGTAAGGTTTTAAGGCCAAACTCAGGTTTTGTTATACATTGGACGGTAAGTAGCTTTGTGGTTAAAAAACTCGCGTTTTTTAACCACAAAGCTACTTACCGTCCAATGAAGACGTCTCCCAAAATCCAGAGATCTCCAGCTTGGGGCGGCAGATCGATTCCCATAAATCCGGAGAGACAGATCGACTTTCCGCCGGCGGTGATCTAAAAACATCAAACGTAATTCGATGTATAAGTCGAGAGAGAGAGAGACATAGAGAAAAACATACATTAAGGACATAGTCAGTCCCATGGAGGGAGTACTCCTGGCCGCCAATCTGGAACGAGACATCGGGGAGCGAAGGGACCTTGTCGCACGGAATCATGTACTCTCCCTTCATCAGGGGCTCGGCGCCGATGAAGTTCTGGATTTCTTCGACCTGAAAATTGGGTATGAAGACGTCGCGTTTACGGTACACAAAATAGTAGTAATAATAATCCGCCCCAAAATCTCAGCAACGTTGCGAAGTACGACACTATATATCTTTAGACGTCGAAGGCTACAAACCTGCTTCTTCGGTCCCGCAATGAGCGAGGTACCGGTGTCTGCGATGGCTTGGCATCCGTTCGTGCAGGCGATGGCTCCAGACTTCCCGCTGACCTGAAGTTGGGTTTTTACTTGGTTTTGCTAGCACTCTCTCTATCTCACGCTCTTATTCTCTCTCTCTCTCTCTCTCCCTTTCTCCTACCTTGTCCATCTTGAACTGCCAGTAGCCCTTGCGGGTGACCGGCACGTAGGTAATCGGCTCGACATAGTGGTTGGGGTCGAGTCCACCCAGAGTGATCTCGCCTCCAATCTCGGCATCAGGATCCCTAACGTCAGTTTTTATTCGACGTTCCGTTTTTTTTTACTACCTGCTCAACCAGAAGGCGAACACGGGCTGCGCGACCTTCTTCTGGTCGATGAACGTGTTGAAGACGGGGGAGACGCCTGGACGAAAAATGATATGACACTAGAGGGCAATACATACCGAGAACGGCAATTTGGGGATAACCCATTCCGAGGATACCGTCGAACTTGGCGGCAATGAAGGTGAGGCCGGGTTCAGAGGTGGCTTCGGCGAAGGGTTGGTCCTCGGCGCAGAGTCCGGCGACCTGAAAAAGGGATTTTTAGGCTTAGGATTAGGCTTAGGATTAGGCTTAT
Organism: Mesorhabditis spiculigera; assembly: GCA_958295435.1. Lineage (NCBI taxonomy): Eukaryota > Metazoa > Nematoda > Chromadorea > Rhabditida > Rhabditidae > Mesorhabditis > Mesorhabditis spiculigera. Next base: position 260,766 of record CATQJA010001331.1, read on the forward strand.
GCTTAAGGCTAGGTCTAGGCTTAGGCTTCGGATTAGCTTATGCTTAGAAATACTTACGCAAACAGAGTCCTTGCTGATGAATCCCTTCATGCTTCCGGTACCGTATTGGATCTGCATCTTGCGTCCGTCCGACTTGTAGGTGGAGGAAGCGCCCGAATCGTAGCGGTGGTGGAGCACTGGAATGATCGCGAATTTTCTCTCGACTCTCGATTTCTCGCGCCTGCTCTCTCTTTCTCTTTCTCGTTCTACTTACTGCAAGCAATGTCGTAGAACGGGCATTTTCGCGACGGGACCCACAAGTTGGACGATCCAGTATCGAAGATGACAGTGAAGTTCTGAGCGGGAGTTCCGATGGAGATCTCTCCATAGTATTGGGCCTAGGGATCGGAGGGTAGAGTACTCAAGAAAGTATCACTCACATCCATATAATTCCTTAGATGCTCATCCGGGGTGAACAGACGGTTGCTGTCCTTGTGGTGGCGGTGGGGGTGGTACTTGCGGATGCGCTTGGCCAAGGCGAGCTCACGCTGCTTGGCGAACTCTTTGTAGGAGCCGGCTTCGAAAAGCGTGTCGCGGATGGTGGTGAGTTTCTTGAGCGGGATTCTGGAAGTATCAGGTTATATAAGTTTCTCCTTAGGCTTGGCTTAGGCTTTAAGCTTACCTTCCAATCTGTGGATATCCCGTCACTCGCATGTGACGATGGTGCCGATCCGACTTGGCCCACGCCTCACTGACGGCGAATAGGGCCACCAGGGCCCAGAGAAAGTTCATGCTAAACACGGAGTTGAGTATGGTATTTTCGGGGCGATGCCCTTCTGATGAAACCGATTGCAGGCAAGAAATTTGTCAACAAGTGATAGGCAGCAAATGATAAAGAGTTGTGTGGAAAGCGGAAATTCGTGGGTTTCAAAATCGGGGAGAGAGCGAGAGAGAGAGAGCGAGAGAGAGAGAGCGAGATAGAGAACGAGAAAGCGCGAGAATGAAAATGAGATCCCAGAGTTGCTGAGACATCAAAAATCTGAGGTTGCTACAAAACTCATTATGGATTTTTTGTTGGGAAAGGACATAAAAAGCGTTTGGTTTCCAAGGTATCGGATTACGGTAACTAGGTAAAATCAGGATCTGACAAAAAGTTAGAAGTCTAGAATGAATGCGAATCCCGAAGAAATCCCCAACCCTCTGCAAAAGTGCTACATTTCAAAAGTGAAGTCCCGCCTCGCAAAGAAGAGGTCGGGGTCCCGAATGATAGCCATCTGCGGCTCCTCGCCCCAAGGGCTTCTCGGACAAGACCAATCGCAAAAGAAACAGAGAGGGCAAAGAAAACAGGGAATGGCCACACTGCCCCCCGCCGCCGGCTATTTGATAAGAGGTCAGCCAGTGGCTGAGTCGGGCAGCTGACACATAGGGGGTCCGTTTGAAAACAGAAAACGGGGAGGAGAGGAGGAGGAGGATGGCCGGCTCTTCTTGCTCTAAAAAAGTGACCAATTTGTTTCTCCAGTGGCTGAAACCCGTGAAAAATGGCTGGGCCGGGCTGCCGGAGGCCTACCCCAGATGTGCCCGAGATTTGTGGGGCGCTGGAAAAATGGCCTTCCTGTTGGCGGTTTTTTTTGGGGGGGATTGGACACTCCAGCTCTTTTTTAGGGGCTCCATCCGAGCGTTAATTGACTTTGTTAGTATTTTTGGGAGGGGGTGGAACGTTCCGCAACTTAGAAAAACCCTATTTGACAGGGGTCAAGTTTGTGGTGCACTTCCCGGTTTGCCAGCCCCTTTAAGAACGCTAATTCGATACCAAGAATTTACTGCATCTTTTGAAAAAGACACGGAAATATAGACCGTAAAACTGGAACTGTTGGTATATGAGAGTTACAATAAGACCGGTCATCGAATTGACCGGGCAAGCGTAAAAATTGACGGATTGGCTGAATTTGTGAAGCCATCCCTTTAAAAAATGCAGCACGGGGACAAAATTAAGCAAAAATTAATTTTAAAAGGTTGACCTGGCTCTTTAAAGGCATGTCGAAGTTCTGGTTTCAAAAAGTTTGTTTTACTTAAAGGGTCAGAGTTGAATCTTATTAGCTATGGCTTGGCCAAGGAGTTAACCGCTGTCGCGACACGCCGCGCACGCAGACTTCATCGCGTTGTGCGAGGTTACGCCAGATTTTAAAGTGATTGAGCGACTATCGCGTTGGATGTCGCTTGATCTGCTTAGACCCAAAGAAATCCATGGCACACAAAAAGGCCAGCTATGACTTGTACATCCCTTTAAAATGGCTACGGTACGTTGTAAAAACTCTACCGGATTTAACTGTCTATAAAAATATTTGAGCAAAAAATCTAGCCCTGAAAGAATGGCCAGACAATTCGACTAGCTTCTGAATCCCGTTTATCACAAATCGAAGAAATGAATAAACAACCTCCCGTTTGAGACTATCTATGCATTCACAGTGTCTGTCCCTACCCCTTCTCCACATGTTATTGTCAGAAGCGGGGGGTGTGTTGTTTGTCAGAATCAGCCCATCTTCGTTGCTCTTCGGGGTCTGCGGGGCGATGAATCAGAAAGACCCCCCGGGGAAGCAGGGAAGGCAGACATCACCCACGATAACATTCTTTTTGCAATTTTATATGCTCGGGGTACAGGGTAAATACAGGATAAGGGGGCTGGGAGGGGAAAACAAGGTTTTTCAAACTGTAGGAAAGTCTAGTGAAGTTTTAAGCGAATTTAGGGCTGAATTTCGTCAGCAAAAAAAGTTTCTGAAGTCGTAGCAACTCTTCAATTTTTTTAATTGTTTAGATATAGTATTGACCTAGGCTCTCAAACCTACCCAATCTCTTTAAAAATTTCTATCCTGATTTGAGCTAAAAAATTAGCACCCTAACTGCCAAAGACAGATTCCCCCTAAAACCCAGTTTTGCAATGATCGATCTCCCCACGGGCGCCCGGGGCCATTCGTCAAAATATGTTGACAAGTTGAGTTTCAACTCCTGCTCCTCATGTTCCACACGAGTGTGTAACAGATCACACAACCTGCTCGCCTTTTGTAAGGGGTTTCTTGGGTTTTTAGGCTTGCCCCAGCCTTATCAAAAATAATACTAGGAGAAATCTATCAAAGATTTATCCCAAAAATTAATGGAACTAAAAAATTTAGAAAAATTCACCAACATAAATCAAAGCTCCAAAAGCAGGAACATGGGAAAAATGAAGGGAATATTTGCCTTTATTCATAGTGTTGTTGACCAGAAGAAAAGTGCGAATTTGATTAACCTCAGATCAGCAAATACGGAAGAGCGGAAGCCGAGTCAGAGTTGACTTTAACTTTTAGACTCCAAATGCACTTTTTGGTACGACCTAGACTTAGGCTTGGGCTTAGGTTTAGGCTTAGGTTTAGGCTTAGGCTTAGGCTTAGGTTTAGGCTTAGGCTCAGGCTTAGGCGTAGGCTTAGACTTTAGCTTAGGATTACGCTTTGGCGCAAGCTTGCGTTAGGCTTCGGCTTAGGCTTAAACTTAAACCTAGGCGTCGGCTTTGACGCCTACGCAAAAACATACAAAAATTCACAAGGAAAAATTCAAAGCCACTCCGAAACCTCGCAACTAACCACAATCGGCCAAGATCGCACTCACCCGATAAAAAGAGCCCCTCCTGTTTTGCGAGTCTGCGCGAGTTTGGCCGCAGGGTTGACCTCGAAAATTGGCAAGGCCGCTCCTCCTCCCCCTCCCAGCTAACAACCATGTGGGTGTCTGTGTGTTTGCCAGAAGAGATAATGGGACCGTAGCAGCACATCGACCCAGAAGGGATAATTGGATTCACCCCGGTCTATTATAGGTTGGAAAAGTGGCCGTGTTTTGCCTTGGGTCCTGCCCCGCCTCACGGGGAGGTCATTTTTCAATTTTCCCATAAAGGGATGGCTTATTCAGGGAGAGGGGGATCGGCAGGAGGGGAAAGAAATTTGAGCCGTCGGCGTCCACTTTGATGCAGGAATTTTTTGTAGATGAACTTGAGTAGAGTTCAAATTTAGATGGAAAGTGAAGGAATACCACAAGGCTACAAACTTGCAAAAATTACAATTTTTTAGATGTTCTGCCTGACCAGGCCATTCGAAAAACTTGTCAGTGTTTCATAAAACTTTCTATCTGTCGCTTTCTCTCGCTCTCACTCCCTTTGTCTTTCTCCCTTTCCTTCTCTCTCACTCTCTCACTCGCTGACTCTCTTTCTCTCCCTTACTTTCTTTCTCTCAGTTTGTCTATCTCTCTCTCGCTTGAGGTATCTCACTTGGTTTTATTCTTTTGCTCCTTCTCGTTCTCTCATTTCCCCTCTTTTGTGGCGTCAAAGCGCCTCAAATCAGGAAATAACCTTGAAAAACATCAGTTTACACATTGCGAACATTAGACAAGTTGAGATTTAAATTCAGGCTGATTGCTGATCGAGTCCTGCTGATGTCATGCATCTCCAGAAAGGAGTGCAGTCGCTGGGAGTGGCCCGCCATCTGGTTCTGCTGTTCTTCGTAGAGGAGGCTGCAGAGTTCGGATGGGTTCACCTGAAAAGTTACGGTCTATACAGTTGAAAGTCATCAGGAGCTCGGAATCCAGCTGGCACGATCCCTTTAAAGGACTGCACAAGGCTCGGCTATGGATTTTGTCGCATCGCAATCCATTACGCGATGAAAGGCTAGAAAGCTAGGTTTGGAAAGCGCGTTACGTGTCACGTCGCTGGCAAAATCCATAGCTAATCTCGGCCACAAAATTTAGGAATCGTGCCTTGTCGGTACCTTCAATAATACCTTTTAGCTGTTTTGAATTGAAAAATGCCCTAATTTATCTCTCCTAGCCTGCCCCACCTGCGATCCCGCAACCGCATTCCTCGAAGGCCGAAGACTACCCGTCGTCTGTGTCGTGTGGAAATTTGTTATCTAAATTAAACTATTCCCCACCGTTTTTATGTATTTTTTTTTCAAGATATTGATCGCACAGGGAGCGTGGCAAAAGCAAGAAAAACGTATGCAAAATTGGGGGAAAAACTGTCGAGCTAGCAATGAAAGGAAAGACCTACTCATTGTTCTCCGGGTCGTCTGAATAGTGACAGGGCGTATTTTGGCGAGCCGAAAAAATATTGAATTACCTCCATCCTGCTCATCGACTTTGGCTCACTCGTACAGCACAGTCCACAGGACACCTTCTTGCAGAGGATGCTGAGGACTCGGACAAAGCCTGGAAATTTTATAAATTTTAGCCCACGTTGTCTTAGACTATTTCCAAAATCTTTTAAGTTTCAAAATCTTACAAACGTTTAAACAAATAAAAACCGATTTTTTTGAACCATAAAACTCCAAAATCTCGCGATTAGACGGATTTAAGCAATTTTCCAACATTTCATAACTTCTGGCGCCAAAAAGAAGGTTTTGTAGCCTATGGGTATAGGTAGCCTTTTGGAACGACGAAATTTTGCTTGAATGCCTTGTAAATTTTTTAATAGCTTTGAAAACAGATCTTTCGTCAATAAACGTTTTATAAACCAGAAATTTTTGTTACTTACCTTTCCTAAAGTTGTCTGACATTAAGGCGTAGAGTATCGGGTTCAGACAAGAATTTGTGTATGCCAGCACTTGACTGGCTATCTGCACGACCACCATGATTTTGCCACCTCGAAGTACCAAGGTGTCTGGGTAGGCCATTCCTGAAAAATTGCGAATTTTGACCTCTAATAATATATATTTATACATAATAATAAATAATAATAATAATAATATATATATATATATATATATATATATATATATATATATATATATATATATATATATATATATATATATATATATATATATATATATATATATATATATTTAATACAGTAAGTCACTTTTCTATTCGCTTAAATTAACGTATTATTAATTGTGACTATCCAAAAACCAGTGCGATACCTGAAAAGAAGAAGCACACATTAAGCGGTAACCAGCAAACTGCCCAAATGATCACCACGCACAATACTAATCGCGTCACTTTCCGCTTGGCTTTTACAGTTTCCGGTCGGCTCCGGATTGAGCTGTTGATCTGAAACAGAGGCTTTCTCTTTCTTTCTCACACTCTCTTGCGCGCTCTCTCTCACGTCTTCTCTCTCTCTCTCTCTTTCGTCAAAGCTCACACTATTACACGTCCCCGGCCTTGGTGTTCGCCATAACCTGCTCAGCATAAAATAGTAGAGAACGCAGGTAATCCCGAGTGGCAACATGTAGCCGAAGAGGTTGAAGGTTAGGAAATACCCTCGGGCCTTAAATAGAAACGTTGGAGTTTGTAGCGAAATGGAATGTTACCTGAGCGACAGTCGCCGAATTGTCAGCGATACTTACGATAGCGCAAGTGGATCGATTTTCGACTATAAACTCATAGTAGAAGATGCCATGCATCAGCCCGATTGGGATCTGAAAATGGAAATTGTGAAAGAGAGAGAGAGAGAGAGAGAGAGAGAGAGAGAGAGAGAGATAAAAGACGAGAAAACTTACTTGAGAAACAAATATTATAGCATATACGATCATCATGACAATCACAGTATTCCTCGTACTCCGCAAGGTCATAGAATCCACTGGAAAACACACAGCCAAGAACCGGTCGAGCGCCATTAAAGTCAGGGTCCAAACGGAAAAGTAGGCGGAGATATGCTAAAATTCTAAACGTTTTAAAAACTAGTGTCCTTGACTTGAAAATAATTGATCATTGAGCAGGTCCACTCGGGGAATACCCAGATTGGCATCGCGTAATCGATTGCTGTGAAGGGAATGCAGAGGAGCAGGAACATTAAGTCGGAGATCGCGAGCCCTAAAGCGGGTGTTGAACGTTCCTACATGGGCCTAAGCCTAAACCTACGCCCAAGGCTCCGCCTACGCCAGTCAAACTTACCAATAATCAGCGTATTAGTACTATTCCTCATCTGCCGATGCAACGCCACCACGACCACCAGCACATTGCCAACGACCCCGATTAGTATAATTAATGCAAAGATGGTAGGGATTATGATTCCAATCTAAAAAATTCTGTTAAAAGGGCATGACTGTTTTACCTTCTTTTCAAAATTAACAGTCTCATTATAAAAGGCCATCACCATGGCCATTTGCTCTTGGTCGGCGGCGCTCATGGCGGCAGCTGTTGTGGGGGTGGCCGGGGTTCGGGATTGGGCTGTTGATGCTTCTTCCATCGTTATCCGGAATTAGAATGTATCTTAATAGCGTAATATTTGTACAGAAAAGTTGATACGCATCTTGGCGAGGTAGAGGCACTCTCGAAAAATACGCAAAAATTGGCAAAAGCACCTTAATAAATGTTTTATAGTCTTTTATCCTCCCAAAGCGTCTAGTATACAAAGCTAACCCGGCAGAAAAGATAAAAACTACAAATATAAAGGAAAAACATGGCAATGTTCCGCGACCTTCGAAATTAAAATAGCTCTGTGAAAATCTATGAAAGCTCACATTGAAATACAGCTTACAAGGCGGCTTAATAAATTTTATATGGTTGCGTTTCCTTAAGGAAAATGGATGAAGAGGATAAAAAGTTGAATTAAAAGCAGGGAAGTAAAAAAATTTTTTCCGCGCTGGGGCTCACTGAAAGATGTCAGAGAAAAATCACAAAAATAGATTCCCAGCACAAAAATATAACGTTTTCCTCTAGCATCTTTCGGTTTTTCCAGGCCCGTGACATAGATACCAGGACCCAGACCAAATCCCGTTATTCAAAATGGAGAATCAAAAATTTGCCTCCCGAATTGGGGGAACGCCCTCCTTCAAAATCGACTTGCCCGTCGACCGGCGTCACTGACCAAAGATGGCAGCCAATTGTCTCGTGTCTTGGTCAGAATTCTGGGGGATTTCCCCATCGTGGAGAAGATTGAAAAAAATTGAGAATTCAACGGGAAGTATCTTCTACTCTGGTCTTTAAAAAATCTTTCCGATTTTGCTCTGATCTCAGCCAAAACAGACAAATCCCCCACCCCCTTCAGCCGTTCCAGAAACAACACTCTGCTCGGGAATTGGATTTTCTGCTTGCAAGAGCATCACCTCGGCGTGGTTGGATGTGGATAAGAGGATCAAACGTGACGTTGAATTGAGGTAAAAGAAACGGTTAGGCTTAGGCTTCGTCCCAGGCTTATGCTTAGGCTTACAAGGAGTCGCTTTTAGGTGCTTTTGGAGTTTCTGGACGGGACCTAGCTAGTTCGATAGAGAAAAAAATTCTGAGCAAGATACGGTTTTCAAAAAGTGCTGATCGATCAAGGAATTTTCGTTAGATCAGATCAAGGAATAAAGGATGTAGGACAACGCACTAGCCACTCGGCCCTGCCTAGGACGGGATCCAGGACGCGTGAAGTCCTCATGTGGCAGGGCGGTCGACCGACGCAAATCACCTCAAAGCATCACAAGGGTCCGGATAACGAGAACATTTTTAATTGAATTAAATTTTCTAAAACACCTTTATCGATCAGCACTTTTTGAAAACGGGATGTTGCTCAGAATTTTTTTCACTATCGAACTAGCTACGTCCCGTCCCGAAACTCCAAAAGTACCTAACAACGACTCCTTGTTAGGCCTAGGTTTAAGCTTCGGCTTGGGAGGCTCAAAAAACGAAGGCAAGCAAAAAACTATAATTACAGTCATCAAGACATCCATAGACCGTACCCGTAATCCGTGAGTACGTATCCAATCTGAGCATAATCTGTTGCAAGAAATTGCGGCGTTAATCCAGGGATTTTTCAAAATCCGAAATAAGAACATGTCAGAACGGTTGTTGATTTTTGAAGCTGATGCTCCAAAAAACACTAAAAAGTAAGCCGATGTTCAGTGGCCTGTTAGAAAGATCAATTTCCGGGTTTGATGAAAATGGAGGAAGAGAGATAGCGAGTGAAAGGCCGAGAGAGAGAGAGAGAGAGAGAGAGAGAGAAAGAGAAAGAGAGAGAGAGATCGAGAGCGATCGAACCAGAGGTAGCAATCGTAAAAAAAACGAGCCCGAAATTCCGCTTCCACTTCCAAAATCTTGCTTGACAAACCCCCTGGCTTCCCCCGTTCGCGCCCAAAAATATAGAAGTACGACGTTCGTTTGAAGGGGCGGAACGTCGGGGCTTTGAAGCGGCATCTGCATCTGGTAAGCTAGGTGAGCAGTGCGGCTGCGGGGAATTGTGGCGCCCCGGGCGTTCATGCTGCAGTGATATGGATAACGTGATTTGGCGTGGAGAAGGCCTGAGGGGATCCCTGCATTAGGCACCGGGGGAACAAGAAGGAGGAGAAGGAGAAGAAGCAGCAGAAGATGTCGCTTCTATGGCAGGAGAAGAAAACGTGTGGCTCCTCTCCAGGCGACGAACAGACGGAAAGGGAGGGGAGACAAAAACGGATGCTATCGGAAGGGCAAACCGGGGCAGCAAGGGCAGATGATGTTAGGGTGGTCGGGGAGAACACTGCGGAATTTAGGGACGTCGAATTTGTGGAAGTCTGAACCTGGGACTGGCAACAAGACGATTTTACGTTGTCAAGAGGGATATCTCGTTTTCTCTCGCGCGCTCTCTCTCTCTCTCTCTCTCTCTCTCGTTCTCTCGCTCGACTGATCATCGGCATCGAGTCAAGGAATTCCTATCCTTCCGACTAGCTTTGGCACGTCAGGCTTCCTTCTCCTCGGGATGCAAATTGCCCTGTTTTCCGGGGATGTAACATTTATGAGGGAGGTGCAGTTAGGCGCTAGGTAAGAACGCGTCGATACTTTTTACGTTGAAAGAGAAAGAGAGAAAGGGGAATAGAGAGAGACACACACACACAGAGAGAGACACTGAGAGAGAGGGAGTTGGGAGCGAGAGAGAAATAGAGAAAGCCAAGTTCCATAACCAAATTTTACAATCTCAAAGAATCACAGACCACCCACATACGCCCCGCCGCTGACCCAATAACCCATTCAGCCCCCTCACAACGACCTGACAAAATGGGATGACCCAAGATACCCTTTCGGCTTCTCCACCCTACATCTGCGTTTTGATTTCACCAAAATACACTCTAAATCAAAATATCCCCTGTTTGGCACGTATCAAAAATCGCTGAAAGAATGGTAGTTGTCGTGTCAGGACCCGGTAGGCAAGTTTCGGACGATTTTCTAGGGCGGAGACTGTCAGCCACTTCCCAGCGGGGGAGATTGTAAAAAAGGGCACAATTTTTGGGGGTTGTTGGACGAAAATAATTGCCGAAACTGATCGACTGCAAGGGGAAGTGGTTAAAAGGAATACGTGTTTAATGCTTTCCCATTCGCCACCAACCTGGCTCACTAGTGTGGATGAGGTTGCTCCAGAGTTGGGCTTGACTTGCCTTGAAAATTGCCGCCAGGCTTAGGCTTAGACTTAGGCTTAGACTTAGGCTTAGACTCAGGCTTAGGCTTCCTCACTTGCACGGAGCATCGAAACTCAAAGAAAGTTGAATAAAGTCCAGAAAGATCTTGGCTGGCCCCGAGGCGTGATCCATTTCCTGCGGCTAATTGCCGAGCGGCCACTTTCCATCAGATATCCTAGGCCACGCGCGGGCTGAGAGCCAGACGACGTGATGGCGACGACGACGAGCGGGGCAATTTTTCAACGGGTAGAGGGTGAATAATGTTTTTTACAATTCTTGGGAGGATTTTGTGACCGGAAATGGCTGATTCGATGTAATTTCCGTTGTGCGCCGCAAAATACTTACCTTCGGGTAAGACTTCATCCCATTTTAGCACAAACATTTCTCGAGCTAGAGATACCTCCGGAAATTGGCCTTTCTGGAATTTTTCACCTGACTATCAACTATAATAATCTTTTTAGACACAGAAAATTTCTATTTGATTATTGGCAGAAGTTTTAGATCGAAGAATTCCATTGGTTTTCAAATTTCAAATGAATTGAATGTGAACTGGAAATTAAAATCAACTCCCGTAATTTTCTTTCATTCTAGGAAGAAATGTCGTAACTTTTCCGGAAATTAGCTTTTTTTATGATGATTTCCCTAGCAGCTTTCTAAGTAAGGCTACCGCATTCTAGATATTAGTACAACTTTGGCCCAAATTTGCATAAACCTGGATTCATCTCGGCAGTTAGTTTTTACCACATCCAAACGTGAAACCATTTAGAAGCCAAAAAAATATTGTTTCCTTGTTCCCGGTTGCCAGCAAAGGTGTGCCCGACCGGGATGTGGAGCCCGGGGCGTCAAGGTAAATTGTTGTTATGCGGGGGAGTGGGGTGGAGGTTGTGGCTGATGCTGCCCGGCAAGGTGGAGTAGGAAAAAATGACCGGAAGTCGGGGTTGAAATGGGAGAGTGGTAAGAAACAAGCGATACGAGTTCCGGTAAATGACTGACAATCATTGCAATGTATCAGAAAAATAAATTTCTTTCCTTGAGCTTGTCTAAATACATTATTTTGCGTTTGATTTTTAGAATTTCAAAAATTGATTTGCAAAGGCTAGACCCTCAAACAAAACTTGCATTACGACGAGAAACCCTCTGCAAAAGGCAGACTCGCCTTCCGCATGAAGATATAAATCCTCGTGGCACTTAGAGTTCTTACCCTTGTTGGTAGATTTTCTAAACAAAAATAGATATAAAATTTTATGCTTCTAGTAATAGATGTTTTGCTTAACAGAAAAACGTCATGATAGCCGCATGCAAAGCAAAACAGATAGATTTGGGCGCAACTGAGCAGCCGATAGTTTCGATGAAGCCGAAGGAATAAATAGGAGAAAGAGAGAGACAGCGAGAGATAAAGATAGATTTAGAGAGACAGTGAAAGAGAGGTACAGAGTAATATGGCCATCGTCCCGAAATCAGCACACCACCACCTCCTGTGATGTGGAAGGCGGAGCAGAAGGGGGAGGAGGCCAGGAAAATTGGATTCCTCAATATATTCGCCCGGGAAGACAACCATCACCAGCCGGAGAGTCGGGGTATTTTCCGCACGCATCCTATTAACGGAGTATGGTGTCTGGCACGCGCAAGAGGAGCCAGAACTTTGAACGCTTACGAAGGGATTAGAAGGGTTCGGCCTGGACGGACCTAGTTAGGCTTAGGCTTAGGCTTAAGTTAGGGCTTGGGCTTAGGCTTGGGCATCGGATTAAGCCTAGGCTTAAGCATAGGCTTAGGAATAGGCTTTGGCGAAAGAGAGAGATATAGAGAGAGGGGGCGAGGGATAGGCGCAGCGGGATAGTTACAGCTTAGGTTAAATCAAAACGTAGATATAAAATGCAAAAATTCAACATTTCCGCTTTTCCCCAAAATCCGAAAGGACGGCAGGAAAATGACCACCCCGCAGCGCCTAGACCCTCCCGAGACAAATGTGGCTAGCTCTGCATATTGCATCTCTTTTTTTTGTTCGAACGTTCCTGCATTTCGGCCTTCTTTAAATGGGCATTTTGTGCATCCGTTCAATCGGTCTTCTTTTCATCTGAAGCCCCATCGTTTTTTGGCCCTATTGAGCGATGTATAGGCGGCCAGCCATAAATCGGGGTCTCATGTCAGCATGTCAGAATAATTACCGGCTCGCAGCGATTGCGGCGCTTTGAGATGGACGGCAGGGTATCTATTCGGAAGCGACAAGCGGGCGGATTGTCTTGGGAAAATGAGGCGTTCAAATGAGAGGGTCTGGTTCGGCAGGAGCTCGAGATTTTCCGATGACATTAGACGCGGGAGGTCGTCAATTTTGCGGTTTGGGATTGTTTTAAAAATTTGATTATCTCGCTAAGTCGTAGACAATGGTTCAGGCATTAAAGTCAAGCAGCGGAAACGTAACGTTAACGTGTTGCTTCGTACTTCCAAGATTGCGGGGAATAATGGGTTTTCGCATTGTAATACCCTAATTTTCGGCTCTAAAAAGCAAGTATCTGTTCTCGTATCTTCAAATACTCTTTCGCCAGGAGGCAAACCAGCAGAGTTTTGAGGAATTTAGCAAGAAATCGAACATTCAGTCAGCCGGACTTCGAGCTGGCGCTAAACGAACAAAGAACGCCACGAGAAATCCTCCATCACCTCCAGTCGTTGGCTCATAAATCTTCCAGTGTTTTTTTCGAATAACGCGACGTTTTGTGTGCCTGCCAGGTTTATGTAAATTTGATAAATTAGTGTTGATGGAGTGGCTTTTTCTTGTTAGGCTGTTCGTTTCGAGAAATTCCCCCCAGAAAACATACAAAAAGCTAGACAAAATATCACCGAAAGCGCTAAAAATACCACCAAAAGTGCTCGTTGTAGTATATAGCTTATACGGCATGAAATGATCGTAAAAATAACATGTAATAGTATATTTACATACTTTATTATGGCACTGTAACAAAGTATCAAATCTCGTTAAAAACACGACCCCGAGGCGAGGTATCACCCTCCCCTTCAGAGTCACTGGCCTCAAACAGCAGCTTTTCAAAGTCTTCAAGCTCGTTGGAGTCTGTTCGCCCAGTCCGGATATGGCTAAAAAAGAGATTACAATAATATCCATAGTAACCCACCCAAAATCGACCCCAAAATACTTCTTGTACTGGCTGTACGGCCAGAACAGGTGGACAAGGCTGGCGATGGCGGCAAAGTTGGCTAGAGTTCTGATACCTAAAGAATTCAGGTATGATATTTGTATAGCGGGTATGACTAACCTAATATAATCTTAAACCTCCATAACACTGATATGAAATGCGCGACAACGCCGACGCCGGGCAGATAGACGAACCACACCAGGAAGCCGGCCCCGAAATGTGCGAGGAAAACTGCTTTCTCGTGGCAGCGTTCACTGAACAAAAGATTTGATACATAGGTATCCAGATGTTTAAGGCATACGGTGCTTAAAGTATACGGCACTGAAGGTATACGGCACTTGAGTTATACGGTACTTAACGTATACGGTAGTTACGGTATACGGCACTCAGAATATGCAATACTTAAGTATACGGGGGCTTAAGGCATATGGTATTAAGGTATATGGTACTTAAGGCATATTCTAAGTAGTAGTGGTCTAAGTAGCTTACCGCTTAATTAGCCATCTGATTTCTAACAGGAACCACAGCGCAAAAATGATGCGTATGGCCAGCATACCGTAACCGGGCCAACTGATGAAAATGTCGACGTCGTGAACGATGTCGTAGACAAAGATCTGAAACAAAAATTGGGATTTAAAACAACTAAAAATTCACGATTTCCGTTTTTAAAAGTATTACCGTATCATCGCGTACTATCTTATACTACCGTACTCTACCAAAAATTCACAAAATTGCCTACTTTAGTGAAAGACTTGGCTTTTTGCTCAAAACAATGCTAGGTACGAGTCTGGCCACTAATTAATGGCTACAGTGATTTTCTATATCCGTATTCAGTGCGTAGCATAGCGGAATGCGTTAAAGACCGTAAGGACACTGTTTTCTTCCGTACGACCGTATTAAAACGTACTCGGCCGAACTTAAATAAAACTTACAAAATTACAGCAAAACAACACGAATTTGATGGCGCTCAAGAACATCCAGCTGAAGAAGAAGCACTTGGTGATCGTCTCCCCGTTGTTGAAGGCCCAGCCTCTCGCGAGGAGCAGGAGCAGCAGACATAGTAAGTCGATGCCCACCATTCTAAAGCGTAACCTTTGATGCAGTACGCTTAATCTGCATTACCTGAGAACCTCTCCAATCAGCCGAGCAAGAAACACCCCTTCACCGTCGGAGGCGAATACAAGCATATTGAGGGATTGGAGGGCAACTCCGGCCGTTTTTAGGTAAGCGATATAGGCGAGGAGGTTGAGGCGGCTAGGGGACTGAAGGTATCGATTTCGGAAGGATGGTTCGTGACTTACATAATGCTTCTTTTGAATGGCTTTTCCACGATAGATCAGCCCGCAGAGAATGGTGTACGCGACGAGCGTCAGGAGGTACATTTGGGTAGCGTCCTGGAAAGGAAGATTATTGCAGGATGCATGCCTAGGCGTAGGCTTAGGCTTACCCATAGGCTTGGACTTCGGGTTAGGCTTAGGCTCAAGCCTAGGCTTAGACTTACCTGCTCGTCAAAGCTAAACTGCAACCGGAACGGGTCCCGATCTTGAAAAGTCGGATTCCCATTCGTCAACCACAAATCGTAGCTGAGCTTCGACTCCGCTTTTGAAGCCACCCAAGTGCAATTCTCATCCAAGTGGCAAGATATGAGCACGAGGTACCTATATATTCCCGTTTTTAAACATTGAAATTTCACAAACCAATATTCGGGCGTCTCGGGCTCGATAATTTGCAAGGTTAGCTGCGAGTCGGGTAGTAACGTGGATGAATTTGTCACCGGTTCCTCCTCTAAATTTTTTTTGTATATTTTCGTATTTTTAATCACATACCTTCACATAATTTCCCGGCCGGGCAAGGGACCCATCGAAAAATGTCGGCCTGACCTTTTGTGTTGCATTTTGCGTCGTATCCGTTTGCTGCTATTTTCTGGAAGTTGGCATTTAAATTTTAATACCTCGAATTCGGAAATGCATAGTTTAATTTATGAAGAGTAAAATACTACCTCCATCATAACCCCGCAAGAATTTCCATATTCCGAATCCGAGTGCAGGGCCCCGATTTTTGCAGCCGGGACGACGATGAAGGTAAGGACATCTGGAATTACAATTTGTTACCGTTTTTTGTAAGTCATTTTTTAGCCGTAATATGGCATCTATTAATCCATTTATATTACTAAAAATTATGTGAAAACTATTAAAAAATTTATTACCCTTTGAAAATTCAAGAAAACGGAACAAGGAGCAAAATTCGCTTACCATCCTCCTTCGTCTGCTTCCCGGTAATATTCCCATACACAAATCCTCGTGATGCCTTTGGAAAATTTTGGTCGATTTGTTGGAAACCGAATTTTTTGATTATCTAAAAAGGTATTTTTCGGCTATTCCCCTAACTCACCTTGACATTAGCCTCCTTTGGATCCCAAACGCCCCGTACCCGTACGGTTGACCCGAATTGAACGAAATGGTGCAGGAACACAACTACAAACAACAAGTGCCAGGTTTTACATCGCCGAGTTGAGCCTTGCATCGCACATTCTGGAATGAAAAATGTTGAGTTCTGGATGTAAAATCGCACATTCTGGATGTAAAAAAAGTAGAAGAATAGATTTAGGCTTAGACTTTGGTTCCGGCTTCGGCTTAGCCTGAGGTTTAGGCTTCCGGTTCAGGCTTAAGGTCGGGCTCAGGCTTAGACTTAGGCTTAGGCTTAGGCTTAGACTTAGGCTTAGGTTTCGGCTTAGGCTTAGAATCGGGTTTAGGTTTGGGTTTAGGTTTAGGCTTAGGCTTAGGCTTGGTTAGACTTAGGGTTAGGCTTAAGCGTTGGTTTAGGGTATCTTTATCAATTTTGATGGAGAATACATAAAATATCCTCATAAAAAATGTTCGAAAATGTAAAATCCAGTAAATTCAGGCCCTTCACAAAATCTATTAAAAGCGAAAACCTTGATACTTGAGTTTCTACGTGATTTTTTGCAAAATACGCAAATCCCATGCCAAAAACTTCCATGTGAGTGACAGGATTAGCCCTCCTAATGCAGTGCGGCCCCGTCGACTCCATAAAGGTACCGTAAGCGGTTGGGGGCACCGAATAGTGGGCGCCAAATTGAAAACCCAGGGCAATGGGGAGATCGTGGGAATAGCAAGTGATAAGAATGCTAGAGGGGATTCCCATTCGTTTTCTAGCTTCTACTTTTTGGGGGAAATGGCATCCGGAATTGTCAACGGACCGATTCCGGAGTATTTTATGAAAGATGTGAGCAACCGGCTGAGCTCGTTGGAGTTTGAGAAGGTTGGTCGGGTTACAAATTGCTCAGATTTGGAGTTATATGTATAGTTATACGTCTAGAAAGTCATTAATAATGATGTTTGGAGGAAAAACGGTGAAAAGTATTGCTTCCGGATGTCAAATTGATATAATGACATACATTCTCTAAAATTTGGTTCCTGAACTGGACTATTAACGAATCAAATATTTTGTTAACTCCTAGAAATGCTATAAAAAATTATTTCAGGTAAATAATTATCAAAAGATCTATTTTTAATGTCAGATTTATAGAATTTGATTACTAATAAGCTACAAGGCCTTATTTTTAGGAAAAGGACCATTTCCTAATCCTGGATCAACTCTTGCTACCACTCGAAAAGAAATATGTAAAAATTTCGGGGGTTGATGACGCTTGTGCAGTGATTATTTCAATGCAGGTAGGTTCCAAACTTTATTTACAAAAATTCGTCTACCGAAATTATTAAACGCGGTATTCAGGTACGCGGAGCTCCACTTATCGCGATTGTTGGAGCCTTCGGACTACGAGTAGAGCTGCTCAAGACCCAGTTTTCCAATCCGGAGGAACTAAAGGAATTCTTGTCGGCAAAGGTAAGGGAGAGGCGATGCATTATGCTATCAAAACTGACTAGCTTAGCGGATTGCCAGGTCTTTTTGTTTTTATTATATTGTTAAAGCTAAATACACGAGAAAAAGCGAGAATTGTTCCCAAAATTCAGATGAAACTACTGATCCTGACCCGACCTACGGCAATCAACCTCGGTAACGCAATGCAGCAAATTTCGGATTCAGTTGAGGGCAAGGATACGGTAGAGGAGATACTGGATATGTATGATTCTCCTTTAAGAACCCAAAGCATTTTGATTTCAGTGTTCATCACAGGATTCTAAAAATTTATGAAGATGAACAGGAGGACAATCGACGGTTGGTCTGGAATGGGTACCAAGAGGTATGCTTAGAAGTGTCTAGCCTTTTTTAAATAGTAGCTTTCATTGTTTCAAAACTTGTAGGTCTTCTCACAATGTTCTGGAAAGGAAAAACTAAATCTGATGACAATTTGCAACACTGGTAGCTTGGCGACTTGTTCATGGGGAACAGCATTAGGTAGGTTACTTTTTTAAGGCTCTATCACATCGTCATTAGGAGTGATCGTAGCTCTACATCAAGCCGGAAAGGTCGAGATGGTGTACGCGCTGGAGACCAGGCCCTACAATCAGGTATGCACCTGAAGAGTCCGTCGCGCAAAAGTTCAGGAATGATGTTTCGTTGCGATCTACCAAACATATATCTACAAACCTAACGATTCCGTGCTTAGGCTTAGGTCCGACAAATCAAAAACCCGACAAAAAAGATCTACCAAACATATACCAAAATAAACATTGTAGAAAAATCGGAATCGAAATTAGGCTTTATTTTAGGGAGCAAGGCTGACCTCCATCGAGTTGAGCCACAGCCACGTCCCCTTCAAGCTGATCACCGATTCGATGGCTGCCTGGACGATGAAGACGAAGGGCATTGATGCGATACTTGTTGGTATGTCGTGTTCTCTCTCTCTATCCCTCTTTCTCTCTCGCTCTCTCTACCTGCAACTTCAGGTGCTGACCAAGTCGTCATGAACGGTAATACAGCTAATAAGATTGGAACCTACATGCTGGCAGTGCTGGCGAAACATCATAATGTGAGTTCCATGATATTTATGACCATTGAAATTTTTTTTATAGGTTCCATTCTATCCTGTAGTACCGTACACTACCGTAAACCCCAGGCGTAATGACGGCCGGGATATCACGATTGAAGAACGACCGGCTGATGAGATGCTGAAAGTCAAAGGTGAGTCTCAAGGAGCTCGAGGCCCCTATGTCTCTCTCGCTCTCTCTCTCTCTCTCTCTCTCTCTCTCTCTCTCGCTCGCTGCTCCGACCTTTCACACTTTATCTCGGCATATTTTAGGTCAATACGTTCTACCCGAAAACACCCCAGTATGGAATCCGGCATTTGATGTTACCCCGGCAGAATTAATTACCAAAGTAAGTTTCCATTAATTAGACATTTATTTCTTCTTAGATCATTACCGACTTTGGCAACTTCCGCCCGACAGAGCTTGAAGCTGCGTATCGATCCCTCTAAAAAATGAAAGGCCCCTACGACATTCCTATTTCTCGTTGTTGTGTTTTTCGATAAATCTTATTTCTTGGATGCTCCTGCATCCTCAACGCCAACTGGCAACGAGAAATTGGTTGCTGCGAGACGGCCACGGACGGCCTGGAAATTCGCGAGGAATTTCGGCATATGCCTAGTAATCGATTCTGACATGCTGTCACTGCTGATTTTCATAATTTGCTTGATCGGTGAGTTTGGATGGGCAGGTTTTGACGTCTGAAGGGTGCTGAGGTGTTTCCGAAGTCCATAGTGATGGCTTCAACGGAAGATTTAATGGGCCAAAAATGCAAAAACGTTTTTTTACATCTTCGTTTTGACAGCTACGCAGCGCGCCAAAATACTCATCAAAATTACTTATAACAACACAACAAACTTATGATGCCAATTATGATGACTTCAGCATGCGCTTCATCTCAAGCCACGATCAACTGCTATCAGTGCACAACATCCGCGTCTGGTGACGACTTTAGCGATGAGTGTTCAGATCGGAACACGACCTGCCAAGGATACTACTGTACGAAAGGACCGGATGCTAAATGTGAGATGATCTGTCAACCTCTATATTTCTCTCACTCTCTATCTCCCTCACTCTCTCTATCCCTGACTCTCTCTCACTCTCTCACTTTCACAGTCTCTCTCGCTCTCTCTCCCTCTCGCTCTATCTCTCGTCGTATATTTTTTTCAGCCAACGGCATGTACCGCGGCTGCTCAAACACCCCGCCGATCGACAACTCGGCTGTTTGTAAGTTTCCCATTCTCGTAGTAATCCTGTAGCTTCAGCCGACTGCCGGACTGTTACCAACCAAAACAACGCGATCCTCGGCAACTGTTACTGCAACAACATCGACTTTTGCAACGGAATCCCTGAAAAATTCGGACTTGTTGGAATCCTCCCCCTCTTGGCCCTCTTGCTGTCATAGTCAATAAAGTTATGTGGCGGTTGAGGAGTGGATCTGGACGCAAAATGCAGAAGCAGACCGGAGAATCATATGAAGACTATACTTTGTATATTTTTATGTTTGGGAATTGGCGAGGCTAAAATATTCTGCTTTCAATGTCTCGTGCCGATGCCGTATGACTCTAGCTTTACAAAGTCCTGCAACTACAATGATGGCTGTACGGGAAATTGGTGTTCGAGGGGATTGACGGCGCAGAGTACGTTAGCTGTTCTCACGCTATGTTCTTTCTCTCTCTCTCTCTCTCTCTCTCTCTCTCTCAGCCGATACCTACTATCTATCACCTACATCAGGCGATGCCACCTGGTTTGGCTGCGTGGACCAACCACCTTACCATCAGAATATCCCAAGTACGAACAATTTGATTGAGCTAAGAAAGTCCTCTAGAGTGTAATACGCACAAAAACCTAACAACCTGCTACTGCAACAACATCTCGGCCTGTCACGTTCCCACTAACGTGGAGCTAAACGTCCCGACCTCAGCACTGCAGAAATTGGCCATGGATGTAAACGGAAATACTGATATGTGAAGGAATAAAGTCGAATGTTGCCAGAAATTCAATGTATCGTTAACCCATCGTGACACTACTGGAGGACGTCTGAGAACAAAAAATCAGGCTCAAACTATGTAAGTCCGAGTTAGGCCATATTCAAGGTCGGAATCAGCCAAAGCCAAAAATCCTATCAACTACACCAGGACCTCCCAAGTTTTGTGCGGAACTTTTTCGGCGCTGTTTTTCATGCTCTTTCAGATGCAAATTGAGTGGCGTGTTGAAAAAGCCCGATTGCCCCCAAATAGGGCTTAAAAGGCAGCCCATCCTCGTCCCCCCTACAGCACAGCGGCCCGGCTCCTAATAAAACGTCCGGTAGCTTTGGAAAGGAGGGAAGACCGCAACGTGTGCGATAGACGCGTCGCGCAATTGCAAAAGCAGGCCTGCGTAGCTAAAAACCGGTTGATATTCCGCGCACCCGCAGGCAACGCGCGAAAAACTCGTACGGTACGCCCTTTCCCCTGAACCATCTGGACCGAACCCATGTGCGGCTGTGACAGTTGCTTTCAACGATCATAAGCGCAGCCTAGTCACTTTCAGGATTCTTGCGAAGTCGTTTTACATTTGCATTATTTGTGCACCTCCCGAAGGAAATGCGTTCCAAAATTTGTTCGAGACACTCGTGGAGATCTCGGGGTTAATGCTAACCTCAAACTTGGGTAATTAAACCGAAGCTGTGGATCGCACCCCGCCCTTACCATCTGCCCCGACTCCAGGTCTACCATGTTACTAAAAAGTTTGATTGTTTCTATCCTTATTAATAACAAGCTAGTTTTATAGTATTTTGTCTATTAAAGCTTGAAGAATATCTTAAAGCAAAATGCCAAGAGCCTGCCCACTATCACTCATTGGCACCAATCCAACACCCCCAGTCCCGACACCATTTTTCAGCGACACACGAAGCTTTTCTTCGGAAAGTGCATCCTGGTGCCGAAATACAGACGCCAGAAATGATAAGCTAGTGAAGAAGCTGTGGGGTTGCCCGGCGGCCCAAAGCCAGCCACCACTTTGGAAAGTCTGCCCCATTGTTTTCACGCCCTGACAGCTGATAGCCGCACGTGTCGCGACTTTATTTTGAGGCCGTTTTTCTCACTGTTTCAGGCCTTGCAACGCATAAAATTGATTGATTTTAGGCTCCTGGTAGCCGGACGATTACAGCGATGATCGACGACTTGATAGTGGTCAATGTTTCTATTGTGATCTTGCTGGTTGCACGGCATTTTGCCAAGATGATACCTTACGTGGAGTTGGTGAGTGCAGTTGTAAGCCATGAAACCCGAAGCTATACCCAGTCACTCAATAGTGCATCAATTTGACATTTTCGTTTTCCCGCACTTTCACCTGCCATGCCGCTGGGACCGCGCATTAATAGACACTAGAGCATTTTCAAAATAAGCGTACCTCGTGTTTTTTCCTTTTTTTAAATATTGGGAATCTATTTATATTTGGTCGTCGCGATTGAAGAGAAAAAATTTCAGGGTTTTAATTGCGATGAGACCGACATAGCATGGCCGTCTCGTGGAGATACTATACCCTCAAGATTAATGTTTACGATATATTTTGTAATTCTGGCCGTGATGGTAGGTAATTTGAATCTACCGACAACTGCAACTTGCCAATCAAGATCCCCATCACCGAGCTGTCCCTCGTGAAAACCGTTGGCGGCCGCATAAAATTTATTCGCTTTCGAAAATTCGAGATGCACCCCTATATCCCGAAAGTGTTGTTTTTCTATGGTAATACAAACCCTAACAAAATCTGCATATAGCTTTAACAATTTAGCGGCTTTTGGCTGCTCGGCTCTGGCCACTTCTGTAGCGGCAAATATATTCAAACGAACCTCGTCGAGGTTACGGCCAAACTTTTTGGACACTTGTCGACCTGCTAATTTAAGGTAGGAGCTATTAATTCTTTATGCTTAACTTTGTTAGTGAAATCTGCCCTCCCTGTTCTCGGAATTACATAGCGTCCGTGGTTTGCCTTGCCGAAACCTCGAAAGATGAGCATTTTTCATTTCCGAGCGGTCACGCCGCGCATTCGGCGAATTTTGCTATATTTTTGATCGTGGGTTTTGTATAACTTGTAACATTTATTGGTTTAGCTTTATCTACATAGACGAATGAAATTGTGGACAATCGTTAGGGCCTACGCTCAATATACCATTTTCTTGCTAACAACCTTTATTTGTCTAACGTGGGTTCCAGTCTTAATGATAGTGTGATCTATTTTGTTTACGATTTCCATTGTATTTAGTTTTTGGTATTTTAATTGTCTGATTTTTTATTTCATTTTTATTTACTATTTTTCTAGAAGAATCCGTGACTTCAAACATCGCTACACCGACGTTATCGGCGGATGGATATTTGGTGCTATTATTGCGTTTGGAATGGTAAGGTTTGATTCGAGTTTCAAGCGTTTAATTTAGATACATCTAATCCTACGTAATTTCCGGAAATATCGATATTATATCCATACCGAAGATGAGCTCGTCGAGTCTACTGAAGCAGTTACGAGGCCAAATACGCCGACCAACTATGGTGCACTGCATCATACGAGAAGTATAGCCTGTTTAGTGAAGTGAGGTAGTATTTTATAAAGTCTAATAATCAAGGTATGGCAAGTACGCTGTGAAACCTTTATTTACACTACAATTAATTAATTATAATTTCGGTATAGTTATCTCAGGTCTTCTCTGCTTTAACGTTGGTGTAGCCGCTGTAGTTCTGAAATGAAATTGTTAAAAATCATAATTTGAAAGAAAAAGCACGGCTTCTAAATCCTACGTCGCTGGTGGTGGGTAGTGCGTAGGCGGATTCAGACAAACAGATAAGAAAACGTCTGGAAGATTATCCAAAGTTGCAATATGGTCACCCATCGGTTCCATGCTTGCGTCTTAAAAATCACGATCGATTTCCAAAAATCTAAGACCTGTTAATGAAACTCCTATTGTAAACTGCTTCCTAATGAACGTTGAGCTGGCATTTCGGATTTGAGCGTCGTCGCTAAATATATAAATCCACTAACATTAAAATTACATACCTCCCTGTAAAAACGACCATCAACGGCCACGAATAGAGTCGTGGATCGTTTAGCCATTTGATGGCACTGAATCAAGGTATTTGCTAGTTAAGTGGTGTATTTTTCGGTGAGAGATCTTTAGTTACGCTTACTCGACGATAGAATCGCTTCCTCCAGTGAAATTCTGGGCCCACGTTAAGTTAACAAATCGGCCCTCTTCATAGATAATTCCGTATGATAATTCGCCGTCCTTCGACTTATTTGTATACATCCAAAGGTTCGTGTAGAAGTCGAGTTCGGCGAACATCTTCTTGCCGGCCGTCAGAACGGCTTGCCGTTGTTGTTCTGCGTATTTCTGAAAGCAATCGACTTTGAAAAACGCTGCAATAGGAAAAAACCCGCTCAGAAACCTTTAAAAAAATGCTTACAGTTCCGTAATCAGACCCGTCCAGGACAAAGTACACTTCACACTGTGGCAATGGTGGCAGTGTTGTCCAAGGCGTCTGCAAGGCATTTTTTTTAATTTTTCACGTCATCAAAACAATACCGTAGTAGGAGGAAGAGTAGTAGGGTGTCTAAAGAAACCTATAAGTTTTTCAAAACAACCCAACGTCGTCCATCCCTGTAGCTGCTGACACATTCCTAGGAGATCATTTCCGAGTACCGCTGGATCCATTGAAGACGCTTTTCCAATCATACTTAGATCCATTTTATCTATCAATATCTATAATTTTTAGATCCAAAATTCCTACCTCTCAACCCAACAGCCAATGTTCGCCACTGGCTCGTGTAGTTCTTGCCGGCATTGTTGATGTTCGGCTGTAAGCTGAAATTTTACAGTTTTTAAGTAGTTTCCGCTTGCCTGGCCGTGAAAATGACCACCACCACTTTTTCTAGCTTCCAGTCGTTAAGCCAAGCGATTGCCCTGAAAACAAATCAGGTTTAAAATTCGATGACCTCTACATTTCTATGGTTCCGGTTGTGAATCCGTCTGGGGATGTCATATCATGCACGGCATTACCGAAGGCAACATCATTTGCATAGAAAGTTAGGGGAACGTCTGAAATGGTAACGCAGGTCTGGGCTTTGGTTTAAGCTTAGGTGAGGGGTAGTCTTAGGCTTAGGCTTAATTTAGCTTGAGGATTCGGTTAAGCGGAGTATAAGGCTTAACTAACAAGGGAAGTGCACGACCGGCCCACGAGAAATCGACACGATACATAGTGGATCTGAAAGAATCGGCCACGGGGATTCCGAATCTGCAATCAAAATTTTCTAAATAAAACGTAGAAAAAAGTTATGAAGCTTCAAAGTTGGCCAAATCGCCAAAAACGGTATCTTTAAGGGCCCGTAAAAAACGGGGGGAACGGAATTGAGGAGAAAAGAATTAGTGCATCTTCTTCGGCAAAAAAAGCGCTTTCGAATGAGCTGTAATATGTAGCATTTGCAAACAATTCACTGGAAAAAGTTCTTTGGATTCACGGGCAAGGGCCTGTCAAGTTCATAGAAGAGATTTCCGCGAAATCATCGTAAACTTGAAGTAAGATAGCTCATTCGAAAGCGCTTTTTCTGCTGAACAAGATGCACTAATGGGTTGTGGCAAATTTCCATTCCCTGGGCCTTTACAAGCCCATAAAAGTCCGAATTTGGGCGATTTTACCAACTTTGAAGCTTCATAACTTTTTTCTCCGTTTTATTTAGCAAATTCTGATTACAGAATCGGAGTCCCCGTGTCCGATTCTATCAGATCCACTATGTTTCTTGTCGATTTTCTCGTGGGGCGGGCGTGCACTTCCCTTGTAAGCATACCTGCAGGCCGGAAGTTCCCTCCATAAACCCAGTAGTTACCACCAAACGCGTAGCTGTTCGAGTCGTATAGAATTTTCCCGGAGTCCCGAATCGTTGCCCTCTGTTTTTCAAAAACTAGCTAAAGACGGAAGTAAAGTTGCTGAAATTCCGTACTTTTCCATTCAAACTCCCGTCGACGACATAAAGCGTTCGACACGGCGGGCCAGGCCAGGCTATAAACTTAATTTATTACACTAGCATTAGCAACGATCAATTAATCTATCCCTTCGAAAACCGCTTTACTCGTTGGTTGGTAAAAACATAATCTAAAAGACTGTTCTGAAAAATTGCCGCACACTTCTGAAAATGATGTGACCGACGAATTTGTGCTGCCGTCCGCTGGATTTCCGAATGCAGTCGCACAGGTCATGCTCGGCAATCAGGACGTTTTGCAGAGAATAGTCAGCGTAAATCTTCTACTTACCGGTGCTCAGCATTGGGCGGGGAGTAGTTCGATCTATTTGACAAAGTTCAACCACGGCATCAAAGATCGCTAGGGATTGCATGTAGACTAGCGACCGCGCGGCAAAGGCACTTGTATCGGCACCAACTCAATATCCTACTATAAGTTTTTGAACTCCACGACCACCAGCCACTCGGCTACGGGTTACTTTACCCCCCCCCCCAGCCGGAAGTTTTTGGCTATAACTTTTTATTTTACATTATTGTAGGCTCAAATTAAAACTCTTAGTATATTTTTCGACGCTCTATCGAATGGCGTTGCGAAAATCCCGACAAAAAAAGCGAAAATACCGACAACTTTGAGACCCTTCGGCTGTGGGGGGGGGGGTAAAGTAAACTCTTACCAGCCACTCCAACTGTGCATGCTTTTCGCGTATAATGCCGCCCAGCTGGCTCGAACGCACTCGGATCACTATATTAATGCCGAATCAATTGGCTATTTTCGACACCGTTGCTTACGATACCCAGGCCCAAACCGTGTACCTTCAAAAACTTACCTTCCCGTGAAAAGAACAATCACAGCATCCTCCACTTCCCAGTTTGATAACATTTTTGTCGCGCTGAATAAGATACTCAACAAATTGTTCAGCATTACTCACTATTCAATGTCGAGATGCCCTCCTTGCAATCCAAAGTTGATCATGACATCTTGGAGATCATAAGCGAATGTGGTTGGCAGAGGACCATCAGATTCCTCGTCACCACGACTATACCGCCAAAAGGCAATTGAAACGTTTATTCTATTAGCACCCGCGCCTGTGAACAATGCGTTCATCGAGCCAACGATGGTTGGATTTTGTGAAGGCTAGATAGACTGGTTAACTTCTAATAACATGCCTACCGGTGCCCTCTCCGATAGATCAGCGACAAAGAGAACTTTGCATTGCGCAATATCGTCCAGTTGATTGGCATTCGCGTCAAGACTCCCAAAAAATAGCAGAATTTCGAAGAGCGTTAGGGCCAGAGACATGATGAAAAAGCGTTGAGCACGCATTTCTCAACAGCTCCTTTAGCAACTCTTATCGAAAATCGGGTAGGATCTGGCTGCACGAAGCGCAAAATAATATGGCTATCCCTGATAAGAAAAAACGCCTCATGTGCCGGGTGGTAGGAGGAATTTAAGGAAGAAAAGATCGGAGCAAATTGTCGGCAAGTGGTTTATCACTGTATGTACGTTTTGTCTGGCTTTCTTCAAAACAAATATTTGAATAGAATTTATTGTTTTTCTCCAATAACCTATAATTCGGGTATGACTAACTCTGATCTTCTCAGTTTGGCCCTGCGAGTAGCCGCCGTAGTTCTAAAATTTTATTTAAAAATAAGAATCGTTACTTTTTAAAAATTTTTTAGGATTTGATCGCCTACGTTGCTGGTGGCGGGTAGTGCGTAGGCGGATTCAGACAAACAGATAATAAAACATCTGCAAGATTCTCCAACGTTGCAATATGGTCAGCCATCGGTTCCATGCTTGCGTCTTAAAAATCACGATCGATTTCCAAAAATCTAAGACCTGTTAATGAAACTCCTATAGTAAACTCCTTCCTAATAAACGTTGAACTAGCATTCCGGATTTGAGCATCATCACTAAATATCGAATTCCACCAACATTAAAATTACATACCTCCCTGTAAAAACGACCATCAACGGCCATGAATAGAGTCGTGGATCGTTTAGCCATTTGATAGCACTGAATCAACGTATTTGCTAGTTAAGTGATGTATTTTTCGATTAAAGATTGTAGGCTAGCTTTAGTTACACTTACTCAACAATCGAATCGCTTCCTCCTGTGAAATTCTGTGCCCACGTCATATTCACAAATTGACCCTCGTCATAGATGATCGCGTATGATAATTCGCCATCCCTCGACTTATTTGTATACATCCACATGTTCGTGTAGAAGTCGAGGTCCGCGAACATCTTCTTACCCGCCGTGAAGACGGCTTGTCGCTGTTGTTCGGCGTATTTCTGAAATAATGGTCGTAAGGTCTTATTGCTGTTGGAAACTGTGTTGCTATTTCAGTCCTGAAAGGCTTACAATTCCGTAGTCCGATCCATCAAAAATAAAATACACTTCGCATTGCGGTAACGGTGGTTGGGTTGTCCAAGGCGTCTGAAAATATTCTAATCCTGCGAGCCAGGCCGCATACCGTGGTGGGAATCGGTGTAGTGGGATGCCTGAAACAAGCGCAAATTTACCAAAACCTAGCGGCCTACGTCGACCAGCTTTGGAACTGCTGACACATGTTCAATAGATCATTTCCGAGTATTTTGGGATCCTTCGACGACACTTTCCCAATATCACTGAGTTCGAGTTTATCTACATTTTAAATTTTCTGTGGGTTGCTAACGCTACCCAACAGGCCTATAGCCAATGTACGCCACTGGCTTGTATAATTCTTGGCGGCTTTATTGATGTTGAACTGGAGGCTAAATTGGACAGTAATGAAACGAATTAAACATGCCTGGCTGTGAAGATGACAATGACCGATTTTTCGATCTTCCAATCGTTGATCCAGGAGATGGCGCTGAAAAGTGACCAATTTCAGAATTAAAACTTACTTCTCAATATTTCCGACCCCGACGCCGTCAGCCGGTTTCATGGCCTCGATTGCTTTGTTGAACGTGTCGTCATCCTCGTAAAACGTCATGGGCACCTCTGTAAAAGACGTTCTTCCTCTAACATAGCCTTGGTGCTCGATTTTTTTTCAATCAGCCCCAGGGGACGAGAGAAATTATGAAAGGAGGTGGGGTCTTATAATGAAAGGGGTCCTACATTTTTCAATCGACCAAAATATCGAAAATCCTGGTGAAATTGGATGCTTAGAGATACACGGTATCCTCAGATGTTGGCTCACCAGCTGGCCTGAAGTTTCCTCCATACACCCAGTAGTTGCCTCCAAAAGAGTAGCTACTTGCATACAAGGTTTTTCCAGCCCCTTCAATGGCTGCACGTTGATCCTTGAATCCTATCTGCAACGGGTTTGGATTTACAAGCCGGCTTAGCAGTCCTTACCTGTCCGTTCAACGAGCCATCAACCACAAATAGCGCGCGACACTCTGGACCAGGCTGTAGAGTGGAATGTGGTGTAGTGCTAGGAGTCGTTGTCGTCATTGTGGTGGTGGTGGTGGTCGTGGTTGTAGTTGTCGTAGGTTTCGGTGTCGTGGTCGGGGTCGTAGTGGTTGGTTTTGGTGTTGTCGTAGGTATCGTACGGCCATTTAACTTTGCACACATATTGCCAAGTCCGTACGCGATCCAGTCGGCATTACTGTTCACCACTTCGGCGCCAAGTCCGGATAGGTTTTGTCCTAAAACGATGACTCGATCGTAGAGGCCAAAGATGAAACTACATACCTCCCATAGCAACAATAACTGTCGTATCCTTGCGTTTGTAGTTGAGCACGGCTTTGTCAATGATATCCTGAGGGCTAGATTTAAGGCATTGTCGATGGTTTAGATAATTTACCTATTGACATACATCACGATGGCCACATTATCAACGGGCCAAACGTTCAGCCAGGTTGTAGCCCTGAAGTTGAAAATTACCATTGGATCGCCTTGACACCAACTTTAGTACATCCGAGTTGGAGGTAGCGTTAAACTCATAGCGAATCATGTCCTCGAGGATCTGTTCAGTCTCATTTTTGGTCGAGACAAACGTTTGTGGAGGCGAGACCTCCCAGCCATTATACTGCCAAGCGTTAGCAGAAAGGGCGTAGCTGCGGTCCTTGAAGATCTGTCCAGCGCCGAACATCAGTTGGTAGCCCTCCATGTTGAAGGCCGGCTGCAAAAGGGTGCCGTTTGGCGCATTAGTGCCACGTACATTACGCACGCCGTAGTTTTACGTTACGATAAAAACATGACCTGACACCTACAAGATACGTTGCATTTTGATACTTACATACGATACCCAGGAAGTGCCGTCAAGTACAAGCAGTGCTTTACAGGGTGCGGGTGGCGGGGTGGTGGGTGGCGTGGCTAGAACGAAATCGGTAGGAAGATTCTTGGAGTAACCAGAACATTTTCTCAAAATAAACTCTAGAAACTTAATTTATTACACTAGCATTAGCAACGATCAATTAATCTATCCCTTCGAAAATCGAATTACTCGTTGGTGTCGTGGTCGTTGGTTTCGCAGAAGTTGTCGGTGTGGTGGTCTTTATCGTCGTCGGAATATTTGGCAGAGCTTTACAAGCCTTTGGAATATCGTACTCCAATGTAGTAAAATCGGAAACATATGCGCCAAGGGATGATATATTATTATCTAGAAAAATTACGACAAGCTGCGGAAAAACTGACTCGTTCCCTCCAGCACCACCGTACGTGACTGTCTTTCATACAGCTCCCCGGCCTCGTTGATGGCGTTTTGGTCACTAAAGTAACGTTAAATCCAATAACTTCACCCAAGGTACCTGCTTGTATAAAGCACAATAACAGCGTCCTGCAGCACCCAATCATTCAAGGCTTTGACTGCTCTGAAAATTCAAGAAATATAGAGATTAATCTTACTGTATGACGGAGTCTGGACCTCCCATAAAGGTATAGCTATTAATCAGCGTTGTAAAGGAGGCATCGTTGTAGATGAAGCTCTCCGGGAGTTTCAGGTCTACAAGTGGGTCTTGGTAAACCCATGCGTTAGCGGCAAATTGGAACTCGGTCGAGTTATAGCCCACGGAGGCGGCGCTGATGAAAGTGGCTTTGAGGAGGTTAAAGTCGGACTAAAAGGAGGAGCAGTTCTTGAGGAGTCTGGTGGTAAAGTATACCATAGCCTTATTACTGCCATCGAGAATGAATAAGGTACGACAACGTGGTAGATTCGACGTCGGTTCTGGCGTATTAGGGCTTGTTGTGGTTTTAGTGGCCTTGGTTTTGGAGGTTGTCGCCAGACTTGATGTACCTATAACACAACATATTTTTTGACAATCTAAGATATTTTGACGTCAAATTGAGAGCTACAGTATCTACCAGTGCTTGTCGCAGTCGACCCTGTCCCGGCCGTGCTTTGAGTCTTCTTCGTCGATGACGTACTTCCAGAGGTCGTCGTTGGCATGACCATAGTTGTAGTTGTAGATACAGCCGGTGGCAAATTCTGATCTAACAACTTCGCCAAGTCCGCTTGAGCAACACTTTGATCCAGAATCGTCGCGTTTTGTTTCAATTGGTAATATGCAATTATATCGTCATTATTCATATCAGCAGAGACCAGCAGAAGTTTTTGGAGTGACACAGTATCGAACAGTCCATGTGGGTCGGGTTTCACCTTTCTGAATTCGTTTTTTCAATATCTATGGGATCTTAACTTACATATCAGCACACGGGACGAAGTGGATCAACTCTGTCGACAGTTTTTTGGAAGCTAGTAGTGATATGGCCCTAAAATACAAATTATGCGCACCACATCCGTGGTATTCCAAAGCGGTACTACTCACGCAGTCTCATTCGCCATCATAATCATCCCGGGCATTTGTATCTTCATTACAGCATCCATCGCTTGAATTCGGGACATGACGGTAGTGATGGACGCAGAATCAGCCGTTTTTCCATACGTTAAAAACGTTACGCCAACGCCATCGTCTAGCCCTTTTAAGGTATCGTAAACAATTTGTTTGGTCTGAAATTTCAAGTCATTTTCGATAGTATACAGTACCTGATTCAAGTAATAACACCTCCCCATATCCATCGCCATCATACTTTCGATCAGGTACATTGAAAATGTAACGTTATAGAGAGCTTTAGGAGGCGCTGGAGTAGTTGAGGTCGATGTGGGCGTTATCATTTTAGTGGTGGTGGTAGGGATTATTGGTGTAGTGACAGTAGCAACTGGCAAATCATTGTCCAGATGTTTGGAGACGTCGGCTTGAGGCACAGATTGGTCGACGATGGTTGCATTTTCTTTGAGTTGGTAGTAATCTTTGATATCGTTTGATGTCATGTCGGCCGAAACCAAGAACAGCTTTTCCTTGGGTACTAGATGGAAGAGACGGGCTTCGGATTGGGATAGTTTCCTGAAAGCAAAAAAAAAGTTCTGGTCCGTTAGCGGGGGGAGTTTAATGGGGGTCGGGGTTTAATGTCGTCGATTTTTACGTATTTTACTATTTTTTGTGGACTATTACATCGCGACCCGTTAGAGCATCCAAAAATGCATTAAAAATTTGGATTTCAAACCAAAATGCAATAATTTAAGGAAGTTCAAAAGCAAAAGTAACCCTGAAAAAGGAGTTGGTAAGCTATTTTTCGGGATTTTCGATGGTTTTCCACGTTTTGTAACGCCATTCGACAGAACATCAAAAAATATACGAAGAATTTGATATACAGCTCAAAATCATGTAATTTAAGAGAAAGGAAGCTATTGCCAAAAATCCCCCCTTAACGGACCAGAAGCGGAAAAATTGATTTTTTATAAGCCAACACAAAAATTGAAAACTTCCAACTTACATATCTGCACACGGCACAAAATGGACCAATTCACTACTGATTTTCGAGCGTGCGAGGACTGTCATGGCACTGAAAATAGAGATAAGTATCGATGGGTATCAAATTTTTTAACACCATGCAACTCACGCAGTCTCGTTGGCTACCATAATCATCCCGTGCATTTGTATTTTCACCACGGCATCCATAGCTTGGGCTCGGGACATCATATCGGTCATCGAGGCCGATTCTCCCGTTTTTCCATATGTTAAAAATGTGACTCCGACCGAGTCGTCCAGGCCTTTTAAGGTTTCGTAGACGATTTGTTTGGTCTAAAAGGGTAGCCGGTTAATAAGAGTTAACAATACAGGCCAAAAATTTAATTAAAAGTAGTAATTATAGTAAATTTTGATTTTCTAGGAGCGGGTCGAAAAAGTCACTAATTTTCAGAATTTTGAATTTTTCGTGGAAATTCAATGAAATTCGCGAAAGTAAGTTTAGCAACGTTTGGAATTCGCGATTTATTCAAATTATCTTATTCAAAGTTCCCGGATGTATTATGATTTTAAGTGAATTACCTGATTCAAATAATAACACCTTCTCATATCCATCGTCATCATACTTTCGATCAGATACATCGAAAAAGTAACGTTGTATCCACTAGTGGGTGGCGTTGGATAAGTCGGAGCAGGAGTTGGCGGCGTCATGGGCGCTAATTAGCATATTTTTAGTATCGATTTCTCGATCAATGATACCCATTCTATCCTCCCGGACGACCACCACAACAATCGACACGCAAATCACGACAGCCACCACCAAAGTGGCGATGAAAAACATGGGCATCAGCCATGATTTTCGGCGCGTTGAGTCCAAGGATGACATCTACTACCAGATACAGTATTTCTTCCAATAAAAAGGTGCCAAAAAGTACGGCCTTAGGGTCTCTAGCTCTATAATTATCGTAACATTTCCGATTTTTACGATTTAGGGCTCGACTTTACTTTACCCCCCAGCCCCGGGGGTCCCAAAATTTTTCGACATTCCCATTATTTTGTCGAGATTTTCGCTTCGCGATTCGATAGCGCATCAAAACCACATACTAGGAATTTTAACTGCAAGTCAAAATGATGTAAAGTAGAAGTTATGGCGAAAAATATTTCGGCAGCTACGGTTGGGGGAGGTAAAGTTTAGTTTTAGCCGATTTATGTATCTATCGGGTTAGAAAGGTAGCGCTTTTTTAATTCAGACATTTTCATCCTCCTTATTAGAGACAGCAAAGCCGTGAACAACACTGATTTTTACGACATTCAGTTTGCAATTTTGTGCTTCCTTACGAGCTTTTTTGGGTCACCTTTTAAGATCAGATTACGATAAATTTTGCTAAGTTCTACAAAAATTAACGATGACCACACTGGGGCGCAAAAACAAAGGTCAAAATTTAGTGGTGTCGCCTTGATTTACGGCAGCCAGGATTCGGGGGGCGGCTCGCCCTCGCAGCGGTGCTAATCTACGCAGATAAGCCGAAGCGAGGAGCCTGTCCGTGTCCCGAAATACAACCGCATGTTTCTAGTATGGGAATTTATTTTGAAAAACCGCTTCGCGGCTTTTAAACCCATCAATGAACCAATGAAAGTTTGTCTATGCAGCGTGCTTCCAGAATAAGGATGAAAGATAAAAAAAATGCGCTTTCCATTTTTTTAAGCTCCCGACTTCCGGTGTATGCTAATTTATTGCTACCAACAAAGTTGAGCGCTATCTTCATAAAATATCAATTTTGATGGTCAAAAACGAAATTTTGCAAAAATATATTCAGGTAAGTGTGCATGCAAATCCACACGCACAGTCAGGGACGTAGCGTAAGGTGGGCCCCCTGGGCCCGGGGCCCCCCCCCGAAATCGGCCGGGGCCCGAAAATTTCATAAGGGGGGACCCTTATGATTTTTATTTTTTCAAAAATTTTGCTGCCTGCGGCGCTGTTTTCTCGTTAATTTTTTTGAGTTTTTGGAAAAATTTTTTTCGGGGCCCCCCCCCCGAAATTTTTTTCTGGCTACGCCCCTGCGCACAGATAGTATTTTTTTGACATATAGAGTAAGATTCGTATTGTTGCGGAATTGACTTGTTTATTGCTGGAAAATACAAGAATTTTAGGTTAGGGTTGAATTCATTGACCGTATCTGATGCTCTCCGGGGCGAAAAATCTATATGAATAGATGACGTCGAACGTGCTCGGTAGTTTGCATAAATCAGAAAGGTGTGTGGGGCTCGCTCGTCGACACCGCCCAGGTGTTTGTCGACCATTCCTCGGTGCTGGCGGCGGATGGAGGGCTTCTAAACCATTTGAAATGACAGTTTTAGTATAATTTAAAATTTTATTGATATCAAAAGTTAACTCGCTTTGACAGCGCGCATGAGTTTTGACATAAGAAATTCACCCGGTGGCCTCGGTGTATCCTTCGGTGGTAGTAGATTCCGCCACCATCGTCCTAAGAAAAAATTAAGTAACAATCGAGCATTGGGACCAATGTTGCCACACATTTTTTGGTAGAAACTCACGGCATTGTCGGCGCCCATGTGCTCGGTTCAATGGTCCTAAGTAAAAATTAAAATTTTCTATTTGTTGTTACCCTGGCGTCGGCTGAACTTCACAGAGTTCAATGGCCGCTTGAAAAATAGCTAGCGGTTGCAGGTAAGGAATTGATAAGGCGGCGAAGGGACTTGCGTCGGCGCCAACTAAAAACTGATTTAATTGCAATCAGTGGGTCGTTATAGTCAGGCGAACGCTTCGCAAAAAGCTGAGCTTCATCGAGCGATCGAGAGTTCAAAAGAGTGAGTGAGAGAGACAGCGAGAGAGAACAATACTCCAAGGGAGAGAGAGAAAGAGAGCGGTAATTGAGGGAAGGTCAGAACGCGAGAGTGTGCAAGAGATCGCCGGGAAAGTGAGAGAGAGAGAGAGAGAGAGAGAAAAGACGGAATACGCTTTTAGGTTTTCATGAACGTACCCGTCACACCAACAGTCGACCACTTTTTTACGTAATTTTGCCCGGCGGCTGCGAATTTGCTCGGGTCACTAAATCGAGTGTTTATCTTTCTTTCGGTTATTTTTGTTTTCCATGTTTTTGGTTTTTCAAAGGGGAACTGACGAGCGGAATTCTCCTGGCTTTCCCTGAAAACATACCTGCCCGTGAAGAGTACAATCACGACATCATACGGTACGGAGTATGACAAAGCATTTGTTGCACTAAATGGCGGAACTTTTAAGAAATCTGCTGATTACTAACTATATGATATCCAGTGACCCGCCAGGTGACCCAAAATTCAAATCGGAATCCTGGAACGAGTAGACGAATTTGGTCGGAATTGGGCCATCAATATCGCCTCCACGACTATAGCGCCAATGAGCAAACGAGGCATTAACGCCACTCGCTGACGAAGTGTGGATTAGGGTATTTATGGTAGAAACAATCGTCGGGACCTCGGAAGCCTAAATATAAATTAATAACCCGTCTGGGTTGCAAAACCGTTGCGCGGATTTGCAACCCTGGCCCCTCCGCGCTTATGAATTCTTCACTCTGCATAATGGCCCGAATTGCAACGATAAAAAAGGAAAAACGCTGATTCTCTCGATTATACAGGCTACCGGCACTTCAGGCGCATTAAGCGTTTCCTAACAAGGGCAGTTCCCGATTTTTCAAGAAAAACTGGATTTTCACATCGAAAAGAGCTAATTTTTGAAAATTTTATAAGTATGCTGCCATCTCGGGACCATTACGCACAATAGGACGTATTATAGACATCCTAAAAACGATCCCCGTATTGGGATACTACTGAAACACGCTGACTAGTAAGTTCAAGATCATCTTGAAAAAAACCTACCGGCGCTCTGTCCGAAAGATCGGCGACGAAGAGGACTTTGCATTGCATCAGATCATCGAACTGTTTAGCATTAGCGCTGAGGACAGCCACTAGCAGCAGTGCTAGGAATCATTCAGGGTACAGCATCTCCAGAATTCGGGAGAACAGGTGAGGGGAAAGCACTTATTGGCCGGCCTTATTTAGTTACCGCCGAGTGCAAGTGTTATCAAAAAAACGATAAAATCTCCCTTTAACGGGCGGAGGTAATGACTCTTCCGCTCGTAAGCTGGGCGATAAGGCATTTAACTTAACTTGGAGTTACGTAGGAACGGAAAAAGCACGCGGTTTTTGCACGGAAACTGAAAAGAAAGGGTTCCTTAGGATTAGGCTCGGGATAAGGACGGGTTAGGCTTAAGTTTCGCTTAGGATGAGAGTTAGTTAGACTTTGGTTTTCGTTTTGACTTAGGCTTGGGCTTAGGCTTCGCCCATTATATGGATTGATTTTCAGAAGAGAAATCATCACCGTTGCTGTCCTCGTGTATTTTAATCTCTGGCTTATGCAATGTTTTCTACATAAACTTTATCATAAATTTATTTTTATTAATTATTATCATTATTATTATTAGATAGACCCGGATTATGCAGGCCAAATTGGGGGTGAGGGGGGGTTGGGAAGATCTACTTAAATACCACTTGTTTGGGTTCTTTTATTGAGATCTCAAAGAGAGTCGTGCGGCGGCGTCACCGGTCCCGTATGGTCGGGCCCTGCGAGACACATTTCTCGCAAAATGTACTCGGTTGTCGCTTTCATCGTAAAATTGAGCCCATATAAAGCGACCGATCCCATGTTTTGTTCTAAATTGCGTTTTTCTTCGCTCGAAGAGCCCGGGCCGACCTGCTAAACCGACTCCAATTGTCCATGGATAAAATTGATAATTGCTGGCCGTTTTAATGACGCTTTCCGGGCTGAATTGATTATTCGTGAAATCGTTTTCTCATTTACCTAGCGGACATCAAAACAACGTAAAAATAGTGTTCCCAAGTTCCGATTACCTTAAGACCAGTAGTTGCGCTAAAAAGTGTTGTTGAAGGGAGCGGTTATGATGGTGTCGCTATAGTGTTTATTCAAAATTTATTAGATTTTTGCTACGAGCGCAAACTACATAGACGGCTGCGCGCAAAGAACCGAAGTTGCTACTGCAGTGGCTGCGCTTCGACTACCAGCCTTACGGGCGGCTACCAATTGGCATTTGCCATAATTCCATAAATAATTTGACAAATTGAAAATTCGACAAAATGAATTCCAAAAATAATTTTCGACAAAATGAAAATAAGGCCTTGGCACTGCGCTACCCGCCTAAAAAGCTCGTAGCGCAGTGCCATAAATGATACTTTTTGATGTCTTCGGAGTTCGGATCGAGTAGCGACCATGCATCGAGCGCCGACGCTAATTGCGTGCGGCGATCATAGGTAGTGTTGAGATCTGGCGTCCCGTAGTTATCCTGAAAATAAGTGGTTCGATTTTAGGAAATTAACTACCGCTCCATATGCTGCCAGGGCGACTTGGAGTGCAAACTCAGGATGTGCGTACAGGCTTTCACTGACTTCCAAGACGAAAGCTTTTTCTTGTTCTTTCATTGAGACATCTAGGGCCTGAAAAACGATAAATTGGCAAGTCATGGGGATTTGTATGAATCAAAAATTAGTATGCCGTTAACTTACGTCAGCCTCCAATGAAGCATCAATGTAAAAGAGCACATAACATGGTGGCCTCTCTGGCATGGTTGTCGAATCTTCTGCCGATGTTGTGGTGGATGTCAGGTCCGGATTAGGAGAAGAGCTCGCAAGTGTTTCATAGCCCGTTGTAGTAATCGTTTCCGGGCTCGGACTCGAGTTGATGGGTTCCATCGTAGGCGTGTTGGTCGTACTGGAATCTTGTGTGCTCGTAGATGTCGGCGTTTCGGTAACTGTCGTAGTTTCTGAGCTAGTAGACGTGATAGCATTTTCCGTCGTATGCTCCGACTGGTCGGGTGTAGACGGCGGGCCAGACGTTTCGGTGCTTATGGCGGACGTCATGGTGCTGCCTGAGCTCTCAGTTGGACTTGTACTTTCAGAAATTCGTTTGGAAGTGCGGCTCGAAGATGTTGGATATTGCGAGCTTGATGTTGTGCTGGTTGAGACCGTCCGCGTTTGCGGCCTTCCACAAATGTCTAACGCACCATCAACGATTGCCTCCCTGTTCATATCCACAGAAATAAGAGCTAGCGTCGAAGTATTGAGGGATGGATCTGAAAGTCTTCTATTAAATTGTCTTTAGAACAAGCCAACCTGCAAGCTTGATTGCCATGGTGCGGGATTGCCTCAAATAGGTCTCGCCGGCAAAATACACCTCGGGCTGGGCACTAAAGGATCCTACACGATATAAAGGGAGAGTTTCTTTTGGCGTGTGCCCCTCGATATTCATGCTTTTTAAGGTATGTATGATATGTCATCAGGTGTGTGAAAACTTCGTGTAAAGTGTAAGTGTCTTTATGAAAGTAAGCACTTTCATAGGTCCCAGACGGGCCAGGGATGCCAGGGCGCGAAGCGATTTTTCTTTTCAGGCAATAAGGGATAGGGTCGAAAAATCACGTAGCGGTTTTTCCACCCTGGTTCTGAAAAACAAATTTCAGTAATCCCACCTGGCAGTATACAACACAATAAACGTATCCTCAACGGTCCAATCATTTAATGAGTCAGTAGCGCTAGCAATGGCTCTCAATGACGTTGTTCTATTGTATGACCCACTTTCTAAGATGCAAGTACCACCCGGATTATCCCAGTCATAGCCGCCGAAATTAGTTTGATTATTGAACGTCGTCGGTATGGGTCCGTCCGCCACCGTTCCGCTACTATATCGCCAGACTGCAATCAATATATCCAGCTGATTTTTCGGCCCCATTGCGTAGACGTCCTGAATGGAATCCTCCCAGATCGAGACGTCCTGAAATTTTCTACACTCTACCGGAAAGTGTGCGATGAGTTCAATCCATCATCCTAATCACCCTTATACCATCATGTTCCGATGTAGGGTTCAGAAAGGTAAGCCAGACAGACAGACAAAAAACCAGACATTTTGCGCTAGTCTTCAAGCTTTGAAAAAAAGCATTCCACATTTTTGTTGCCCTATAAATTACCGATACCCCCGGACAACGCTCGCCTACTTTTGCAATCTTACCGTCGCAATTTTTTAGAGAATTTCGAAATTCGAAATCAGATTTTGCATTTTGCTTGAAAAGCCGAGCTGACCCAATTTTTTCGTACGCCCGGATAGTTATAATGTACAAACAAACCATCTTCGGGAAACCGGCATCCGTTAGATCCGCTACGAATAAGAGCTTGCATTCATTCCAAGGGGAAGTAGTCGTTGGGCTTGGCTCCTCGGTGGATGATGATTCGGTTGTGATCGTACTGGAGTATTCTTTAGGACTCGCTGTTTCTTGGGACAACGTCGCTGGCGATGTGGCGGAAGTTGTAGCTTCAGAACTGCTGCTGGCTTGGCTTGTCGGCATCGAGTCTGTGACAGCCGTCACTGATATCGTCTGTCCTGACGGAACGGTAATTTCCGTGGGGCTGCTAGTTGAGTGACCATCCGTAAAGGTTGTGCTTGAAGCGGCACTAGCGCTGCCGGCAGTCCCGGTAAACGCTAGAGTTGAGATTTCGGAAGTGATAGACATCGCAGCAGTACTAGTCAAGGATTCCGAAGCCGGCCTTTCCGTGCTAGTCGTTTCCGTCGGCCCAGGACTTAACTCGGAAGTAGAGTAGAATTCTGGGGTCGAGGTTTCGGAAAACACAGTGATTGTTTCAGATATCGTCGTCTCACTGCTGCTGCTACTACCTGTCCATGTTGCACTTGTGGTGCTAGTCTCCTCCGTGGTCACTGAAGTAGAAGCGGCGGAAGTCGAGCTGCTCGTCGCCAAGGATGACTCCGAAGCTCCCCCTTCTGCGTTACTTGTTGTGGAGGATTTTAATGACGTTTCGGTGCTAGAGTAGGTTTCTGAAGTCGCTGAGGTTTCGGTTATATCAGGGCTGATCGTACTGCCACGGCTCGTGCTGCTCTCCGAAACGTCAGGTGTTGGTGTTGAACTGGGAGTTGGCGTACTACCAGTTTGTCCACTTGGAGTCGCCGTCGAGGTCAACGCGCTACTTGAGGAAGTCAAGGTCGAGGTTTTGGTTGACGTAAGAGTGTTATTACTGACTGGCGTCTCTGAAGTTTGGGAAGACGAAGGCGTGCTGGTTGAAACCGAGGTAACGACCGACGCAGGCCCAGGACTTGACATGGATGAAGAGATGTCGTTTGTACTTGCCCTACCCTCAGTCGTTGACGAAGGCCGAGATGTAGTAGGTTCGGGTGCTGATGTGCCTTCCGTCCGGATAGAACTGCGGCTTGCATCCGGAGTAGACGTCGACATGGAGGATGTCGATACGCTGCTGCTTGCCTCCGTTGTCAAAGTGGGCATCGGGATTGGAGTTGAGGTCGTGTGCTGGGAGGTCATTGTAGGTTCATTTGTCGTGAAGCTGCTAGTCCTCTCCGAGGAAATAGACGCTGCTGGCGTTGAGGTCCTTTTTCCACCGTCGGTCGTGGAACTTGCTTCATTCGTTGACCAGTTCGGAGTTGAGTCTGAGGCTGATGACGTCGAGATCCGGCTCGTGCTCTTGGAGGTTTCTGTCGACTCTGTGCGTGAGGTCGTGCCGCCTGACTCCGACGTAGAAGAATAAGGTACTTGATTTGAAGTCGAACTCGTGCCTTCAGAAGACGTCATGGGCTCTGTGCTGGCCATACTGCTCGACATCGCAATTTCAGATGACGTCGAAACCATAGCCATGGTAGTGCTGAGAGTGGACGATGTAGATACCGTTGTTGAAATAGCGGCACTCGACGTCGAAGCAGAAGGAAAGTCCGAGCTCGTGCTCCCCGATTCCGTAGGAGCCATAGTCATCGTCGTGCGCAAAGGAGACGATGTAGATTCTGTCGCTGATGTGCTTGAACTTGGCCCAGACGTCGAAGAAGGCATCCGGCTAGAAGCCACGCTCGTGCTCCCCGATTTCGTAGGACTGGTGCTAGCCGCCCCTAACGTCGCGACAGTTGGTTGATAGTGACAAAAATCTATGACAGCGCCAGCAATCTC
This sequence comes from Mesorhabditis spiculigera, assembly GCA_958295435.1. Taxonomy (NCBI): domain Eukaryota; kingdom Metazoa; phylum Nematoda; class Chromadorea; order Rhabditida; family Rhabditidae; genus Mesorhabditis; species Mesorhabditis spiculigera. Next base: position 301,949 of record CATQJA010001331.1, read on the forward strand.
CGTTGAATCCAAATTTAGTGATACCACAGCAAAGCGCGAGGTATTGAGGCGTTGGTCTAAAAATGGTTTTGTTAGTTACTAGGCTGTTTAATCTACCTTCAGACGAGACTCCAATCGTGTCCATCCTTCGATAATACTTTTCTCCAGCCAAATCCACTTCAGCTTGCGTGCTAAAAATTGTGATAAGAATCCTTCTGAAATCCAAACCTCCCAGTAAAAAGCACAATAAAGGTATCCAATTCTTGCCAAGCAGTTAGAGCCTCCACTGCACTAAATGATACAATTACTTTTTAGAAAACTGAGGTGATTTACTCAATAATACTCAATTCTCCTCGAGCATCGTCAAAGTTCCACCTCACGTTGGTTATATTGTTCGCAAAGGTGGTTGGTATAGGCCCATCCACGTCAGAACCACTGCTGTACCTCCAGAAAGCAATTTGCATGTCCAAATAGTTTCCTGGAGCTTGAATGAAGAGATTCGTCATAGTAGCCTGCATTATGATATCTTGTCCAATCTAAAAAATAGATATTTTTTATGAATTGTATAGCACCAGATTTTCAATGCCTCCATCAGATAAATCAGCGACGAATAGGGCTTTACAGGGTGTCAATGGAATTGGAATAGTTGGGCTGATGGTAGATGTAAGGCGAGATGTAGGAGTACTGCTGGTAGAAGTTGTGGTAGTAGCAGAAGTGGTGGTGGTAGTCGAAGTATCAGTAGTATTGGAAAAAGAAGTGCCTGTAGATGAGGCTTCGGGCCTGGTGAAGTCGCTTGTCTGAGAGCTTGAGCCCGAAGACGCCGGCGTAGTAATCGAAGATTCTGTAGTAGCGCTTGGGCTTGTGGACGTGGATACTGCAACGCTCGAAGTCGTCGTCTCGTAGGTGCCGCTTTCAAATGTCGTACTCGAGGAAGCTTCTTCAGGGGTAGTTGAACTGGGCGCAATCGATGTTTCCGGACTTTTACTGCTCTCCGCGGGCGTAATTTCCGAGGTTGACGGCGTACTCGCTGAAGCCGTGGACGGAACCGTTGTCACGTCCGGGTTAATTGATGACGTCATTCTCCCATCAGTGGTGCTGCTCATTGAAGTCGAACGTGCTTGTGTGGAAGACAACGAACTCGAAGTTTTACTTGCCCAAGAAGTGGAAGACCCAATAGTGGAACCACGGGAACTTGGCGAGAAGCTCGTAGTGGTGCTTCCGGAAGAGGATGAAGATCCAGGGCTCGATTCACTAGAGCTTGCAGTCGACGTAGTCGTGATGACAGTCGAGATCATGCTCGTGCTCCAAGGCCCTGTAGTTGTAGTCCGTTGCTCAGTTTCGCTCGTCTCGGCACTCGTCGTCGGAACTTTAGTGGTAGGCGGATTGGTAGGTGGATCATGACAAAGCGCCATCAAAGCGTTGGAGATCTGGTCCGAATCCATATTCAATGGAATTACAGCAAACGGGGCAGTGTTGAGCTCTAGAAAATTCATTTAAAACGCGTAATTGGTTAAACTTACCATCCGGGGCCACTCCGATGGTATAGAGTTTTCGCTTGTAGGTATTACCAGCAATATTAATTCGAGATTGGGGGCTAAAATCGTGAAGTGATTATTGTTTTTATTTACATACTTATTAAAACAAAACTTTCCTATAAATAATGACAATATATAGATTTGAGAATAGTATTCAAACCTTCCTGTAAACAACACGATATATGCATCGTCAACTTGCCATTGATTCAGTAAACTTGTAGCGCTAAATTGTGCTTAATAAGTATCAAGGTATCGTCTTACTTTCTAATATCTAGATCTCCGCCTGCCCCGGTAAAATTTGCTCCAACATCTTTCATGCCCTTCGCGAAAGTTGTTGGCACAGGCCCATCTTCTTCAACACCACTGCTATACCTCCAGAATGCGATCGACATGTCTAGCTGATTTTCAGCTGCTTGATCGAATAGATTTGTCATAGCAGCGAGTAGTGTGGTTTTTTGAAGGATCTAAAGTGGAGAGTTAAACTCAAGATAATTTACCAACCATGTTTGCGCTGCCAACATCTGTAAGATCTGCAACAAAAAGGGCTTTGCACTCGGGAAACGTGGTAGGAGTTGTGTGGCTAATTGTGGATCCAGCGTTCTGGGTTGTGGTGGAGGTCGGGGTTGTAGATGAAGACTTGGACATTGTGATAGTCGAAGAACTTTGGGTCTTAGCACTGGAGCTCATTGGAACGCTAGGGTAGCTCGTGCTACGTGTCGGGCTCCCGGGTTCAGTAGTAGTAGAGCTGAATGTGATGGTAACTTCCGTTGTAGCTGAAAAGTCGCGTTTGGTCATGCTATCATATTCTTGCACAAACCCGTAGAAGCTTCACTAGCATTTGTAGTTGTCAACGTAACTTCTGTGCTGGAGAGCATGCTAGTGCTGCCAGCTTCCGAAGTCGATGAAAAGCTCTGTGAAGTGGCTTGCGATGGATTAGAGGTATAGCCAGTCGCGGAAGACGTGGTTCCGTCGGATGCCGTAAAGATAACTTCTGAAGTCGTACGAATGGGTGACGACGAAGCTGAAGAGCTAGGGCCGGCCGTCTCGGCAGTGGAACCTGAAATCGTATTATGACTCTAAGGCTAGAACGCGTTCTACCTCGTATTGCGGTAGAGGAACTCCTTTCCGTCATAGTCGTGCTGCTTGTTCTTGTGCTGATCGAACTGGACGTTGACGTATCTAGCGACGTCTCTGTTGACCGAACATCTGCGGTAGTCGGCGAACTGCTCATTGCAAACCCGGTGCTCGTACGATCAGTCGACGCGGAAGTGAGGCTGACTGTTGCCGGTTCTGAAGTGGGCTCTGAGGGACTGGTAGTGACTTCAGAAGTCATGGCAGTAGACCATTTGCTAGCTTCTGATGTGGCTGCGGTACTTCCCGCGGTTGTTAGGGAACTTGTGCTGCTGCTCCCATGTTCTGTAGTTTGGGATTCCGTAGCCCAGGTAGTGCTCGAAGCGGCGGACGAAGCAGTAGTACTTGGGAGGCTGAAAAAGATTGCATTAAGGCTGTCTAGATGCAATATTCGTTACCTGGTTTCCGACAAGTTTGTCGCGGCGGTGGTGTACTCTGGATACGACGTTGTAGAAGCAGAATTCGAGCTTGAGGTGGTTCTGTGGATATTGGTCGTGGAAGATGCCTGAGGCGAAGTCATAGATTTGGTTGTGGTACTGCTTAGAATTGATGCTGGAGTCGAAAGAGTCGCAGGACTCGAGACAGAGCTTGAGGAAGAGGAAGAGGAAGGGATGGAAGTCGTTGTATCGCTAAGAGTAGTCAAAGGGCTTGTGCTGCTCTTTATTGCGATAGTGCTCGTGGGCGGTTCGATAGTCGTGGACGAGGCATCACTGGAGCTCAATAGTTGCGTAGTGGTGCTCTCCGACGGTACAGTAGTCAGATTCTTGTGTGAGGACGTGCCAGACGTCAAGCCAATAGTTGTCGTGGTTTCCGACGTTCTAGTAGCACGGCTCGAAGGGGTTGACGCACTTGGCGGCAGGCTTTCACTCGTCGTTGATGCGTTGAATGGTCCGATACTAGTTGTGCTAGGAGTTTTGGTGTCTGATGAGGTACTTGAGCTGATTACGGTTGTCGATGGACTTGAGTGGATCTTGGACGACAGTGCGTTTGAAGAAGTGCTTCTGATTTCCGATGTCGTTTCTGAAGACGTGGTTGTTGTGGATAAAGTATGTGTAGACGAAAGAACCGGGCTAGCTGCTTCTGAAGTCATTGTAGAGGGTTCAGTCGAGGCGTCTGTGCTACTTCCAGAGGCGGAAGCAGTCATGTTCAAGGTTGTGTGTGGGGACGGTGTGCTTGAACCTCGAATAGTCGTCGCTTCGCTAGAACTGGCAAACTGAGATGTCGGGCTAGGTAGCGTGGTTGTCGTCCAGGAGGCTGTCGAGGTGAAATATGAACTGCTCGACAACGGACATTCAGAAGTCAATGGACTTGGCGTTACGGTGGACTGGCCGCTGGCGCTGCTCGAGATGGAGCTTGATGTGGATGCTGAGACAGAGACACCGTCCGTCGTTCTCTCAGAATTCTTGTTGGAAGTCGTATCAGAGCTAGCATTTGCAGTCGATGCCGGAGGTGTAGCCGTCGTAGTCGTTGAGCTTCTTTCAGTAGGTGTACTTGTCTTAGTGCTTGAGGACGTGGAAGACCCGGAAGAAAGGGTCGGTGTCGTGAAATTCTTCTCCGGGGTAGTTCTTTTGGAAGTGGATCCCGGAGTGGTACTAGCTACCGCGGACGTCACCGGATGCACTTTTGGCGAGGTTCGATTTGGGCTACTTGTCGAAGGGCTGGCTTCAGAAGTTGATTCCACAGTTATGGTCGTTTTAGAGCTTGAAGTCGAGCTGGTTTCGGGAGTGCTCTGGCTCGTTGAGGTCGCGGCCGGCATGGTCGACCAGTTGGTAGTCACTTCTTCCGTCGTACTCTGAAGCCTCGTAGTATCCGTCGGGCTTGAGCTCACGAAAGGAGTTGTAGAAAACTTGGGAGGATGACTTGTTGAAGAAGCTTCCCAGGTTGATACCAACGCTGTCGAGGAGCCCTTCGAGGTGGTGCTGATATCTGGGGGGCTCGAGGTGGCTGTTTGCGTTGATGCACTGCTTGAAGATGACGTAGCTGCTGTTGTTACAATTGTGTTGGTTGTAGTTGTTTTGGACATGGTCGTGACGACGTTAGGTTCCGTTGTGGTAGCGCTGGAGGTATCAGGATTCGTTGTTGTTATCGGCCTACTCGTCGATCTTGTCACCACAGGTATTGTCTGTACGTGTTCTGTCGTACCGACAGTTACAGTACTCGATCCAGGCTTATCAGTCCTTGTTGTTGTCGCTGCCGGGATCCTTGTTGTCATGCCATTCACGGTCGGCAGCACTCTCTGCGTGGTGGCGGTCACGTCTACAGGCAAGATTTTCGTTAGCTCATTTGCGATATCGTCCTTTGGTACCGTCTCATCAATGAAGAACGTTTCGCTAGTTTCATTAACTTTATAGCGATCTTTCAGCTCCTTCTTCTTCATGTCCCCAGAGATGAGGATGAGCTTGCTGAGGTAAGGGTTGTCAAACGGAGCTCCTTTCTCGTCTGGCATCTGACTAAATTAAAATTGTACTCTACTTGGTTTTATGAAACCTACAATTGTTTGCAAGGGACGAAATAGACAAGCTCGCTCGGCATTTCGCTCTTGTCGTAGGCAGTAATGGCTCTGAAAGACTGTCTATACCTCTTTATAGCGCTATAATTTTTTTCTTTAATTTGTGCTATAGTGTAAAAACTCACGCCTGCTCATTTGCCTTCCCATTGTTTACCTGTCCATTTATATCATGTTCCAAAAATTCCAGCGCTTCACTCTTGCTCATAGGTTTCCGAATATCAGCAGAGTACCGTCCTTCGCCATACGTTAGAAATCGAACCTGCGTTGCATCATCCAATCCAATCAGAGCATTTTTGACAATTTCTTTTGTCTAGAATGTATATTGGAGCCGGACTATATTTAAATTTAAGCAGCTTAATTTAAAAAACGCTAAGACTCACATCAGATAAATAATAACACGGATCCGTCGTATTTTCTTCAGCATAAATAAGCTGTTTGTCCTTGTCAATTAGGTATAAGGAGAACGTTACATGAGGGGCGGGCACTTTCGTCGGTTCTAAATCGGCCTAGGCTTAGGTTTACGTCTAGGCAGAAGCTTGGGTCCAGCCTTAGATTATGTTTAGGCTTAGACTTAGGCTTGGGTTTTGGCTAAGACTTAGGTTAAGGCTACGGCTTAGGTAGGACTTAGGTGGTGCTTAGGCTTAGGCTTAGGCTTGTGCTTACAGTAAAGTGTTTTTGGTCAGGATGGAAATTCGGTTCGGGACCGAGCCTATCTTGTGCAAAATTTTTGCTGATTCCGAATCCGACTTCCAAATCTGCAGAATAACTCGGATTCAAAAGTTATGAAGCATTTAAGTGCGGTTTTCGGACCCATGAAGTGATTGGCCATGATGCCGTCCTTTTCTGTTTTACTATTCCAATTTATCGCGCATAGCCTATCTGATAGAGAATTTTTTTTCTGATTCGAAGTGTTCTTCATTTCAACATGGGTATTACTAGGCCGCAGTTTACAGGTGTGCAAAGTACGCCATTTTTCGCCAAGTGCCATACAAAAATTGAAGGCCATACCATCGTCAAATTTTTCGATTTTCGACAATTTTGAGTTAAAGAGCTTATTCGATAGAAAAAAAAATTCTGAATAAGATGGCAATATTCTTTTTTAGAAAATCAATCAGGAAGATCAAAATAATCGAGCATGAAATTTGCCAATTTTTGCTTAAAATGGTCTTAAAAACGTCATACATTTTGAATCAGAACTATTCTGCAGATTGGAGATCAGATTCGGAATCAGCGAAAAATTCTGCACAAGATAGGCTTGGCCCCGAGTCGAATTTCCATCCTGACCAAAAAGACGTTACTGTTAGGCTTATCCTTATCTATGCTTCTTAGCCATAAAGAACTTACCAGCAGATACCTTCGTACGATCCACCAACATCACCACCACCACTACAGCTACAGCCACAACGACGAGAACCGAAATTATAAATAGCAAGATGAATAGCCATCTTCTCCGACCGAAACTCGATGTTGCCATGAAGTTTGTTTAGTACTATTAAGTGTTCTTTCAGGTTTTGCTAATGGAAGAGGAACTGCTAAATTAAAATAGTTAATTAAAGTTCAAATCTGGAGAGACAAATTCCTGATGATAAGATCAAAAAGCAACAGGGCGGGAAAATGTGGCCGGTGGGCAGCGCGGTATTTGACCACCAAAAATTCGGCGGGGCACATTAACGGCCATCAAATTTACAGCCCAGCACCGCCTCGCTGTTTTTATATGATAAGTGGTGTCGACCAAAAAAAATGGACTCAAAAAAGCTTCTTGGTTGATTCTTTGGAAAGGAAAGTACAGACAAATATTTACAAAAAAAAATAAAATACAAGCAAGGCTCAGCAAATAAATAATAAAAATCACGTTTTAAAGGGAGTAGGAAATTGACCGTTTACCCATTGGTCGTAAATGTTTAATTTCATGTTTTTAGCTGAGTCTTAATGGAAGTCGGTTTCAAAATTCCGGTGTTTTGACCCCTACCATTAAGGCTTCATATGTTGTAAGTGGGCCATGGAAAATAACACAAAAATTCGGCTGGGCATAAAAAAGAAATAGAAAATTCTCCACTGATCAGCGGCGACATTTTAAGTTTTCGGAACCTTTATATGCCACACCCAGTCTCAGAGCACAGTTGAGGAACAGTGGCTACCGACTTACCCTAACCTCATGGCGTTAATGGCTCAATAACACGGGGCGAATTGGCACTAAATCTGCTGATAAACCCCATAAAAATCGGGAAGCAACTCGTGGTTTTTGCGTGGTCAGTGTCTTAGGTTAAATTTCTGTGGTTTCAAATACACATTTGTTGATGTTAAGAAAATGCTTTAAAAAATGAAAAACATGGCAGTGGTTTTAGATGATTGTCATTCGTACGTATTATGTGATTGCCGTGTGTTCTCTTATCTATATTCCAATTGTTTCTTCCGTTTCTTTTACGCTATATGTAAGGCTACCATTTTTATGTTAAAATTTATTGGTTACGCAACTAGCTCGATTGGCAAAACTGCATGACGGTTTCGACCAAAATTGTAGAGTCCATAAGCAAAGAGACGGAAGCGAACGGTGACGTGTCCACGTCTTGATCTAGGCGATTATAGCGATTTTCGAACGGAATTAACCTGCGAAAGAGACTCCTATAGTCATGTTTCTCTTCAAATAAGTTGTCCCGGCCAAATCGACTTGCTTTTGGGAACTTAAAGAAGTAAATCATAGTTTTTAGGAGCCACCCACCTGCCCGTAAATAGGACAATAAAAGCATCATCGACCGGCCATGCATTTAGAGAATTAGTAGCGCTAAACCGATGTCAGGAGATATTCTGTATGCACTACCCCTTACTTTACAATATTGAGATCGCCTCCGATATTGTCAAAGTTGTAGCCAACATCAAATAGATCCTTGGCAAAGGTGTTTGGTATTAGACCATCGATATCGGGCCCGCTACTATACCTCCAGTACGCGATCGACATGTCCAGCTGATTAGTTGCGGCAGTTTGTAATAACCTTTGCATGGAGGCAACAATTACGGGTTTTTGCATGGGCTTAAAGTGCTAATGGGACCTAATTTGAAGCTTGGATACCAGGTTTGCAATGCCAGCGTCCGAAAGATCCGCAACGAAGAGAACCTTGCATTGCTTTAGTGGAAAAGACGTCCCCGGACTCTTTGTTGAACTTGAGTTCGCTGGCGTCGATGCTGCCCAGGTATTCAAAAGCTATGTCAGAGAAGTTCTGACCTGGGTCTGGCTCAGACGACGTCAATTGATTTGTAGATGTCGCAGTAGGTGGTGTCGATGCTGACCAAATTGGGAAAGTCAATGTCAGTTCGAAAACTCACTGGCGGTTGTGAGAATAGAAGACGATTGGGTGACAGTAGAAGTATCAAATTCTGTTGTCGGCGCAGATGTCGTTCTAAATTGATCTCAACAAACTGTCTTGTTTTTGGATACGTTGATTGATCTTTTTGCTGGCATAGTTCAATAACCGATTGAAAAATCGCCAGCGGTTGCATGTATGGAATCGATAAGACGGCAAAGGGACTTGCATCGGCGCCCACTAAAAACATATTTAATTCGACTCGCTAAGGACACTAAAAGCCATGAAGAGCTAAGACATTAGCGTACGTACTAGAACTATCTGCGACTTACCAGTCACACCAACCGTTGACCATCGTCGGTTATAATGTTCGCCGGCTGCAGCGAATTTGCTGGGATCACTAAATTGATTCAAGGTAAAGCTTGGTGTTACGATTGAAGTATACACCTGCTATGTTTAAAATCCTCTCCAAAAATAGAGGCAAAGAAAAAGATTCGAGAAGCTCAGTTCTGAACCTCCAGAGCCTAACTTGTTCCAACTCCGGCTAAAAAAATACCTGCCCGTAAACAGTACAATTACGGCATCTTGAATTACCCATTTCGATAAAGCGCTCGTTGCGCTAAATTAAATGATTTTAAAATTATGATGTATACCAACTAGACAATATCCAGCGACCCGCCAGGTGACCCAAAATTCAAATCAGAATCCTGGAAAGAATAGACGAATTTCGTTGGAATCGGGCCGTCAATATCCCCTCCACGACTATAACGCCAATGAGCAACCGAAGCATTAACGCCATTCGGGGCCGAGTTGTGGAATAAGGTGTTCATTGTTGCAACAATCGTTTGGATCTGGGATGTCTAGATATGTAAATGTGTCATTTTCTATCTAAAAACGCTTGCCGGGGCATTGTCGGACAGATCTGCGACAAAAGCACTTTGCATTGGATTAGCGCATCAAATCGTTCGGCATTAACGCCGAATATTGCAAATAGTAGTATTTGCAAGAATGCCTTAGAACGCATCGCAAGTAAGCGAGAAGAACTAATTGACGATTTTCAAAAGCCCCCGCGTGCAAGTGTTATCGAGAAGCAAGAAAATTTCCCCTTTAACGAGCGTAGGTAGTGGCTAGGCCTAGGCAGCTTCTTGATAAGGGAATACATCTAATGTGAGGAACTTTGGGTTGGAATATAGGAAAAAAACGGCTTTTCTCGTCTGGGATATAGCCGTGGAACGTCTGCTTTTTAGAGTTGCTTTTTATGTATTTTAAAATCGGTATTTATTTGCAATTTTTGCATGCGTTTTGTAAGGTATTAGAATTTATTGTCTATTTGCGCATATTCCATGAGTCCTGTTTTTCAAGACCATTCCGTTGCGTGGCGGATATTTTGTGGTTGAATGCCACATCAAAAACAGATCAGAATAGATTTGCTTTATTATTAATTTTGCATGACAAGCCGTAATTAATTGCCTGCCGACCTATTAGGTCGAGCCCATTCCTAATGCCGAAATCGGGGTTGCTGCATTCAAGCACATCGTTTTCAGCAGAGAAGCCGTCTGATCTTTCATTGTCAAATCAGCGCTCTCCACCGCAATTCCAGTCAAGTTTTGTCCTAAATATTGATCTAGATTCTCTTTGTCCTGAAAAATACCGGATAAAGCCAGCCCTATCGTCCACGAGGCATGTTGATTGGAGCCAGACGCACTGTCGATGATATCTTGGTTACTAACAGGGTTTATGTTGAGCTTCAACTAACAATTAACCTTGCTGTCATTAGGACCACGACAATGTTGTTTAGCTTGGCTTCGATTTGATTGAGATAGCGGATTGCACTAAAAGAAGCAGCAAAGAAATTACGAACGCGAACGCAAGCGAAGAAATTACTTTTTAACATTGTCATCGTTTGGAGCTTCGAATCTATACTGATCCAGGTCAGCAGTTAAATTTACTAGGTCTACATCGGTAGTGTCCACGTCCGGTTTCTGGTCAAAGTCATCCTAGAAAACACTTAGCGTTTTTGTCATCAACAAAAGTTACATCTCCATAGGCGGCAAGAGCCGCGATAAGTTCGATCGAGCCATCTGGATACAATGCTTCACCAATACTGAGGATAAAAGCTTTTTCTGGCGAGGTAGCATTGAGAGCCTGCAAACATCAATGTAATTAATAAACCGACGTCCGGAAACAGTTCTGCACCGATATCCACAATAAAGTCTTTTTGAGCATTGATGACTTTTGAAGCCTGGAAACCCCCCCTATTGTGCAGGAATTCAAGCACTACGCCCGCTAATAAACTTCAAGGCTACCAACAGCACGTACTATGGTTGCTGTGGAGGCATCAATGTAAAACAACGCAACGCATTTTGTTCGTTCTGGCGGAGATGTCGAGGTCGAAGTGGATATCTCTGAAATCGTTCGTTATTTTCTGGTCTGAATTTGACTACCAGCAGTTGCAGTTGTTTCTGGGAAACTTGTCGTCGTTGTTCCGCTTTGGCAAAGGTCAACAACGGCATCAAAGATGGCCAATGGTTGCATGTAAATGATTGATCGAGCCGCAAAAGGGCTTGTATCGACACCAGCTGAATACTGACTATAGAGGGATCATGTAAGCTGACGATTCAGGGGAAAAAACGCTAAGTTTGCACTGCCGGGGGATTGAACCTCCAACATTCGTTGAAGTTCAAAACCCCGACTTAGAGTACGTGCGATCGCAACTGCGCGCCTCGCAAGCTCCCATTAGTTCCAGAAATATCCTCAAAACGTGGGCTTCTGCTTCCAATACCCCTTTAATGGGGTTTTGAACTCGAAAACTTACCAGCAACCCCAACGGTCCACACTTTTCTGGTATAATCACGACCAGCTGGGGCGAATTTACTTGGATCACTAAAACATGCAATCACTGAAACATCAGATCGACTCCATGTCACTCAAAACAAAGATTTCAACATTTACCTTCCGGTAAAGAGAACGATTATAGCGTCCTCCACTTGCCAGCTTGATAACTTTTTCGTGGCGCTAAATCCCATACTCCACAAAGAGGACCTCTGTTCTTACTATTCAATGTCCAGATTACCTCCTTGCAACCCGAAATTTATCACAACACTTTGGAGATCATAAGCGAATGTGGTCGGCAGAGGACCGTCAGATTCCTCGTCGCCACGACTATACCGCCAGAATGCAATCGAAATATTTAGCCGATTAGCGTCGGCGCCGGTGAATAGGGCGTTCATCGAGCCAACGATGGTTGGATTTTGTGAAGGCTAGATAGAGAAATGAATTTTGCTTAAAATTAGCATACCGGTGCCCTTTCCGAGAGATCGGCAACGAAGAGCACTTTGCATTGGGTGATGTCGTCTAGCTGATTTGCCCTCGCAAGAAGAACTTCAGCAAATAGTAGAATTTTTAAGAGCTGCAGAGGCACGGACAGCATGGTAAGATGTTGACGACAAGTTTTCAAGCAGTTTCAGTAGCCAAGTGAGTAATTGTTATCGGAAATCGGCGGAATTCGGCTGCAGGAGGCCCGAACTATTCTGACTCTGGCTGATAAGGGAATACTTCTAATGTGAGGAATGTTTGAGAGGCATTTTAGAAACAAAACACCTTCGTTGATCCGATAGACGAAAAGATAAATTTTTGATTTCTTATGTTTAATGTGTCTTAATGTCTAGTCATGGTTTTGTTCCCGTTATTGTCCCAAACATAACAGGCTTCCTGCCTTCTTGTCATATATTTTTATTTATATAAGGTTTCTGTGTAGAATTTCGACTTCCAATTATATTTTTAAATTTATTATATCGACGCATATTCAATAACCCTGTTTTTGGAGACCATTGGGTTGAGCGGCGTGGAGCCTCTCGCTGAAAAGATGGGATTTATATACTTCCACTGTTTTTACAGCCTACAATTAAAAGCTTAAGCAACCAACCTTGTAGGAAAACACAGAATTTGTATTTGTAAGCCACATTAAGAACGGACCTGCACAGTTTTTGTTTTGATCTTATTGCCAGCTAACCTACTAGGTCGAGCCAGTTCCTGACGCTGCAGTTGTAGTAATTCCACTCAAACACATCGTTTTCAGCATAGAAGCCGTCTGATCTTTCATTGTTAAATCAGCACTCTCGACCGCAATTCCGGTCAAGTTTTGTCCTAAATATTGATCTATATGCTCCTTGTCCTGAAAAATACCGGACAAAGCCAGCCCTATCGTCCACGAGGCATGTGAATTGGAGCCAGTCGCACTGTCAATGATATCCTGATTGCTAAATGTACTTTCTTGTGATTTTAGAATGTTATCTTACCTCGCAGTAAACAGGACTACGACCACATTCGCCAACTTCTCACTAATCTTGTTCAAATAGGCAATTGCGCTAAAATCGTTAGACAAATCCAACGTAATTACTTTTTAATGTTGTCATCGTTTGGAGCTTCGAATCTATACTGATCCAGGTCAGCAGTTAATTTTAATAGGTCTCCATCGGTAGTGTCCACATCCGGTTTCTGGTCAAAGTCATCCTAGAAAACACTTAGCGTTTTTGTCATCAACAAAAGTTACATCTCCATAGGCGGCAAGAGCCGCGTGTAGTTCGATGGAGCCATCTGCATACAATATTTCACCAATATTGAGGATAAAATCTTTTTCGGGCGAGGTAGCATTGAGAGCCTGCAAACATCAATGTAATTAACAAACCGTGAAAGCAAAAGGGGCCCGAACTTCCTAGAAATATGAAACTCACCGTTGCTGCATTAGAAGCATCGATATAGAAGAGCGCGGTGCATTTTATTCTTTGAGGACCTGATGATCGGGCAGTCGACAGCTCAGCAGTAGTCGTCCAGGCCGTAGAGCCCGTACTAGGATATGTGGCGGCTGTGCTCGCCTGGCTGGTCCCAGAACTCGTTGAATTTCCGGATCCGGGCGTCGAGGTCCAAGCTGTGGTGGATGAGGATAATCCTGGTTCTGTATAGGGGCTAGCCGTTGTATGCGCCGATGTTGAGATGTAAGCCGTACTTGAAGATCCGGAGACTGATGAAGTTGTCGATCCGATAGGTTCGGTACTTGTACTCGCCGAATTCGTCGGGACTGTATTCTGCGTCGTGTTTTGCGTAGGATTAGGTGTAGTTCCAGTCGTCATGCTAGACCCTGTACCTTGTGTAGACCCCGAAGTGCCCGAACTTGATCCTGACGTCGAAGACAAAGAAGTAGAGGATGTGGGGCTAGAATGGGCATGGCTAGCTGTAGATGGTTCCGCTGTGGCTGACGCAGTCGTTCCCGACTCTGACGTTCCTGATGACCCCGTTGTAGGAATGGTCGTGTAGTGCGTATTTTCAGACGCCGAGGTAGCGGAAGAAGCGGTGTTTGTACTTCCAGGTACACTGGTCGTGCCAGTTGCTAGCGTTCCTACGGACGTACTTGATCCCGAGGCTACAGTGGAGTAACTACCAGTAGCTTGAGAAGCCATTGAGGACTCGGGAGACTGCGGCGTAGTGGATCCCGTCGTTACAGTCGAGTCGCTAATAGTAGCTTGAGAAGCGGTTGATGGCTCTTGAGGCGTGCTCGTTGAAGCTCCGGAGGTGCCGAAAGATGTACTCGAGCCATTGGGGAAGACTGTTGAAGCCGGAATTGTAGACGAGACCACAGTAACCGTCGAGCCGCTTGAACGGGTCGCCGCCTTTCCGGTGCTTGGCCCTATCGAGCTAGGCACCGGTGAAGTGCTTGAACTCTGCGGTGATGACGTCTGGAAACTTGTTTGAGCATTAGTTGATGTATGGGATTCGGTTGCTGTAGATGTCATTGTTGGAATACTAGATGTCGTCGGCAGGGGGCTAGAACTGGCTGGAGCCTCGGAAGACCCAGGTGTAGGGCCAGCTGACGAGCTCGACTTCATGCTTGGGGTACTCCCAGTAGTCAGACCAGGTGTTGAAGAGACGCTAGGGTGCTTTTGACAAAGCCCAGTAACCATTTGCACGATGGAAGCAGAATCGAGAGGCAAGGAGAAAACAGCGATTGGCGAGATATCCAGGTATTCATCTAAAAACCGTTCGGATACACTTTTTCAGCCACAAACCGCACCTGGTGAAGACACTCCTATGGTCATCGCTCGTTTCGAGTAGGTCTGTCCCGCCAAAGTCACCTCATTCTGAGTGCTAAAAATACCGATGCTGTTTTTTACGAACAACTCACCTGCCCGTAAACAGTACAATAAAAGCATCCCCAATCGTCCATGCATTCAAAGAAACTGTCGCGCTAAAGTAATAGCGACGGTTTTTTATAAGGCGGAATTCCTACTTGACGATATTCAGATCTCCTCCTGGATTATCAAAGTTCGGGTTCACACTGGCGTTATCTTTCACGAAGGTGGTAGGCATTGGCCCGTCGGCGCCCATTCCACTACTGTATCTCCAGAATGCGATCGACATGTCTAACTGGTTATTTGTGGCCTTCTCGAACAGCTTCTGTACGGAAGCCTTGATCACCGTAGGTTGTGAAGGCTAGAAAGTGTATCTTATGTTAAGCTAGACATAGACAAACCATATTGTTGTTCCCAGCATCGGAAAGATCAGCGACGAACAAGGCCTTGCACGGGGTTAGCGGGATCGAGGTCGTTGGGCTGATCGTGGAGCCCGTGCTAGATGACGAGCCCGGGGCGGAAGAGGTTGAAGTCGGATGGGTCATCGAACCAGTTGTTGCTACGCTTGACCGCTGGCTAGAGCTTCCCGGTAGTGTTGATGTCGACTCTGAAATTCAGGTGTAAGGACAAGAGGTGAATATCGACGAAGCAGATAGCTAAAATTCTTACCGGTATGATGATCCGTTGTCTGTGAGCTTGACACTGGAGCGCTTGTTGACGCTGAATTTGATGTGCTGGAGCCTTGAGTCGTTGTTGCGGTGCTCTGTGTAGTAGCAACAGAGCTTGACTGAGATCCTGTAGAAGAGGTCGGGTTTTGGGACGTTGGGCTTGAACTCCGTCCCGATGAGGGTTGCTGGGTTCCAGATGTCGACGGCGCTGTAGTCATTGTTGAGCCAGGCGGTCCAGAGCTCGTCATTAGGCCTGAAGTTGTGCCTTCGGAAGTCGAATGAACGTTTGTTGACGATCCAGAGGGATTCTCTGTCGGGGTTGGGCTCGAGGATGGAGAAGCTGTAGTTGACGTCGAAGTTGTGGTGGGAGTAGAATGAAAGTTTGTCGACATTCCAGAATGATTCTCTGTTGAACTTGGAATCGAGGTAGAAGGGGATGTGATTGAAGCGGAAGTTGTGATGACCTCGGAAGTGGAATGAATGATTGTTGACGATCCAGAGGGATTCTCTTTCGGTGTGGTACTCGAGGAAGGAGGGGCGGTACTTGGAGCAGCAGTAGAAGTAGTTGTTGCTTCACTACGCGTCGAACTTACAGTACTCGTGCCAGTCGAAGTCGGGGATGAGCGAGATGGGCTTGATGTTGAGATCGCTGGCGTGGCAGCAGGCGTTGTACTTCTGCTGCTGCTAGCTTCGGTCTGTTGAGTCCCGGAGCTACTTGTCGATGGCACCGTTGCTGATGACGGCCTTGGCTGGCTTTTGCAGAGACCAATGATTGTGTCCACAAACGACGTAGAATCCACGCTCAGAGTCACAGCGGCGATCGGCATGGTATCAATGTTTTCATCTAGGAGGACATTGATTGTTGACTGGTTTGACTAACCTGGAGATGAAACACCTACAGTACGCTGTCTTTGTGAGTATGTTTGCCCGGCCGCGTTGATTTGAGCTTGTTTACTAAAAAAAGCATGGAAGCTTTTGAAATCTTTACCTGCCAGTAAACAATATGATAATGGCATCTTGGTTGGTCCAACCATTGAGGGCATTCGTGGCGCTAAAACCAATTTCTTGAAGTAAAGAAGACCCCTACTTGATGATGTTGAGATCCCCTCCTCTGTTCTCAAAGTTGTAGTGAACATCGGATATATTTTTGGCAAAGACAGTTGGTAGCTGCCCATCCACGTCTGGTCCACTACTATATCTCCAGAACGCGATCGACATATCCAAGTTATTAATTGGTGCATTTTGGAACAACTTTGAGATGGTGGCAACCGTTACGGGCTTTTGTGAGGGCTGAAAATTGTATTAAAAGCATCTCTAAGCAAACCATAAATCCATCACCAGCATTAGAAAGATCCGCTACAAACAAAGCCTTGCATGGAGTCAAAGGAATAGTGGTGGTCGGTCTATTAGTGGATTCAGTATTCTGCGTGGAGCTGGCTCCGGAGCTAGTGGTGGACGGATACGGCGTCGTTGGCGCTGTGGAGCTTCCCGGAATGGTTGAGGTTGACGCTGAAATGCCAGCACTGTTTGAAAATTCAGAATTTCTACCTGTATCTGATTCAGTGGGTTGGGTGCTTGGCCGTGGTGCAGTGGTGGAAGCAGATTGTGCTGCGCTCGTTGGCTCTGGTGTGAAAGTGATGCTCTGCGGAGTTGAAGAAAGCGGACTTGAGCTTGGCCATGTGGACGAGTTCGAGCTTGTTACGGTAGGAGTTGATCCAGAAGAAGGTTGGGTCCCAAGTGAAGCTGACGAGGCCGTTGCGGGACTGCTATTTGGCGGTTCTGAAGTTGACGTGCTTGACGTTGTGCCGGCCTTGGTAGAATGAGCGTTCGTTGAAGAGACAGTTGATCTATCGGTAGGATTTTGACTTGAGGACGACGGAGCGCCGCTTGAAGGGCCAGGTGACGTGGAGGCTGAACTGCCCGACGTCGTGAGGATAGTGCTAGAACCGACGACAGGAGAATTCGTTGGGCTTGATGTGGAAGGGTGGCGATCCGTGGGCATAGGACTAAAAGACGCTGGAGACATGCTGGAAGCGCCAATCGACGTGGATATTGCTGTGCCAGAAGTTGGTGCAACGGTGCTAAATGAACTCGTAGGCGGAGTCGTCTCGCCTGGTGTTGTGGACTGGGTGGTTGTTCCAGGCGTGGTCATCGTCCTAGCCGAGCTCGAGGCAATGCTTGGGGTCGTGGAGCTCGGTCGTGTCCAACCTGCTGTTGTCGGGCTCTCGGATCGTTGCGTAGTCGAACTGCTCTTAGCAGGGGCAACTGTGGATGTAACTCGCGGTTGACTTTGACAAAGTCCAATGATCGTTTCCACGAACAGAGTAGAATCCAAATTCAAGGAAACAGCAGCGATTGGCGAGGTGTCCAGGTTTTGAGCTGAAAAAGAAAAATGTTGGCAATACGGCTAACTCGACCCACTTGCGGAGGAAACTCCCACCGTACGGGCTCTGTTTGAGTATTCATGACCGGCTAACTTGACCTGGACGTCAGAACTAAAAAAATTTACTAAATTTGTTTTTTGGGGTTCTGACCTGCCAGTGAACAATATAATAAGGGCATCTTGATTCGGCCAATTGTCGATCGCATATGTGGCGCTAAAAAAGGTATGGCTATTCGTAAAACGTTTACTTCATAATGCTGAGGTTTCCTCCACGATTATCAAAGTTGTAGCCGATATCAAACAGGGTCCTCGCAAAGTTTGTGGGTAACGCCCCATCAACATCGCCTCCGCTACTGTATCGCCAGAAGGCGATCGACATGTCTAGTCGACTAACCGGCGCATTTTGGAATAACTGTGACATTGTGGATACCATCACAGGCTTTTGGGATGGCTGAAAATCGTAAGCGTCAACATTTTAGGTCCGGACATACCATATTTCCGTCCCCCCCAGCAGAAAGATCCGCGACAAACAGAGCCTTGCACTGGGTCAACGGGATAGTGGTCGTTGGGCTAATCGTGGATCCAGTATTCTCCGTCGAGCTCACACCCGAACTGGTCGTGGAGGGGTAAGCCGTCGTCCCTGCCGTGGGGGCGCTAGACTGGGTGCTGGAGCCTCCCGGAATGGTCGAGGTTGGTGCTTAAAAGAAATTATTTTACTGACTATCCCGGTGAATTAATCTTCTCTTGTGAGGCTTACCTGTATTGGTTCCCGTTGTTGCGGGACTAGGCTGTGCCGGAGTCGCCGTTGTAGATTGTGCTGTGCTAGAAGTCGGCGTCGTGGTAGAGGGGCTCTGGTTCGTTGAGCGAATTGAACTTGAAGCCACGACGGTAGATGGCGGTGAACCCGTAATAGTTGATGCTGACGTCGAGCCAGACGTCTCCTTCGGTGTTGCAGAGGAAGCTGGAGTTGTGCCTGGCTCTGTCGGACTCGTTGCTCCAGATGTTGAGCCAGAAGATGCTTTCGCTGTCTCGGTAGACACAGGTGTTGGAGTTGACGGAGTCAGTCTCGTTGATTCTGAGCTTGACACAACCAACGGGGTCGTGCTCCCTTGTGTAGAATGCGTTTTCAACGTGGATCCAGAAGAAGCTTCCGTAGCGATCGAGGGAATGGTCGATGGAGGCGTGAGCGTACTTCCGGATGTCGTTTCCGAATGCCCAGGCGTTGAGCCGCTGGTACTCGTTTGAATGCCAGTAGACGGCACCAGACTTGACGTCGACGAAAAACTCATTGGTGTTGAGGTACCACTGCTAGGTATCGGGATAGAGCTTGCTGCTGTGGATGACGAGATGGTGACCACCTTCGTGCTCCCTGTCGGTGACGTGGTGGAAGCAGTGGAAACGGTTTGAGTTGATGAAGCTATTGGCTGCTGGGTGCTAAAGCTCGTGGAAGCTTGCGGAGTAGTCGTTCCGAAGGTTGTTTGATTTTGGCAAAGCCCAAAGATCGTTGCGATAATCCCATCCGAATCCAGATTCAATGACACAGCAGCGATCGGTGCGGTATTGAGGTTTTGGGCTAGGGAAGAGGTTAGAAGCTGTGCAATTTGACCTACTTGCAGAAGAAACCGCAACAGTAGCCGCCGCCCTTGAATAGGTTTGTCCCGCCAGATTAATCGCTACTTGAGTGCTAAGCTAACTGTAATTAATTTCAACTTGTCGCATACCTTCCAGTGAACAACACAATGAAGACGTTTTGCACATCCCATTGGTTTAAAGAATTTGTTGCACTGAAATGGGATGGAATATTCCGCGAAAAACCTACTTGCCAACATCCAGGTCTCCTCCTTTTCTGTCAAAGCTATAGCCAACACCAAAAATGTTCTTTGCGAAGTAAGTTGGTAGTGGCCCGTCGACATCAGCCCCACTACTGTATCGCCAGAACCCAATCGACATATCCAGCTGATTGCTATTAGCATTTTGGAACAGCTTTGTCATTGAAGCGACCATCACGGGTCTTTGGGACGGCTAAAAACACAACGGATTTGAACTGTGAGAGAAAGGATACCATGTTACGGTCGCCGTCGGTTGATAGATCCGCAACAAAGAGAGCTTTGCACGTAGTCAACGGGAGAGATGTCGTGTGGCTGATGGTGGATTCTGAGCTTCCAGTAGTGAATGTTGTTTGAAGGGTCGAAGAGGGAACATTTTGAGTCGTAGAGGCTTCGGTGGAACGAGAGTGGTTCTCGGTCGTCGACGTCGCTGTTTGTTCTGAAACGGATGTTTTTATTGTTTTTATTGTTTCGTTTTTCTCATGCTTTTTAGATCCCTTACCTTGGCTCGAGGTGCCCGAAACTGTTGGATGATTCGTTGCAGTACTTGTGAATCCAGATGTCGCCACCGAGGTAATGGATTGCTGTTTGGTAGACCCAGAACTGGCGTAAGTTGTCGAGCCAGAGTTCGTTGTTGGTCTTGTAGTTTCGGTGAATCCAGTGCTCTGGGTGGATTCTGAAGACACTGTCGCATAGGAGGTCGTTTGGATAGATGAGGTGCTGCTGCTCGTTCCTCCGCGAGATGTCGTGGTCGGACCTGATGATGCTGACGTTCCAGTATTAGTCCAAGCAGTTGTCCCAGCTGAGCTCGAGGAGTGACCCTCCGAGGTCGAGCTTCCAAGAACTTGCGTCGTCGACGTAGCGCCACTCTGGGTAGTAGTGACATCCAGTCCCAGACAGATCTGTCGGAGCATGGCTGCTGCTTGTTGGGTCTGGTCCCCATCAAAAGAGTTGATCGCGATGTGGCCCATGTTCTGACCTAGACTCAGTTTTTAATTTTAATTTGATGCTTACTCGAAAGGGCCAATCCGATGGTTCGAGTGTAAACGTGATTTTCCGGGGCGGCATCAATCACCGGCTGCGGACTAAAGATGATGCTTCGGAATTTAAATAAGGAGAAATACCTATTTGTGAAAATCATGACAGCAAACCCATCGAAGTCTGCGTTTTTGTTCAGATCAGCTACGGCCCTGAAATTCATTACAGTTATTATACAGATCTGTGTAAAGTCCTTACTCGGAAACATTTGCGTCGCCGTCAGGGTCATAGAATACTAATTGTCCCAGAGCTTTCTCTAACCCATCGAGGCTGTCGGATAATGTATCAACTTCTGGCGCACGATCACCCTAAAAGCGGCTGTCGGTTTGGGTCCAAATCTCACGTCTCCGTAGGCGGAAAACCCGACGTGCGATTGAATATCAGTGTAGTTGTAAAGTGTCGAAGCCATGGCCTTCAGAAGCGTGACTTCCTCGGAAGTCATCTATAGATGATTTTTAAAAGGTACAGAGAAAACTCACGTCGTGGGCATACTTCGAAGCATCGATGAAAAAGAAGGCCTTGCATTGAGGAAGGCTAACTGTCGTACTTCCAGTTTGGGAGGAAGAGCTGAAAAAGTCTTTGATGGAAATTCGGGTCATACCTTGCTCTTGAACCCGTAGTAGTCACAGACGGTGTGCTGGGAGACGTGCTCGACATTTGTAAGGGACTGCTCGGAGATGTGCTGCAAAAATACTAGAATTTTAGTCGATATCTTACCCCGCTCTCGAAATTGACGTCGACTCAGCAGGGGATGTTGAGGTGATGGGAGCCCCAGACGTAGTCGTGAAGCTTGGAGATGAAGGTGAGTGACTAGGGACTGTCGAGATGGGAGCGGTGCTTGTTGAAATAGGCGGATTGCTGGCAGTTGAAGCCAGACTGCTTGGACTTGTGCGCGAAGCGGCAGGAGTCGTGGTTGGCGTAGATCTGGGGCTCGAGTTCGATGTCGACGTTGTAGCCACAGGAGTAGTCGTCATGGTAGAGACCGTCGGGGTACTCGTCCCAGGAGTGCCGCTACTGGTGCTGACAGTGGTGCTCGAAAAACTCGCCGAAGCCGAGGTTTGCACGCTAGTTTGCGTCGAGCTGCTAGCCGTCCTCGTGGTCGTCTTAGGACCACTTGGTGTAGTCATTACATTCAAGCCAAGGCAGATATCTCTGAGCTTAGCAGCCGCATCTGCACTTTGTGCTAGGCTGTAGGTCTGGACGGCGATGTGGCTCATGTCCTGATCTAAATTCCTTTGCCAAGCGGACTGATTTCCCACCTTCAAGTGCACAGCCGATCGTTTGATTCTTTAGACGGTTTTCTGGCGTTGCGTCGATGACGTTCATTGGGCTATAAGAGGTGTCTTGAAAAAACAAAATTTATTTCTTTACGTTACCTAGCTGTAAAGACCAGCGTAGCAAAGTCGTTGAAAGCCGCGAGGTCGTTCAGATAACCGACGGCTCTTGAAAGTAAATGAGTTTTAGGGACTCAGAAGGGTTTGTTATCGAAGACTGCTGTTTACTAGGTCTTGAAATCTACACCACGCGCTAGCAGGCTTCAACTGGCGCTTCCTAGCCTTAAAGCTGTTACAACGTACTCGGTAACATTCGCATCTCCATTTGGATCGCCAAAAACGTAACCATCTAAGGCGTTTTTCAGCGTATCTGCGTCGTCGTAGAACTGATCCACGTTAGGCACGCCGGCAATCTGAAACAAGAATATTATCTTCTATTTACTACATTTTTGTTCTCCTTACAACGTTCTTCAGTTAGACTTACAGTTCCATACGCTCCGAATCCGACGTGTGTTTTCACTTCAGCATAGACATATAAATTTTGTGCTGCAGCTCGTATCATGAGGGTTTCAGATTTTGTAAACTGAATGAAATGATAGTCTGCTATATTGGAAGCACTATCCTTACGGGGCTACCATATGTAGAGGCATCTATCAAAAAGTAAGCATAACAGTGCGGGACGATGACTGCTGGGGTAGTGGTACCCAAGGAGGTCGCCATGGTGGTCGTCTTCGAAGCCTTGGTCTTGGCAGTGGCTGGCAGTGTAGCTCCAGTGGTCGTGCTGCCCGACTGCGTAGTGGTGGTCGTTTTCGGCTTCTTGGTGGTGCTCGAAGGGCCAGTGGCAGTGGTTCCTCCAGTTTGAGTAGTCGGAATCGAAGTAGTTTTCGTAGCCTTCGTCTTGGCAGTACTTGTCGGTTGCGTCGTACTGCCCGTTTGTGCCGTAGCAGTGGTCTTCGGGTTCTTAGTCGTACTAGAAGCGACAACGACTGTCGTCTGGGACACCGTGGTCCCACTAGTTTGAGTACTGGCTTGGGACGTAGTCTTCGTAGCCTTCGTCTTCGCCGTGGTCTTCACCGTAGCTCCAGACGTCGTGCTATCCGTCTGTCCGGTAGCTGTCGTCTTCGGCTGTTTCGTGGTACTAGCAGTACCAATCTGAGTGGTAGGCAGAGAAGTCGTCTTGGTCGCTTTCGTTTTGACAGTAGTCGTAACAGTGGTACCTGCAGATGTTGCCCAACTTGACTGTGTCGTTCCCATCGTCGGCAAGTTACTCGTGCTCGAACTCGTTGTTCCCACTGTCGGAGGTGTTGTAGTTTTCGTCGCTTTGGTCATAGCAGAAGTTGTCGGTATTGTACCTCCAGTTGTGGCACTACTCGGCAGTGCTGTAGCCGTGGTTTTTTGGCGCTTTGTCGTACTTGCAGTTTGAGACGCCGTGCTTTGCGACATCGCTGTACTGGTCGGGACAGATGTCGTCTTCGTGGCTTTTGTCTTCGTAGAAGTGATTGTCATTGGAAGTCCAGTTGTCGTACTACCTGGTTGAGTCGTAGTCGTCGTCTTGATCTTCTTCGTCGTGCTGTCAGCTCCGGAAGTCGTACTTGGTGGGATCGTCGCAGTGTCAGTTGGCCTCGACGTTGTCTTTGTAGCCTTGGTCTTCGGCGAAGTTGTGGTGGCAGAACTTCCAGTTGTAGTGGTCGTTGTTTTAACTTTCTTCGTAGTTGGAACTGGAGATGAAGACAAAGGAGGCGCCGATGGTTCGGCAGTACTCGCCGGAGCCGTCGTACTCGATTCGCTCTCGGTAGTTGGTATCGCTGGCGCAGTTGTCGTAGTTTTTGGCGTCGTGGTCGTGGTCGTTGTCGTGGTCAAGGGCTTCTGCGTGGTCACCACCACCTCAACCGGCAAATCATGCTGCAGCTGATCCGAGACGTCATCCTTCGTCACGGTCTGATCTATGTAGAACGTCTCGTTGTCCTTAGTCGGCGTGACGTCGTATCGATCGTGCATCTCTTTTTTCTGCATGTCACCAGAGATCAAAATCAGCTTCGAGATGTAGTGATTGTCGAACATTTTGCCGACGGCGTCTGGTAGTTGGCTAAACTGGGTTTTTGGGGTAAGCTACTCTTGTACTCACAATTTCTTGCAGGGTACAAAGTAGACAAGCTCGCTGGTGATTTGGCTTTTGTTGTAGGCGTCCATAGCTCTGAATTTTGGATATCAGGAAGAGAAATAGAGGGAGGGAGAGAGAGCGAGAGAAACAAACAGAGAGAGAGCGAGAGAGAGAGCGCGCGCGAGAGAGCGGGGGTAAGAAAGAGAGATACAGAGAGAGAGAGAGAGAGAGAGAGAGAGAGAGAGAGAGAGAAAGTGAGAGAAATAATTCTAAAACTAACGACCACTCATTTGCATGCATATTGTCGGGTAGAGCTTTAATACTCTTATCCAAAAATTCCAGAGCGTCAGCTTTTCCCATAGTTGAAGACATCAATGCAGAATCCTTTCCTTCGGCATAAGTCAGGAAGCTGACGTGAATACCGTCTTTCAGGCCTGTTAGAGTGCTTTTGACTATCGTTTTCGTCTAAATGACTGTATTCAGAAGAAACCGTAGCTCACATCTGACAAATAATAGCATCCATCATCGTTGTCAGCTTCTGCACCATCGTAGAACAATTGGGTTTGATTTTTGTCGATTAGATATAAGGAAAAGGTTGCGTGGTATGGAGGTTGTTCGGGCGCTATAGTAGGTTAAAGATTATTCGTTTTTGACTTAAACGTACTGCCAAGGCCAGACTAAAATTTAACATAAAACCTCACCATTTGTTTTCCCTCGATCCACCAAGATCACAACCAACGCTATTGATATTGCCACCGCCAGCAACACAAAAATCAAGAAGACGAGAGGCAGCCATCGACGGCGCCCGTAGACGGACGAGGCCATCTAGCCCAAGTTGCTGCCCGGCCTGCAAGGAATGCTCCTGAAATTGAGAACATTTTCTAAGATTAGGCGCAAGCTGATGCTTAGGCTTAGGCTTATGCTTAGACTAAACTTAGGCTTAGGCCTAGACCTAGGGTAGGCTTGGGCTTGGGCCTGGGCCTTTTGGTTAGGCTACGGATTGTGCTTAGGCTTAAGCTTAGGCTTTGGCTTGGGCTCGGAAATGAAGATAAGAACAAAATAGGACAGTGGTTGGAAAAATGTGCTCGTTGCTTCAGGCTGTAAACTAGCGGTCACCGGATTTACAGCCCGTCACCTTTGAAGGAAGATAAGTGAATGAGCAATTCACGTCTTAAAAACTGGAATATACTGCTCAATACTGGCTAGTGGGCGTAGCTATGCAATGTTAAAACTGTGAAGGTAACCTTGAATTACGTTAAACACAAAAATCTACAAATAATAATATTCCCTTAGGTTTAGGCTTAAGCGTAGGTTTCTGACTTCACAATCTCTAAAGCGGGAATCCTTGATGCGGAAGTTTCATTAACAAAGCAAACTAGAGTTAAATGAAATAGAAGTCATACCAGTAGCTCTGGCAGGGGATAATCTTGCGGCTTTGGGGTGCTGCCTGTCGCCTTCTTGGCGACCACACCCCGTTCCGGATGCGATAACGGTGGAATTAGAGTGGGGCCCTCGTCAGAGCAAAACCCTTATGCTACGCTAAGCCCGTGGGTTTAATAGGCTTAATAGGGCTAAGAATTGGGGATGACATGAAGGAGTTCGTAAATGTGAAGTTGATAAGGGTTGTAGGGTGAGGGCCGTGAGGGTTGTATTTAGAGGTATCGGCTTCGCACCACGCCAACTTTGATGGGTTTTCACAGGGGGGGGGGGGGCTGAAAATTAATTTACAATCAAAATCAAATTTATCTTGTGCAGAATTTTTTTTGCTGATTCCGAAGTTGTATCAAGACTTGGGGAGAACGCGGTTTAAAAAAATTAGAGCGATTTATCTCATAACCATTTTCGGATCCTTCGACGATATCAGTAGGTTCTTTAACATGGTAAGTGGTCGGAATGATGCTAGAGATACGTAATATAACCCTGAAACTTGATGAAAGGTTTAAATTCTCCTACTCTAATGGTCTCACCTAATTAATGGCCAAAAGTCTATACGCAATACTAATCAAAAACCCAAAAAATCTCCCCCCTATAAATTAAAGCCATTAATTTTGCAAATTTTTAGTAGCCGGACCCAAAAAATGGCCAATGTTTTACGAGGGTTCTAATTTATGAGGTGCGGCTCTGGGCGGTGTAAAGATAAAGGGGCGTTGAACACGGTTTTGCTACACACAGCCTTTGACGGTTTGCACCAGTGATAAGCCCGATTACGGCCATGAGTACTCGACTCTGCCCAGATTTACTTTTCGTTTCGTTTTCCTTTTGATTCTTTTCGAACTATTTTGTTTTTTTGATGCGTAAGTTTTGAGACATCCTTGTTTACGCTTTGAGCTCAGTCTGGGTTGCGATTATGGTTTTAGAAAATGTTGCTATAATCGCTTGTATGTTGTTTTTATTCGATCGCTTGCAGGCTGACGCAAAGCTAAGCCTAGACTTAAGCTAAAATGCAAGTAGAAGCGCCTTGTAACCTCTTACTATGAAGTCCGGACTGCCCCCTAACGGCGTTAGCAGCAGGTTCTTGTAAGTTGTTAACGGTGGTATGCTTTTTGAACTCATTAACCGCATATAACAGAGTAATATGACCACTTTATTATCAGTTACTTCAATTCTGATGGATTTTCCGGCAATAGTTGTCGATAACATCCACCATCCCAGCTGCTGGCGGGTCGGAGATCGAATTCGCCAGGCGCATCAGATTGACAGCTAATAAGTTAACGTTTCTAAAAGAATACTTACGCGTAAAATCGTAGCCATAACTCGATGATCGATATGCATTTTCTGGCGATGCATCAATCTCGGCTTGGTTGCTAAAATTTGGACGATTCTTGGAAAAATCAGCTACAGACCTGTTGGTGAAGAACAGGGTGATGTGAGGGTAGAAGGGTTGAGAATTGATGAAGCCGACGGTTCTAAAAGCTACTAAGCTTTCGAGAAGGCGGGTCCTACGTGGCAATCGTCGAATTATCGGCTTTAGTGACTTTGAGTAGCCTATCCAAGCCCTGGAGTGTCTGGTCGAAGCTGGCGAAGTTGGTTTCCAGTGTGTTGAGCGTTGGTGCACCCATCCCCTAGAGAGAGGCACGGTTCAGGCTTAAGCTTAGGCTTAGGCTTAGGCTTGCTTGGGCGTAGGCTTAGGCTAACGTACCTGCCCCAGGATCCAAACACTAGCTTGAAACAGAAACGCTCCGCCGTCGTACTTCTGAAAGGCTTGTTTGGCAGCGGCAAGCGTGTGCTGCTTCTGGGCCTCGTAGCTGACCTACATCTAGTACATCTCTTTTGAGCTTCCATGCTTACCCAGGCTTCATAAGAAGCGTCCAGCCAAAAGGCGACGCTGCAACGCGCTCGATAATCAACCGGGGTGGTCGTCAGAATTGTGGTGGTGGTAGGCGGAGCACGGGTTGGTACGGCAGTACGACAAAGTTGTATCGTCGCGTCGTAGATTGCGATTGGGTGAAGGTATGGGACCGGAAGTACAGCAAAAGCTCGAGTGTCGGCACCGTCTAAAAATTCGTCTATAAATTTAGGCCTTCGGTGCGATACCAGCAACTCCGATGGTCGTGGGCCTGCGCGTGTAATTCCAGCCGGCGTCCCGAAATTTGTGTGGGTCACTACAAAAATTGGTGAGGCTTATAGTCCGCAGCTGAAGCTAAGCTTGTCCCTAAGCCCCATCCTAGGCACACGCCTGAGCCCAGGGATAAGTCCAAGCATAAGCCTAAGCCAAACCTTACCTCCCAGTAAAGAGCACAATCACGGCATCTTCCACGGACCAATCCGATAACATATCCGTAGCACTAAATCAAAACTCCGGTCGCTTCTAGGAACCTACTATCCAATGTCCAGCTGGCCGCCCTGCAGCCCAAAATTGAGCACCAGGTCCTGGAGGCGGTAAACGAACGTAGTTGGTATCGGCCCGTCCAGTTCTCCACCTCGACTATATCGCCAGTAGGCCATCGAAACATTGATGCCATTAGCTGCTGCTCCAGTGAATAGTTCGTTCATCGTGGCGATGATCGTTTGGGTTTGAGTTGCCTAGAGAAATCACCGTCGCACTCACGGGGCAGTTTTCAGTAACATGGTGGTTTGGAAACAGGAGTTTTTTTGAAGTTCGGAATTTTCCGGTTTTTGACGTCTACAAACGACTCGGATCAAAAGCTACGCGGACTTAAGCTACGCAGACACTTAAGGTTGACACCGCCTATTTCAACATTCATGACCACCAGCGGAATAATAATTGGCACAAGCCCGCTAACGCCCATGTACTCGAAAAAAAATTTCTTTTGCATAAGCTAGGTCCTGCCGATTCTGCCCAAATTGCTATAAAGCTTCAAGAGTCCTTCAAAAGTGAGTCGGTTTTAAACATTGTTTTGCGAATTTAGAGCGCTAACGTCCTTAATCTGTTAGTATAACATTTTGTACAACTAAATTCGGAATCAGCAAAAACACGCTGCACAAGGCCGGGCTTAAAAAATTCGATTGCCACTAAAAAAACTTACCGGCGCTCGATCCGAC
Source organism: Mesorhabditis spiculigera (assembly GCA_958295435.1). Classification (NCBI taxonomy): domain Eukaryota; kingdom Metazoa; phylum Nematoda; class Chromadorea; order Rhabditida; family Rhabditidae; genus Mesorhabditis; species Mesorhabditis spiculigera. Next base: position 330,320 of record CATQJA010001331.1, read on the forward strand.
AAATCAGCCACAAAAAGGACATGGCATGGCGTTTTCACAGCCAATTCATCGTGGCTGCTCGTCAAACATAAGCTCGCAAGCAAAGAAATACCAAAAACAACCGGAATCAGGATCATCAGCTTCAATTTCGGGTAATGATTGCCAGGGGTAAGGTGCGCCAGTGCCGTTCCGAACACAAATGTTTGCCGCCAACTTGCCGAAATTTAGGTTTTGATCCGCCCAGAAAGCTGATTATAATCGCTGATAACGGGGGATTCAGACAACATAATGGCACCAAAATTGATGCCAAAAGGGCGTGTTCGGCTTATGGTTAGAAGAACACCCAGTTGGGCAACACAGAGAACGCTCGGATTTGTGGGTGCTCTTTTATGTCGTGACTGCGGTGTAGCTTGATGAAGTCTTCTCGTGGCTTCCATAGGTAAAACTATGCGGAGTTGACTTTTCTTGATGAATGTTGTACATTTATTTCAATACACGGATTTTTCGACTGGTGTTCATGCACTAGATCCATCGATGGCGTGAAAACCTCTTGCAAGTTTTCTCTAGAACCTAGAAATTATTTCATTACTTGGCTAACAAGTCCCAAATAACTGTACAGCTCATAAGCCTGTATCTTCAATTTCCATTTTTGCGGTTGTCGTGGTTGTGAAACGCATGTTGCATTCTTTGAGAACCGCTTGTACAACAGCATCCGGACCGTCCAACATCTTCAAGCTAGTTTCGACTAATCGTGACATCTCTTGGTCTCCTGAATTGCGTCACCAAAGTATTTGAGGCACACTCACCAACTGCAACACCGACAGTTAGGTCTTTCCTTTTGTTTTCTGGGGCCAACGACATGTCAAATTGTGGGCTAAAGCCTTCTAGTAGGAAATCCATGAAAGTCCACCTTGCTGTGAACAATATTGTGATTAACTCCGAAAAGCCCCCTTTTCCGTTTATCGTCGAAACTGCGCTAAAAACTATATTTTTACTTTCCGGGCTCTACTCTATGATCGATTCATCATTGGGCGCCGTGAGATCCAGTTCCCTTAGAGCGTCGCTAAATAATCGGAAGTCATCAAATAGCGTCCGCAAATCAGGAGCACCTTCATTATCCTAACTTCAAAATGACTGTGTTACACCCAAAAGTTGCTACACTGCCATATATAGCTGCACCAGCTTCGAAATTCAGTTTTGAGATACTAAAAAGTTTCGCAGCCACGGCATCGGCAAACGAAATTTGCGAATGATATTGTCCCTAAAATGTAGGTCGCTAACCCCGCGACAATTTCTCACCACGGCTGCGTTCGACATATCAAGGTAGAAAAATGTTGTACAATATGTGGGCATCTACAGCTAGAAATAACGTGGGAGGTTATGGAACTTACAGGTGCTGGCGTGGAAGTCTGCTGTGTTCGGCATAAATCTACGGTTGCTTCGATGATGGTTAATGGCTGCAGGAATGGGATCGGGATTATGGCAAATGCGCTCGTGTCTGCACCAACTAAGCAAGCTCTTTAGAAAAGGTTTCTTTCAAAACGTCGCAAAGCATAATTTCGAAATTCAGAACGACAAAATTTACATAATACGGGAAAATTTCCGGGAAAAACTACCAAATCCTGTGCTAAAAATTAACATTCTGAATTTCAACGTTATGGAATTTTGACATTATGGCATTTCGACGTTTCGACATCAACGTTATGAAATTTCGGCATTCTGAATTTCGACACCATGATCTACAACATTTTGATAGCAAATTTTTTGAAAGTAAACAAACCGGCCACACCAACAGTCATTGATTTGCGAGGGTAGTTCCGACCCGCGTCCGGAAATTTTTTAGGATCGCTAAATCGAGAAACATGGCCAAGAATGTGGCAATAGTTCAAATTACCAAATCGAAACGCACCTCCCGGTGAAAAGCACAATGACCACATCATGCACCGACCAACTCGAAAGCGATTCAGTCGCGCTGAGGAAATATTATATCATGCTATCTTTCGAACGAACTATATAACATCAAGCGGCCCTCCAGGTAGCGCAAAGTTGAAAATCACATCCTGCATCTTGTAGACAAAAGTGGTCGGGATCGGCCCGTCAAAGTCACCACCATGACTATATCGCCAAAACGCCATCGAAACGTTGAGATCATTTGCGGTAGCCGCGTTGAAAACCTCATTCATTGAAGAGAGAATGGTTTGCGTTTGTGAAGGCTATTTAAAACCTATGTATGTTAATTGAAAAAAAGCTTGCCGGCGCTCGGTCAGACAAATCGGCCACGAACAGCACCCTACATTCGGACCTGATGTCAAATTCGTCTTGCCCGGTGCCGAAACATAAGTGGGTGAGTAAAATAATACACAGTAGCACGAAGATTCGTATTGATTTCATTTTAGCGTCTCGGTGAGAAAAGTGCGGCCGAGAGTTGCCCGGTTTTGAGTTCAGACCTGCTCGAAAAGCCCATATTAGCGGCCGATAAGAAGCCCATTCAAGGAGGTACTAAAACTGAGGCCAGAAGACATTTTTGTCCTTGTATGGAGTAGCAGAGTTGTAGGATTTTCCTGATATTTCAGCCTAGAAAGGAATTACGACTAGTGATAAGAAATTTACCGAAATTAAAGCACGACAGCAGCTAATACAGGCGTTGCGCCATGTCAAAAATTTATCGTGCATCTGACTCGGTCGTAGTCCTGGCTCAATATTTCTCTTTTCCCTTCTATAAAACTGATTAATTATGCGCAGACGTACAATGCGGATATTGCTTTGCATAATATTTATCGCTTGAACCCATTTTTATAGATATTGCATCCTGTTTCTTCCAAAATCAACACCATTCAAATGCGGATTCCCTTCGCTCGTGGAAATGTCAGTGTTTGGGAAGTTTTGGCATAGACTGATAATGGCCTCAGAAATCATATTTGAATCCTGACCATGAACGGGGTAGGCAGCATAGGGTGATGCGTCGTTGCCATCTTGAAAGCAATCTTAGGAAGTTTTTAGACAACTTACTAGCAAGTCCTACAGTTATTTGCTTCCGGCCATAAATTCCCCCGGCAGTGTTGATGGTTGGTCGATTGCTGAACAAAAGCGTAATGCTTTGAATCGAAACTACCTAGCGGTGAAGAGGACAATTACAGCATCTGTGACGCTCCAACCGTTGAGTGATGTGACGGCACTAAACAAGATAAATCCACCTCCAAAAATGCCAAACTCGGTAATATCCAGGCTTCCTCCAGCATCTTCCCAGTTGTAGGGTACGCCGGTAGGGTTGTAAGAGAAATCAGTGGGAATGGCTCCATCCGTTGCCGGCCCACTGCTGTATCGCCAAAAGGCGGCCGATGCGTTCAATTGTTTGTTACGAGCACCATCGAATAGCGCTGCGACCGAGGCACGGATCAGGCTCCTCTCGATGAACTAAATTTAGCAGCAGCAAATTGTCTGAAAGGCACAATAATTGTTGTGGATGTTGAAAATCTGGCCTTCACAAACGAACCCAATCCCTGCCAGAATCACTCAAATCCGCGACAAAGAGCGCCTTGCAAGTTGGCAGGGAAGTTGTGGTGGTCGTGCTGACAGTGTTGACGGTCGGGCTCGGTTGCGCAGTAGAAAACCCTAAATTTTGGAGTTTTGTTCGCAAAATTTAGGCGAAGGCACCGCGATTTCTTGTTTGTGGTACTGCAATAGCCTTTATGGTTTACAACTAGATAACTACTATGTAGAGGTTCGTCGTGTCGTCGTACCATTGTTAGGTTGGCATAGGCTGAGGGCGGCTTGATAGATCGTCGCTGGTTGCATGGCTTTGACCGAAATGGCGGCGAACACACTTGTCTGCGCACCAACTATAAAAGGTTTTGTTTGCTGGAATATCTAAGCCACCTGCAACACCAACCGTCATCGACTTTCGTGTATAGTTTTGCGCAGCGGCGGGAAACTTGCTTGGATCACTAAATTTACTTATTAAAAAGATCCTGAACAGCTCCACTTCCGGAAATTCAAACATACCTTCCAGTGAACAACACGACAACCACGTCTTGCACAGCCCAGCTTGAAAGGCTGTCCGTGGCGCTGAAGACACGTCATAGTGCTCAGAAAACATAACCCTACTATCCAATATCCAATGGCCCTCCTGGTAGCGCAAAGTTGAAGACCACATCTTCTAGGGTGTAGACAAAAGTGGTCGGAACCGGACCATCAAAGTCGCCACCTTTACTATAGCGCCAAAAGGCCATGGAAATGTTGAGATTATTCGCAGCGGCCCCGTTGAACACCTCATTCATCGACGAGAGAATGGTTTGTGTTTGGGAAGGCTATTTAAAAAGCGCTGTGCGTTGCTTCAACCAACTCACCGGCGCTCGGTCCGACAAATCGGCCACGAACAGCACCTTGCATTCGGATCTGACGCCAAGTTCCTCGCGCTCGACGCCGAAACATAGGTGGGAGAGTAAAATGTTGCTCAGCAGCATCAAAACTAGCATTTGCTTCATTTTGGCACGCTGGATGAAAGAAGATGGAGCTGTGTTGTTCTGGATTGCGTTTCGACTTGCTCAAAAGCCTATATTAGCGGCCGATAAGGCGCCTTCATTCAAGGGCGTCGGTACTAAAATTGGGGCGGGAAAGACATTTTTCCTGCTAAGATAACTCCAGCGACCGGATATGCCTCCACACGACAGCTTATAAGCTCCGGGAAAAGGATAGAAGGATTTGGTTGTGAACGCAAAAAAAATCGCTCACTAATTCGTGCTGTATGTCAAAAATAATATGTTTTATTGCGATACAAAGCCACACATAGCTCAAATCGACAATCCGCCTATCTTGGATCGTTATCCCTTGAGGGGTGAGACCATCGGAAGCGTGGAGGCGTTTTGAAAATCCCTTTGGGACATAGAAACTATCTCCTTATTTTTATTGGCCAAAGATACCTCGGTAAGCTCATAAACCCGTATCATCCATCCCCATGCTTCCTGGCGTCGTCGTGGGAATAAAAAACGTCCTGCACTCCTCGAGCACCGCTTGCACAACAGCCTCGGGGCCGTCAGACATCTTGAAGCTTTTCTCCGCCAGGCGCGACATGTCCTGGTCTCCTGTATTACTTCTGTAAATCTATCAAAGAACCCTTACCAATCGCGATCCCAACGGTTCGGTCCTGCCATTTATTTGGAGCAGCACTAGACATATCAGCCGGTGGGCTAAATTAGGCCAATAAGAAATTTATAGAAGGTCAACCTCGCTGTGAATAATATGATGATCATTTTTCCATAGCCGTCCTTTCCATTCAGCTCATTAACCGCTCTAAAACCGAAATTATCAACTCTATAACCCGTACTCCATAATCGAGTCATTATTAGGTGCCGTCAGGTCAAAATCATTCAAATAGTCGCTGAAGGTCCCGAAGTCATCGCACATTGTGTTCAAATCAATATTGTCCTCGTTATCCTAAAGTCAATAATACACAAAAGACAGAAAAATTAACCCACACTTCCATAAATCGCCGCTGTGGCCTGGTAATGCATATTTGAAGTGTTGTAAAGTCTGGCCGCCATCTCTCGGGCAAAGACGAATTGTGGCGTGTAATTTCCCTCAAGAAAAAAATGTTTGCAACTCGCCCCAATTCTAACCTCTGCTGAATTAGAAACATCGAGGTAGAAAAATGTGTAGCAGTAAGCGGTTGTGCTCACAGTTGAACTTTCTGTTGACATTGTTGCAGATTCTGGCATTGTCGGGACCGGCTCAGAAGACGACGTCGTCGGGACCGGTTCAGAAGTCAACGTCGTCCGGGGAGCAACTGAAGTCGTTGTCACGTTCAATTCTGGGCCCGTCGTGACCGGCTCAGAAGTCGACGTCGTCGGGACCGGCTCAGAAGTCGACGTCGTCGGGACCGGTTCAGAAGTCAACGTCGTCGGGACCGGTTCAGAAGTCAACGTCGTCGGGACCGGTTCAGAAGTCAACGTCGTCGGGACCGGTTCAGAAGTCAACGTCGTCGGGGGCGCAACTGAAGTCGTTGTCACGTTCAATTCTGGGCCCGTCGGGACCGGCTCAGAAGTCGACGTCGTCGGGGGCGCAACTGAAGTCGTTGTCACGTTCAATTCTGCGCCCGTCGGGACCGGCTCAGAAGTCGACGTCGTCGGGGGCGCAACTGAAGTCGTTGTCACGTTCAATTCTGGGCCCGTCGGGACCGGCTCAGAAGTCGACGTCGTCGGGGGCGCAACTGAAGTCGTTGTCACGTTCAATTCTGGGCCCGTCGGGACCGGCTCAGAAGTCGACGTCGTCGGGACCGGTTCAGAAGTCAACGTCGTCGGGACCGGTTCAGAAGTCAACGTCGTCGGGGGCGCAACTGAAGTCGTTGTCACGTTCAATTCTGGGCCCGTCGGGACCGGCTCAGAAATCGACGTCGTCGGGGGCGCAACTGAAGTCGTTGTCACGTTCAATTCTGGGCCCGTCGGGACCGGCTCAGAAGTCGACGTCGTCGGGGGCGCAACTGAAGTCGTTGTCACGTTCAATTCTGGGCCCGTCGGGACCGGCTCAGAAGTCGACGTCGTCGGGGGCGCAACTGAAGTCGTTGTCACGTTCAATTCTGGGCCCGTCGGGACCGGCTCAGAAGTCGACGTCGTCGGGGGCGCAACTGAAGTCGTTGTCACGTTCAATTCTGGGCCAGTCGTGACCGGGACCGGCTCAGAAGTCGACGTCGTCGGGACCGGTTCAGAAGTCAACGTCGTCGGGACCGGTTCAGAAGTCAACGTCGTCGGGGGCGCAACTGAAGTCGTTGTCACGTTCAATTCTGGGCCCGTCGGGACCGGCTCAGAAGTCGACGTCGTCGGGGGCGCAACTGAAGTCGTTGTCACGTTCAATTCTGCGCCCGTCGGGACCGGCTCAGAAGTCGACGTCGTCGGGGGCGCAACTGAAGTCGTTGTCACGTTCAATTCTGGGCCCGTCGGGACCGGCTCAGAAGTCGACGTCGTCGGGGGCGCAACTGAAGTCGTTGTCACGTTCAATTCTGGGCCCGTCGGGACCGGCTCAGAAGTCGACGTCGTCGGGGGCGCAACTGAAGTCGTTGTCACGTTCAATTCTGGGCCCGTCGTGACCGGCTCAGAAGTCGACGTCGTCGGGACCGGTTCAGAAGTCAACGTCGTCGGGGGCGCAACTGAAGTCGTTGTCACGTTCAATTCTGGGCCCGTCGTGACCGGCTCAGAAGTCGACGTCGTCGGGACCGGTTCAGAAGTCAACGTCGTCGGGGGCGCAACTGAAGTCGTTGTCACGTTCAATTCTGGGCCCGTCGGGACCGGCTCAGAAGTCGACGTCGTCGGGGCAGGCTCAGAAGTCAACGTCGTCGGGGGCGCAACTGAAGTCGTTGTCACGTTCAATTCTGGGCCCGTCGGGACCGGCTCAGAAGTCGACGTCGTCGGGGCAGGCTCAGAAGTCAACGTCGTCGGGGGCGCAACTGAAGTCGTTGTCACGTTCAATTCTGGGCCCGTCGGGACCGGCTCAGAAGTCGACGTCGTCGGGGGCGCAACTGAAGTCGTTGTCACGTTCAATTCTGGGCCCGTCGGGACCGGCTCAGAAGTCGACGTCGTCGGGGGCGCAACTGAAGTCGTTGTCACGTTCAATTCTGGGCCCGTCGGGACCGGCTCAGAAGTCGACGTCGTCGGGGCAGGCTCAGAAGTCAACGTCGTCGGGGGCGCAACTGAAGTCGTTGTCACGTTCAATTCTGGGCCCGTCGGGACCGGCTCAGAAGTCGACGTCGTCGGGGGCGCAACTGAAGTCGTTGTCACGTTCAATTCTGGGCCCGTCGTGACCGGGACCGGCTCAGAAGTCGACGTCGTCGGGACCGGTTCAGAAGTCAACGTCGTCGGGACCGGTTCAGAAGTCAACGTCGTCGGGGGCGCAACTGAAGTCGTTGTCACGTTCAATTCTGGGCCCGTCGGGACCGGCTCAGAAGTCGACGTCGTCGGGGGCGCAACTGAAGTCGTTGTCACGTTCAATTCTGCGCCCGTCGGGACCGGCTCAGAAGTCGACGTCGTCGGGGGCGCAACTGAAGTCGTTGTCACGTTCAATTCTGGGCCCGTCGGGACCGGCTCAGAAGTCGACGTCGTCGGGGCAGGCTCAGAAGTCAACGTCGTCGGGGGCGCAACTGAAGTCGTTGTCACGTTCAATTCTGGGCCCGTCGGGACCGGCTCAGAAGTCGACGTCGTCGGGGGCGCAACTGAAGTCGTTGTCACGTTCAATTCTGGGCCCGTCGGGACCGGCTCAGAAGTCGACGTCGTCGGGGGCGCAACTGAAGTCGTTGTCACGTTCAATTCTGGGCCCGTCGGGACCGGCTCAGAAGTCGACGTCGTCGGGGGCGCAACTGAAGTCGTTGTCACGTTCAATTCTGGGCCCGTCGTGACCGGGACCGGCTCAGAAGTCGACGTCGTCGGGACCGGTTCAGAAGTCAACGTCGTCGGGACCGGTTCAGAAGTCAACGTCGTCGGGGGCGCAACTGAAGTCGTTGTCACGTTCAATTCTGGGCCCGTCGGGACCGGCTCAGAAGTCGACGTCGTCGGGGGGCGCAACTGAAGTCGTTGTCACGTTCAATTCTGCGCCCGTCGGGACCGGCTCAGAAGTCGACGTCGTCGGGGGCGCAACTGAAGTCGTTGTCACGTTCAATTCTGGGCCCGTCGGGACCGGCTCAGAAGTCGACGTCGTCGGGGGCGCAACTGAAGTCGTTGTCACGTTCAATTCTGGGCCAGGCGGGACCGGCTCAGAAGTCGACGTCGTCGGGGGCGCAACTGAAGTCGTTGTCACGTTCAATTCTGGGCCCGTCGTGACCGGCTCAGAAGTCGACGTCGTCGGGACCGGTTCAGAAGTCAACGTCGTCGGGGGCGCAACTGAAGTCGTTGTCACGTTCAATTCTGGGCCCGTCGTGACCGGCTCAGAAGTCGACGTCGTCGGGACCGGTTCAGAAGTCAACGTCGTCGGGGGCGCAACTGAAGTCGTTGTCACGTTCAATTCTGGGCCCGTCGGGACCGGCTCAGAAGTCGACGTCGTCGGGGCAGGCTCAGAAGTCAACGTCGTCGGGGGCGCAACTGAAGTCGTTGTCACGTTCAATTCTGGGCCCGTCGGGACCGGCTCAGAAGTCGACGTCGTCGGGGCAGGCTCAGAAGTCAACGTCGTCGGGGGCGCAACTGAAGTCGTTGTCACGTTCAATTCTGGGCCCGTCGTGACCGGCTCAGAAGTCGACGTCGTCGGGATTGGCTCAGAAGTCGACGTCGTCGGGGCAGGCTCAGAAGTCAACGTCGTCGGGGGCGCAACTGAAGTCGTTGTCACGTTCAATTCTGGGCCCGTCGTGACCGGGACCGGCTCAGAAGTCGACGTCGTCGGGGGCGCAACTGAAGTCGTTGTCACGTTCAATTCTGGGCCCGTCGTGACCGGGACGGGCTCAGAAGTCGACATCGTCGGGACCGGTTCAGAAGTCAACGTCGTCCGTGGCGCAACTGAAGTCGTTGTCATGTTCAATTCTGGGCCCGTCGGGACCGGCTCAGAAGTCGACGTCGTCGTGACCGGCTCAGAAGTCGACGTCGTCGGGACCGGTTCAGAAGTCAACGTCGTCGGGACCGGTTCAGAAGTCAACGTCGTCCGTGGCGCAACTGAAGTCGTTGTCACGTTCAATTCTGGGCCCGTCGGGACCGGCTCAAAAGTCGACGTCGTCGGGACCGGCTCAGAAGTCGACGTCGTCGGGACCGGCTCAAAAGTCGACGTCGTCGGGACCGGCTCAGAAGTCGACGTCGTCGGGACCGGCTCAGAAGTCGACGTCGTCGGGACCGGCTCGGAAGTTGACGTCGTCGGGTTTGGCTCAGAAGTCGACGTCGTCGGGATTGGCTCAGAAGTCGACGTCGTCGGGACCGGCTCAGAAGTCGACGTCGTCAGGACCGGCTCAGAAGTCGACGTCGTCGGGACCGGCTCAGAAGTCGACGTCGTCGGGACCGGCTCAGAAGTCGACGTCGTCGGGATTGGCTCAGAAGTCGACGGCGTCGGGGGCGGAACTGAAGTCGTCGTCACATTTAGTTCTGGGCCCGTTGGGACCGGCTCAGGAGTCGACGTCGTCGGGACCGGCTCGGAAGTTGACGTCGTCGGGATTGGCTCAGAAGTCGACGTCGTCGGGATTGGCTCAGAAGTCGACGTCGTCGGGATTGGCTCAGAAGTCGACGTCGGGACCGGCTCAGAAGTCGACGTCGTCGGGACCGGCTCAGAAGTCGACGTCGTCGGGATTGGCTCAGAAGTCGACGTCGTCGGGGGCGGAACTGAAGTCGTTGTCACATTTAGTTCTGGGCCCGTCGGGACCGGCTCAGAGGTCGACGTCTTCGGGACCGGCTCAGAAGTCGACGTCGTCGGGACCGGCTCGGAAGTTGACGTCGTCGGGATTGGCTCAGAAGTCGACGTCGTCGGGATTGGCTCAGAAGTCGACGTCGTCGGGATTGGCTCAGAAGTCGACGTCGGGACCGGCTCAGAAGTCGACGTCGTCGGGATTCGCTCAGAAGTCGACGTCGGGACCGGCTCAGAAGTCGACGTCGTCGGGGCAGGCTCAGAAGTCGACGTCGTCGGGGCAGGCTCAGAAGTCGACGTCGTCGGGACCGGCTCAGAAGTCGACGTCGTCGGGATTGGCTCAGAAGTCGACGTCGTCGGGGGCGCAACTGAAGTCGTTGTCACGTTCAATTCTGGGCCTGTCGTGACCGGCTCAGACGTCGACGTCTTCGGGACCGGCTCAGAAGTCGACGTCGTCGGGACCGGCTCGGAAGTTGACGTCGTCGGGATTGGCTCAGAAGTTGACGTCGTCGGGATTGGCTCAGAAGTCGACGTCGTCGGGACCGGCTCAGAAGTCGACGTCGTCGGGGGCGCAACTGAAGTGGTTGGCACATTGACATCTGGGCCCGTCGGGACCGGCTCAGAAGTCGACGTCGTCGGGGGTGCCAAGGATGTTGTTGTGACGTTGGATTCTGGGATTGTAGGCACGGCCTCGGAAGTCGTCGTCTGGGGCGGAGCGGCGGTTGACGTCCATTTAGCTTCGGAGGTGGTGGCGACTGGCTCAGTAGTGGACGTCTTGGAGGTTGCAGCTGATGATGTGGTGGTGCGGGTGGAATATGCTCTGGAAGTGCTTGCGGGGGAGGTCGTTGTTGTGACAGTCGTGCCTTTGGTGGTTTTGGAGGATGGGGAGCTGGAGGATTTTGTGGAAGTGGTGCCACCCGTTGAAGTGGGGCTCCATTCGGGCTCATTGTCAGACGTGGTCGCGAGCTTAGTCGTGGAAGTACTCGACGGGGGCTTTGCGGACGTCGACGGAGCGGTAGTTGTGACTGCAGTAGATGGCAGATCATGCTGTAGTTCCTTTGATACATCTTCTTTTTTGACTTGCTTGTCGATATAGACAGTGTCGTTTTTCTCTCCTCCTCCTCCTATGCCATAGATGGTAGTCATATTCTCTTTGGATAGTTGCCCAGAGACGAGGATCAGTTTTTTGATGAATTGATCGTCGGAAAACATGGTCTTCAGGTTGTCGTGCAGTCTCCTAAAGTAGGAATAACAGGGCTTTGGGACATGTCACGCACATTTCATCACAAGGTACAAAGTAGACAAGCTCACTTTCGGTCTTTTTGTTTGAATAGAGTTTCATGGCCCTGAAATGACGGTCACCGGGAAAAAGCGATGCTAACTTACGCTAGCTCATTGGCTTGTTTCACGCCAGCCAGGGCGGGGATGGTGTCTAGATGAGTCATCGAATCGCTTCTTGACATCATTCCGGTCATGGATACGGAATTTTCAGCCTGTCCATAGGTAAGAAAAGCGACTTCCGCTTCGTCACCCAGGCCATCGAGCGTGCTTTTGATGATTTCTTTTGTCTAAAGAGTTAGCTTACGTTTTATCCAATACATAGGCTAAGATTTTGGGGTTATAACTCACGTCTTCCAAGTAATAGCATCCAGAATCCGGATCGTCAGCTTCTACCTTGGCTAGAATTTGCTTCTGAGGCTCGTCGATCTGATACAGCGAAAATGTGACGCGGTATGGGGTAGCGTAAGGAGCTGAAACAGATTGAGCGAAACGTGATACAATTGGAAATTGGGATGTTCACGATGTCGAAATTTCATCATCGAGATTAGAAGGTCAAAACCTTTTCGCTTAGGACTCAGGGGTTTTCAGGAAAATTACCATATGTAAATTTCCACATTCTAAATTTTGGCCATATGAATTTCGATATTATGAAATTCCTTCACAATGGGATTTCGACATTTAAGATTTCGACATTATGAATTTCGACACTCCGATTTTCGACATTTGAAAGAAACCCCTCTTCCCAGGCTTAGGCCTCAGCGCCGCTTAGTAAACTCAAAAATGACTTACTCTTCGGTTTGCTCCTATCGACGAGCACCACCACCAGCGTGACAGCAATCACAACAGCTATTGTAATCACTGCTAGGAAAATGAATGGCAGTAGCCAGCGGCGGCGCCCGTCCAGCGCTGGCGCATCTGGGGCCATTGGCAAGCCTGAAGTACCTGTCTAGCGCTTCGCCTTCTAATGGATTACCTGAAAATGTCCACATTTCACGGGTATTTTAGTGATTTTTAAAATTGTAGGTGATAAGGGGTGATTCAGGGAGTGTTTGCTTGAAAGCTAAAGAATGTCCGGCACTTGCAGTCTGGTAGAGAATAGAGTGGTGTACATGTCAAGCCGAGTTTTTGAGACAAGAAACGAATGGTAGGGGAGAGTTTTAAATGAAATGAATGAAGGCTTAAAAGTAGATTTTAAAGTTGATGTCTTTCTTATCAAGGGCATTCCGTAGTCGTAATCTTAAAGTCTCCTATTTATTCTGAATTCCATATAGAATGGTGTATCATTTGTAGAAATGTCCGGCCAAACTCAAAAAACCTTCCCTTGCGACCTACGAAAGTTGTCCCTACTCGTTCCCCGGTCAACTCTTAAACAGGCGGATTTTGTTTATCGGGAATAGTGAAGGATGATCCTTGATCGTTCTCAATTTCTGTTACTTTCCATCCACCTCAAGTAGCGGATTAACCGCGTGTAAAAAAATTCTACAATCCGGTGGAATTCACGTTCACAATGACCTGTCCTAATACCCCCCAGAAAGCGGCCGAAACAGTCACCCGGGGCCACACCCAGCCACCGATGATAAGGAAGGATTTAGAAGCAAAGACTCGTGCAAAAACCCGCCTGAAACTAGGGTGAGAAAGAAAACAACAAAAAGCTCAATAAACTTGGCCAGACAAGAAAATGTCGGGGTTTTGAATTTGTAAGGAGAGCAAGCGATCGTGCAAAATAAGTGCGCGCGAGAGAGGGAAGAGAGAGAGAGAGAGAGAGAGAGAGAGAGAGAGAGAGAGAGAGAAACAGACAGGGAAATGGGGAAGGAGCGAGAGCAACAAAAATCTCGTGAAGAGAAATTAAAGTTTCTATTTTAAAGGGATGGTGCCAGCTAGGAGATTCGCCTTCCAGAATACAGCTTCTCAAAAACAACATAAATAACATGCCCTACATTTCTAATTTTAAACATGACAGATTACAAAAAGGAATTTGGATACTGTAAGCATTACGCTAGGCCGTTGCGTTTGTAATAATTCTGGGGTGATAAGCAAGGGAAAGGTCCGGTTACTCGACCTCTGCCTGCGTCTTTAAAAGCGCTTCCATGTTAACCTAATAACTTTTGTAGCCGGAATGGGTTGTAAAAATCGGCGACGCTGCATAGCTAGTATAACATTAGATAATCGAGAAAATGGCTAGCACCCCGGTCCTCTACCACACCCCGATAAGCACGTTGGCATAAGCCGGCTTGGCCGTCGCGGCGCCCCCTACCTAAATTCGGCCAATGATGGCCGCTTTTCCGTGCGTAATTTTTGAGGAATCGTACAGGTGGGATGGTTTAATGAGGAAATATTGCCAGAACGAAAAATTTGATGAGTTTTTGGGTGTTGTTTGTGTGTGAAAGTATGATGCGTTTTTTGGTCTCCATTTTGAGCAAGTTTGAATCTGAGAAGGACTGCTGTTCATGAAGAGAGCATAAATTCAAGTAGATAGAATTTATTTCTGTTGAATCAAAGTCTTGCACATATCCAGAATTGCATCCGAGATCATATTCGTGTCGTGCTCGTGCAGTACAACAGCGGCGAACGGGGAGGCGTCCTGGGTATCTAAAGAACCACGTTTAGTGAGTGAGAGAGGAAGGAGAGAGAGAGAGAGAGAGAGAGAGAGAGAGAGAGAGAGAGGGAGAGAGAGATAGTGGGAGTGAGGAATGAAACATAGAAAGAGAGGGGAGTCAGAGATAGAGCTTCAGTTTTAAGACGTAGGGATTGTCTTTCTACCTGAAATTCCGACCGTCAGCGCCTTTCTTAAGTAGTTCTGGCCAGCCGCCACGATTTGGTTCTTGTTGCTAAATCAATATTAGATAATACACGGAGGCGTTCCAACCTGGAGGTGAAGATTGCAATGACGCTGTTCGTCACCGACCAATTGTTGATGGAAGCTGTTGCACTAAATGGAGTTTGATCAATGCTCCGATTATTTCCACTAACTTCGCCACACTCAAATCCCCTCCTTTGTCCTCGAAGCGAATCGGCACCGAGTAATAGTCAGTCCCGAAAGCTGTAGGCAAAGGTCCATCAGCATCTGGGCCACTGCTGTACCTCCAGAAGGCAACTTGGGTGGGGAAACTGCGATGTTTGGCACCATCAAAAATTCCGGCTACCGTGGCTCGAACTAGCGTGTGTTCAACATGCTAAAACATGCTGTTTAATGATTCACCTCTCTTTTCTGCTTTGCTTTCATTGATTGGCTCGTAAATTCTGGGTGATGGGCTTATCAGGTTTCCGGTGAGCGCCACTTGGGCAGCAGAATCCTTTTTGATCGCGAGAAGCTAGGAGAATTAATCCGAAAGCAACTCAATACGTTTTCGAAAACATAGACCTCGAAATCGTACTCTACAAAAGCTGTTTAAAGCTTACCCAAGAAGCGCCCGCCGATGATAGATCTGCAACCACCAAAACTGAGCAGGCTGCTGCAGGCGGAGTTACTGTAGGGGACGTCATTGGGGAAAGAGTCGTAGGTGGCTAAAGTTATAAGATTATAGATATTCTGTAATTTTTGTAGTGGTTATTAATATACAAAGTTCTTTGGCATTATCGGGGGGAAAGACATCTATTTGGGAACCAATTTTTTAAATATAATAGCGGAAGTGTTTTTAACCTGTTTTCACGATTTTTAAGCGCAAAATTTCCCATATTTTTATTAAAAATACAAAATGTATCGATTTTTCGCCCAAAAATGGCAGTGTTTTTGACCAAAATTTCGACTTTCTCAAAAATCTTTCAAAGTTTTTTTGATGGTTTCTCTAATTCAAATATAGTTTTATTTCATTAAAATCTATATAAAAATATTTACTTAAAAGTTGCTAGGCCTTTCTAGCTCAATACAACCCCCCCCCCGATAATGCGAAAGAACCATGTACAAAAAGGGCAAACGATTTCCTGCTCACCTCAAAGCTCGCTACATACCCAAGCAGAGCAAAAAGCAAACAGCTTCGAACAAGCATCGCAAGTTAATAGTCAAGTTTCGGAATTGACTGTTTTGAACGGGAGAGCGCTAATTTATAGCGGCCACCGAATGGGGGGAGCATTTCATAAATCTCGGTTGCTCCCTCCCCTTATCTGCGGTGACGGCATCCGTTGGTTGATTAGGCACCTGTGGAAGGCGGTGATTTCCCAAAAGCCAGAGTCTTTTTTGGCTGATTCAATCATTTAGCGGAAACCCAAGGCATTGATGGAATGTCCGTGACGTTCAATTTACCATAAATCGGATGATTTATAGGGTTTCGCGCTTTTTGAAGAATGTCTTGAAATGTTTGGTTGTCTGGTTTGTAGTGACCATCACGAGATTCGGTCATTATTACAATTTATTAAATTATGATATTAAGTGGAGTAAAAAATAAGTAGTGATCAAATAGCACTAATATTTTGACAAAACTGCTCGATGACGCCTTCCAGCGCTCCCGGAAAGTTGTCCGATGCCAAAGGGTTTGCTACTCGAGTGATGTTGGCACCTAAAGGAAATATCACCAGTTAGAAAGAAATCTAAACACAATTGAACGTACCTGAAATAGCATACGCATAGGTGAGATCACGCTTCTGGTTGTTCGCGGCAGCATCGACTTCAGTTTGATTGCTGAAATCGGATCAAAAAATCAACCTCATGTGCAACCTATTAGTGAAGAAAAACAGCATTGAATTCTTCAGAAACGTGACCCGGTTAGCTGTATCGATTGTGCTAAAAACAAGAAATTCTGGTAGCATCAACAAGCCAACTTTTTGATAGTATCGCCTGTCGCATACTCAAGCGCCGCGTCATGTTCGAAACCATTCAAATAGGTCGCAAATTGATCATAGGTGTTGCAAAAAGTTCCCATATCAGGCGATTCGTCCTAAGGAACAAATTTAAAGTTGAAACGAGAAGCATACCTGTCCCAAAACCGACAACCCGAATCGAAGCAGAAAGTTTGAGCTCGAGTATTTTATGAAAGCCAAGGCGGCAAAATTTTTGAGTAGGGTCGTCTGAGTGCCGAAGTGGGCCTAGAATAAGATCTTTAGGAAAGCCAAAACCAGCATATGGCGAAAAACGCAAAAATAGTGCGAATTCGTGGCAAAACTATCGTTAATGCACCAATTCGGTTTCCAGGTGCTCGCCAAAAGGGTGGCAGATGCCCATTTTTGAAGCGCAACCGAATGGGGCGCCAAATGTGCATTAATGATACCCTAAAATTCTAACACAGCCTAATTATTTTAAGAACCTGATGCTCAATTTATTTCGTGAAAAGCGGTTTATTAAATCTGATATTACTTACCCAAGCCTCCCTTGATGCATCCAACCAAAATATGACATTGCAGGGTACTCGTGGGTCGATTGTCGGCTTGTTTGAGAGTTCAACAGCCTTTCCATTTACCGTAGGTACAAAAACAATCAAGAGGCAGAAAATGATCCTCGATTCCATTTCTAAAATTTTGCTAAAATTAAGAAACTCAAAAATTCGGTAGCCAGCAGGCTCTGGAGCGAGCCCAAGACTCTTCTGAATTTCTTGTTTCCCTCACGCATTTTATAGCTACGAACTTAACATGTGTCGGTCAAGCCGGTCGTAAATATCTTGCTTCATTTCGCTCCCGTTGAAAAATTGTCTGCATTCCTGGGTCAAATGAGTTGGGGGTAAAAAATTGGGGTTAGCATAATTCGTTTGAGGTTACCCAACCAGAAGCATCTAACGTCAACACGATAAGACTGTTTATGCGAAATTACATGACACCACTGGCACCGGAACCAATAGCGTAATTTTAGGGGGTCGTACGTATTTGGTTGGGCAATTTGCGATAAGGCCTGCCGATTTTTTGTGTGAAATGCTTTTAGCTTTTGTTCCCGGATGGTGACCATTTCAAAATTTTTGAATTTCCATAAACTCCTGTTCTATTGTCTTTCTGTCCATGCACATCGTTTCAAAAAATTTATTTTAGCACAACGACTTTATCGACCAACCATAACGTTTCAAAAATTGAGATCACATTTGTGGGGCAATCGGTTGAGGCTCACGGGATCAAAACAAGGCACGGGATAAACAGGTGCCAATCTGGCAATTCACTCATTCGTATACAACTTGCATAGGTCGACAATGTTCTGAACGGTTGTCTCTTGATCGTCCCCGTCAAAGCTGTAGATCGACACTGCCGACATGTCATCGCCTAAAGGTGTTTGTTCGTGAATGTCATAATTTGAGCAATTACCCTCGAACGAATAGCCGATGGTTTGATCTTTCCATTGATTAGCAGCCGCGTCGATGTCAGTTTGACTACTGTAATGCTGGTTTAGATATCGGTATAGGGCTAGACCTGTCAGTATGCAGTAGGGTCACGATCTTGCCAAAATGGACCCCCATCCTGGAGGCGGCGCTGAAATAAAGCGTTTGCGAGATATAAAAGCCTCCGACTATTCAATTGTCTGCGCGTTAGGGTGTGGCTCCCCCGATACTTCATCAAAAGACCCGTCAACAACTGCATTGAAGTTCGTCTGATCAAGTGTCGTGCTGGCGTCAGGTCCACCGCACTAGAAGCCTTTGATGTACGCAAACCATCTGCTTACTAGATCGTCGCCATAGCACTGATAATTGGCTTGGAAGTCCAATCGTGGATCATTATAAAGTTTGGAGGCTACGCCCTTGATGTTGCTCTGAAGGAGATCAAAGAATTGCTGAAAGTTTATATTAATTGCATCGGAATAGTCAATACGTATTGTCTGCTGCTGTTTGATAAATCCACAAAGAAGAAGGCACGACAATGGATCAGCGGTACCGCGGTAGAGCTGCCTTCTAAGCTTGTTAGAAGGCTAGCATCCGGGTTACTGAATGGCATTGGGTGAATTAGGTGTAGAAAATCACCTGGTGGCCGTAGATCCTGTAACATCGGTTCCTAGGGAAGAAATTTGAGTGGATGGAGCATTAGTAGGGTTCGAGGGGCCGGGAGTAGCGGTCGGCATAGAGGAGCCAAACGACGATCCGGCACCTAGACTTAATTTGTATAATTTTGTGAAGCTGGGTCGCACCTGCAGTGGCAGCAGAACCAGGGGTTTGGCTACTGCTTCCTGCTGGGATTGAACTTGAGGTGGCCCCAGAGCTCGCGCTTGAACCTAAGTTTGATGGACCTCCCCAGGTATTTGTGCGAAAGTACCTGTCGAGGTTGAACCTGTGCCCAGGTTCGTGCTACCTGCGGAGATTCCACTCGATGAAGTGCCGGAACTGTCGCTGGCGCCTGAGTTTCATGTCAGTCTCCTTGTTTTGATTTCATGCGAACTTACCTGTCGAGGTTGAACCCGTGTCTGGCATCGTGCTACCACCTGAGACTGGACTCGAAGGTGAGCCAGAGCTGTCACTTGCACCTAAATTTTAAGTTAGTCTCTCACGTATTTGAGTCAGGCTTACCTGTCCAGGTTGAACCGGTGCCTGGGACAGTGCTCCCTCCTGAGATTGAGCTTGCCGTGGAAGCGGAACTGCCAGTTGCGGCTGAGCCTACAAAAAGCTCGTAAAATCTCCCACGCTCTGATACCCGTAGAACCCGTCACTGGGATGGTGCTCCCACCTGACATCGTGCTCACACCGGAAGCGGAACTCTCAGTTGCGCCTGATCCTGAAAAAAGCTTGCTTTGACTACCTACAACTTCCACACCTGTAGGACCCGTGCCTGAGATAGTACTCCCTCCCGAGGCGTGGCTTGCAGTGGAAGCGGAACTGTCGGTAGCGCCAGATCCTGAAAAGAACGCCTGAGATCGCTAAGCTCCCATACCTGTAGAGCCCGTGCCCGAGATAGTACTGCCTCCGGAGACTGGGCCTGGTGATGACTCGGAACTTCCGCTTGCGCCTAAGTTTCGATCGGTTGATCATTTTTTATGCTTACCTGTAGCTGGACTCGCGCTGCTTCCGGACCCCGGATTTGTGGTAGAGCCGGTACCGCCAGTTGCATCTAATTTACGTTAGCATTGAAAGTTGACCTCGGTTTTACCTGTCGCGCCTGAAGCTGGGCTGGGATTAGTGCTCCCTGAAGATTGGATCGTGGTCGAACCAGAGCTTCCAGTTGCATCTGAAAGTGAAAGGAATATTTTTCTCTCTATCCCAAATGGCACCTGAAACGCTTGAGCCTGTGGCTGGGCTCGCGCTGCTTCCTGGGCTGGTCGGCGAGCCTGAACTGTCGGTGGCACCTATAGAACATTCTTCTTCAGAAACGTGCAAGCATACTTGTCGCTCCCGACACTGTACTTCTGCTAGGGCTACTTCCGGTTGCGGGGTTCATTGTGGAACCAGGCCCGCCGGTTGCACCTAATTTTAAATAGATTCGTCTTCTTTTGGTACCGATTTAATTTTACCTGTGGCGGTTGATCCAGTAAACGGGGCGTTAGTACTCCCTGATACGGGACTGACTGTCGAATCAGAGCCGCCGGTTGCACCTAATAGAATTCTAGAGCTGACGCTGAGACTCTTAAACCGGTTGAGTCCGTTGCACCACTTTGCAGCGTCACACTGGTGCCCGCCGAGTTCGAGCTGACGCTTGTCGAGGGGCCAGGTGAGTTGGTGGCTCCTTGGCGAAATTAAAATACCTAAAATTCCGCTACCTGTTCCCGAGGAGATTGGGCTGGTGGGTGACTGGCTATTCGGTGATGCGTCGCTTCCAGTAGAACCTGAACAGCTTGATTAGTTTTTCATATTTTACTTGGATTTTACGAAGTGATATATAGATACAGAGAGAGCCGATACGAGCGAGCGAGACAGAGACAGTACCTGCGGTCGCAGCCGTTCCGCCGCTAATCGTAGAATAAGTTGAACGTGTCGGGTTTTGAGAGCTGTCCGTATTGAGCGTTCCAATACTGGATGGTGATGCTGATGGGGCTGTAGAGCCAGACGGACCTGTAAGGAAGGCCAAAATTTTGGAATTCAAAGGGCTATGGTGTAGTCAAAATACCAACCGCCGCTTAAAGTAGAACCGGATACAGCTTGGCTGCTTGCGAACTGAGGAACCGTTGTTGAACCACGTGAAATACCTTTTGTTGCACCTGTATTGCATGTTATTTCTCAGATCACAACTCTTAGTGATGCCTTTCCTCGTAGAGACATACCTGTAGCAGCCGCCGTTGAGGCAAAACGGCTGCAAAAACTGTCGATCGCAAGGATGAGCAAATTGCCGTCAATGATGTGAGCAACACGAGAAATGTCAGTGTTTTCAGCGAATGAGTAAGCATAAGTGATTTCCAGTCGGGTATTGTTCGGCGCAGCGTCGACCTCGGTTTGGGGACTATTTATGACGCTATATAATCAGCTAATGAAGTGGATACCTATTGGTGAAGAAGATAATCATCGTATCTTCGATAAAATTCTTGCTGTTGATCAATTCAATCGTGCTAAAATTCTCTTCCGGCTGGGTTTCGAGACCGTTACGTCTTGATGGTGTCGTTTATTGCGAAGTCTGGGTCAACAGCGCTTTTCCAGGCGGCTAATATTAAGTTAAAGCTGTCGAAGTCGTTCAAAAACGTGTTAACGTCCGGACCACCCTCGCCCTAAAGTGGTTACAAAATCGAAATCTATTGTAGTACCTGACCCAAAACGTAGCTGTTAGCTCTGAATAGATAGCCAGCGTCCGTAAAGTTTTGATAGGCTATTCGCGCAGCGGTTTCCACATCGTTGAATTGCATGACTGTTGTATCATTAGGCTAAAACCATGAAGGTTTTCAAAGAATTAGCTGAAGGGACTAGAGAAAACTTAACTCACCGCATAAGCTTCCGTAGAAGCATCGATCCAGAACAGGACGTTGCATGGTGGTCTTGGATCAATTGTAGTCACGGTGGAGGGCGTGGATCCAGTCACAGTTGCTGGGCTCGTCGATGACCCAGGACTGACTGAACTCGTCGAAGAATAACCAGTCGTAGTTGAGCCTGTTGAGCCAGTGACTTCCGAAGTTGATCCGATGGTAACTGGTGATGTCGAGGGAACAGTCGTCGTACTTCCACTTGATGGCGTCGATCCCACCGTGGTAGTAACGCTGGGGAAATTCTTGCACAATTGTATCACAGCGTCGGAGATCAAATTCGAATCTTGATCATGCACCGGATAGGCGGCGTATGGGGACGGGTCACCGCCATCTGAATAAAAGTATGACGAAACTGTAGAGTAAACTTACTGGCAATTCCGACAGTTATTTGCATCCAGTCATACATGGGGCCGGCTTGGTTAATCTTTGTTTGAGTACTGAGCAAAAATTTGGCGTATTGGCACAAGATACCTGGCGGTAAAGAGGACAATTACCGCATCAGTGACAGTCCAACCATTGAGAGATGTTACGGCACTAAAAAGAGGCAAAATTGTGGTGCATAAATGCCAAACTCTGTGATATCAAGGTTTCCTCCAGCATCGTCCCAGTTGTAGGGCACGTTGGTGGGGTCATTGGAGAAGTTGGTGGGAATAGGTCCATCCGTTGCAGGCCCACTGCTGTATCGCCAAAAGGCCGCCGAGGCGTTCAATTGTTTGTTACGAGCACCATCAAATAGCGCTGCGACCGAGGCGCGAATCAGACCTGACTCGGTTAACTAAATATGGAATTTGAGGGGGATGACTAGAAAGGGCTTTCGGTGAACTAAATTAGAATGAGATTAATTAAAGAGGCAGGCAAGCGACCCGTGTTGCTGACATCAGCTGTTCCACCTACCCAATCCTTCCCGGGATCAGACAAGTCTGCCACGAACAGAGCCTTACAGCCTGGCAGGGAAGGTGCGGTCGTCGTACTTGGCCCTGGGGTTGTGCTTGGTCCTGGGGTGGTACTGGCAGTCGCGGGTGAAGATGATGAGGGCATTTCAGGAGTCGAACCAGTAGTAGGGAGCGTGCTGCTCGGCTGGGTTGGCATCGTTGAAATTACCGGCGTGGACGTGCCAACAGAACTTGGAGCGGTAGGGCCAGTAGTCGAGGAACCATGGCTCGGGCTTGAAACCGTCGGTGAGGGCCCAGGCGTGGTGGTAAGAGCGGACGGGAAGTTTTGGCATAGACTGATCACGGCATCAGAAATCAGATTTGAATCCTGATCATGAACGGGATAGGCAGCATAGGGTGATGCGTCGTTACCATCTTTAAAACAATCTTAGGAAGTTTTTAGACAACTTACTAGCTATTCCTACAGTTATTTGCTTCCGGCCATAAATTCCCCCGGCAGTGTTGATGGTTGGTTGATTGCTGAACAAAAGCGTAATGCTGTGAATCGAAACTACCTAGCGGTGAAGAGGACAATTACAGCATCTGTGACGCTCCAACCGTTTAGCGATTTGACGGCACTAAACAAGATAAATCCACCTCCAAAAATGCCAAACTCTGTAATAGTCAAACTGCCTCCAGCATCGTCCCATTTGTAAGGCACGCCGGTGGGGTCGTAGGAGAAATCAGTGGGAATAGGCCCATCCGTTGGAGGCCCGCTACTGTAGCGCCAGAAGGTAGCGGAGGCGTTCAATTGTTTATTACGAGCACCATCGAATAGCGCTGCGACCGAGGCGCGAATCAGACCTGACTCGGTTAACTAAATATGGAATTTGAGGGGGATGACTAGGAAGGCGCTTTGATCAATTAAGCCACCAAGTCACCTACCCAATTGCTTCCAGCATCAGTCAAGTCCGCCACGAAGAGCGCTTTACATCCCGGCAACGGAGCCGCGGTTGTCGTGCTTGGGCCTGTGGTAGTACTAGCAGAGGCGGTCGAGATTGTTGATGGATTCGATGGTGTGGAAACAGTTGTGCTCGGTGCCGCAGAAGAAGTGGGCAAAGCTGTTGTAGCAGTCGTAGTAGTCGTCGTAGTCGTGGACCCTGAGCTCGAGCTAGAGCTTGAACCAGTAGGCGAGGGCACAGGCGTGGAAGGGGTGACGACCGGGAAGTTTTGACATAGACTAATCACAGCATCGGAGATGAGGTTCGAATCTTGATCATGTACAGGGTAGGCAGCATACGGGGACGGGTCAGCACCATCTGAAAATGCTTGATAGAAAACTCTTATGGGGGCTTACTAGCTACTCCAACAGTTATTTGCTGACGGCCATAGATTCCCCCGGCGGTGTTAATCGTTGGTTGGTCACTGAACAAAAACTCAGGACTGTGAATTGAAACTACCTGGCAGTGAAGAGGACAATTACAGCATCGGTGACAGTCCAAGTATTGAGAGACCTCGCGGCACTAAAAACAATAAATTCTAAAGTCAGGGTGACAAACTCGGTAATATCCAGGCTTCCTCCAGCATCTTCCCAGTTGTAGGGTACGGCGGTAGGGTCGTGAGAGAAATCAGTGGGAATGGCTCCATCCGTTGCCGGCCCACTGCTGTATCGCCAAAAGGCCGCCGAGGCGTTCAATTGTTTGTTACGAGCACCATCAAATAGCGCTGCGACCGAGGCAATGATCAGGTTCTTCTCGGTGAACTAAATTCGGGTTATGAGTTAGCCAAATAAACTAGAAGCGAGCCTTTAGAAATGTTCTAAAACTCGAAACCAATTAACCTACCCAATTCGCGCCAGTATCCGTCAAATCCGCGACAAAAAGCGCCTTGCAGGTTGGCATTGATGTTGTGGTTGTTGTGCTGACGGTTGGCTCCGAGTTGAAGGTCGTCGATCCGGGGCTGCCGCTTGCCGTAGATGAACCTAAGCTTGTAGATCCTGGAGTGCTCCAGGAAGAGGAGGGCCCAGATGTTGGAGTGCTTGGGATCGTGGGTGCAGAGCTTGGTGATGTGCCTTCGGTGGTGGTGATGGAGGTGCCTGAAGATGCGCGCGGGTACTGTGTTGAGAATTTGGGAAATGCCACTTTGCTGCAGTTATTTACTAGACTTGTCGTGGGTGTATCGCTTAGGGTGTGCTTTCTTTTAAAGGTGCTGCTTGGGTTTATGCTTAAGCTTAGGCTTAGGCATTGGCTGGGGCTTGGACTTAAGCATAATTGCCAGGGTGGTGCATAGGTGCATAGAGTGTACCTGGTGTGCCTGGTGTACCGGTCACTGTGCTGCCAGACGGTGCTACAG
The DNA here is from genome assembly GCA_958295435.1 of Mesorhabditis spiculigera. Lineage (NCBI taxonomy): Eukaryota > Metazoa > Nematoda > Chromadorea > Rhabditida > Rhabditidae > Mesorhabditis > Mesorhabditis spiculigera. The sequence goes on from CATQJA010001331.1 coordinate 354,881, forward strand.
TTGTTGTTGTGTCGGTGGTAGTGGTAGTGGTGGTAGTAGTGGTCGTAGTGGTAGTGGTTGTAGTGGTGCTTGTCGTGGTGGGTCCGGTTGAGGTGGGTTCGGTGCTTCCCGGACTTGTACCTTGAGATGTGGGCAGTGTCGAGACAGTGGTGACAGTTGGAAGAGTGTTCCCAGTACATAGTGCGGTAAGGGCTGCATTGATGGCATCGTCCTGATCAGAACCCGCTCCAAAAGAATAGGCAGCGAGTGGGGTAAGGTCTTGTCCTGAAAAAAAAGTGCGAGATAGACTCATTAGCTAGTGCTGACAGGTGAACAGCCCAAGGATCGTCCACCTTGTCGTCACAAACCCCCCATCCTCCACCTTTTTCTTTCAAGGTTCCTCCCCCCTTTCTGTGATTTTTTTTTCTCATACTGTGATCTTTTTTACCTCGTTGCGTGTGCAACGGCGCCTTGTGCGCAGAATAAATAAAAATAAATAAATAGTTTAATCCTGACTGGGGATGTAAAAACCTACCACTCAATCCGATCCCAATTGTTTGGCTTTTGAAGTTATTGGACGGAGAAGCGTCGATGGAAGCTTGGTCGCTAAAAAACGTTTCACAAATAACGCGAGCTCGAATTTACCTGTTGGTATAGAGGACCGTAACGATATTTCCAAGTGGGTAGTTGTTCAGAGCATTTATACCCCTAAAGACTATTTGGGCAATTAAATCATACTTACGAGGACACATTGGCATCAGCCGCGGCGGTCCCATACAGCAATCTCAATTCATCTGTGAGGAGATCGCGGTTTCCGAAGGTCAGATTTAGCGGTTCTTGGCCGATATAACCATATCCTGCACCGGCATATGCCGGTACAAAACCGTCATTTACGGTTTCATCAGCGATTCGGTTCACATGGCCCAATTCAGCGACAAACTACAAATATTATTGTTACAATGTTAACTACCCACCTGTGGCTTGCCAGACGTTGATACATCCAGATAGAAAAAGATTTGACAAGCGGCTGGGGTTGTCGTCGGCACAGTCGTGGCACCTGTCGAGCTGCCGGCATACGCCGAAGTCGACCCAGTTACTGTGGTCGTCGTTGTAGTGGCAGTGGTAGTCGTCGTGGTGGTAGTAGTGGTCGTCGTTGTGGTCGTTGTGGTAGTGGTAGTCGTCGTCGTAGTCGTACTTGTAGAAGTCGGCGATGTGCTGCTCGCAGACGTGCTCGTTACACTCGGCGACGACTGCGTAGTTCCTGTTGGTGGTATCGTGGTCGTAGGGGTTTCTCCGGTGCACATTGAAGTAATGGCCGCATTTATTTGATCGTCGTAGCTTGCGTCTGCCCCAAATGAGTACGCCGCAATCGTGCCCAGATTTTGACCTAAACTGGAAAGGTAACGTACGATACCTCACACACCAGCCAAGCCTATTCCAATCGTCTGAGTCTTGTAATTATTTTGCGGGGACGCATCGATTGCGCCCTGTTCGCTGAAAATTGTTCGTTTCCGAGCTTTGGGGGTGATACCAACCTGTTGGTATAGAGGACGATAACGATACTCCCCAGTTCATAATTATTCAACGCGTTGATCCCCCTAAAAAGTTTTTGGAACCTAAAGAGCTACTCACGACGCAACCGTGACGTCCAGGGGCGTCTTCCCATATAGAGGGCTAATCTCTTGCGTGAGAAGATCACGGTTTCCGAAAGTCAGATTCAAGGGCTCTTGACCGTCATATCCATATCCTGCGCCGGCAAAGATTGGCACAAAGCCGTCACGTGCCGTTTCATCTGCGATTCTATTCACATGGCCCAGCTCGACAACAAACTGGAAAGGTCATTGTCCAATTTTTTCCAAATGCGACATACCTGTGGCTTGCCAACAGTCGAGACGTCAAGGTAAAAGAAGATCTGACAAGGCGCTCCTGGTGTTGTCGAGCCAGTAGAAGTGCTCATAGTGCTGCCCGCCGTTGTTGTCGTAGTAGTGGTAGTCGTCGTGGTGCTCGTCGAAGTGCTCGGGGTCGTGGCCGTCGAGCCGGTTGTGCTTGTCGTGGTAGTAGTGGTAGTGGTAGTTGTGAAAGTCGAGCTCGGGCTTGACGTTGCGCTTGAGCTAGATGCACTCGTGGCGCTCGAGGCCGTCGTTGCGGTAGTCGTAGTGGTGGTAGTGCTGCTTAAGGTCGAGCTCGAGGCGCTGGTCACCGTCGTCGTAGTCGTGGTTGTTGTTGTTGTTGTCGTAGAAGTCGACGTCGAGGGCGTGCCAGTTGTCAAGTTGGTGCATATGGACCGGATTGCGTTTACAACCTGTAGCTGATCACTGTCAAAGGGGAAGCTGTAGATGGCCAGCGGGGTTAGGTCTTGTCCTGAAAATTGTTAGATTTTTGTGCCGACCAAAAATTTGAACTTCTGTTGTTCAGGTATTCACAAACCTTGCTACTTGACTTACCACAGATACCAACTCCGACCGTCTGCCCAAGGTAGCTATTTGGACCGGCTGCATTGATTTGTGATGCTGGGCTATAAGCAAATCGATGAAATTGTGGGCTGGTAAAAACAACCTTCCGCTATATAACACCGTGACGATGTTTGTCAAGTCGTAGTTGTTCATTGCACCGATCGCACTAAACCGGAATTTTATGAAAAAAGCGTAGATCGTACCTTGAAACATCCGCGTCCATAGGCGGCAATGCATAGATTATATCCAATTCGCTGTTCAAGTTGGTTCGGTCGCCGAACTTTAAAGTGAGCGGCGCTTGGCCAGCACTGCCATACGCTGCAGCAGCGAAGGTGGAACCAGGAATGTTGTCCGCCAATTCTCTGACTTTTCCGATTTCCGGGATGAGCTGAAATGTTCTACTTATTAAGCGGGTTGCAAAATATGGTTCTTTCCAAATTCGCAAATTTCTTGCATTAACTAAGGTTTTTGCGAAATGGACCGATTTTTATTGCTTTTACCAAGCTGAAGATTCAGCAAAAAAAACTATTTTCGAAATTTTACAGCTCTTTGAGACTTTTCGAGAGCAGCTTTTTGAAAACTATTTGCGAAAACCCAACTTGGATGGGGCTGAAGCTGATAAATTGAGTTGACTGGTTCCAAACTTACCAAAACCTAAGCTTACAGCTAAACCGCCGTCAGTTTAAACTATGCGTCTTGGCCGCGTTTCGAATTTACCTGAGCATGTGCAAAATTCGATAAGTCCAGATAGAAAAAGACTTGGCACGGCGGGCCCGGAACTGTCGTCGTTGCTGTAGAAGGAGTACTCGTCACCGTCGAGCCGGTGTTCGAGGTCGTCGGCGAGGTCGGCACAGTTGTAGTTGTGTTACAAATGTACTGAATAGTCTCCGCAACTTTATTTTCGTCCGCTCCATCCGGGCTGAAGCTATAGGCCGCGATGTCGGACATGTTTTGACCTAGGAACTGGATTAGAAAATTACCGATCATACCATTCAATCCAATGCCAATAGTCCGGTCGCTAAATGGGTTTGCCCCGATGGCGTTGATGATGTTTTGAGAGCTAAATAGGAAAAAGTTTCGATAAAAATAAATTTAGCAAACCTGTTGGTATACAAAACAGTCACGATATTCCCCATCTGATAGGCTTTCATCTCGTCGAGGGCACTAAAATTTAGTTTTTTGATTTTTGAAAAATGCGTTACTTTGCAACCGTTCCATTGAGCGGGTTGAAAGGAAATATCTTGTCCAACTGGGTCTTCAACGAGTCCTGGTCCCCAAAGGTGAGGTTCAACGGCCCGGAAGTGTCTCCACCATAGCTGGCGGCGGCAAAGTTGCTGATTCCGGCAACGAGAGGGCTGACGCGCTCGACGTGACCAATCTCTATGGGCACCTAAATGTCATAATTCTCAATATTTGTTGCCAAAACTTACTCCAAAATCTACTGAAGTCGAGACATCCAAATAGAAGAACACTTGGCAAGGCCCTGGGCTGGTGGTGGGGCCCGTCGAGGTAGTGACCGTGGTAGGGCTAGTCGGCGTTGATGAAGGTGTTGTTGCTGTCGTCGTGGTGGTGGTGGTGGTGGACGTACTTGCCGGTGTCGATGCGCTGGACGCTAGAATACTTTTTATTGCAAGCGCGAGGCAATAAAGGATCTAGATCACGAGTTTTCATGCCTGAAGTGCTGGTAGTAGTAGTGGTAGTTGTAGTGGTTGTTGTCGTTGTAGTGGTAGTGGTCGTGGTGGTAGTAGTGGTACTGGTGGTGCTCGGTGACGTCGAGATGACAGTGGTCGGACCTAGAGTGGTAGTGATGGCTATCGGTGCATTAAGTTACTCGTAGTGCTCGTGATCGAGGTAGTGCTGAGTGATGTGCTGGTAGGCGCAGAAGTCGTGCCTATAGATATTGCTCGACGTGAGTAACTACAGGGAGTGATGGGATTCTGAGAGTGGTCTCACTACCCGAAGGTCAAAACTAGGGAGTGCATGGGAGGTTAAGTTAGATAACAGTAAGAGGTGCTAGTGACAATAACAATGGGTGCTTGTGTAGCTATACCTGTTGTCTGCGCCGACGTGACCGTGCTTGTAGGAGGTGACGTGGTCGTAGTGGTAGTTGTGGTAGTCGTAGTAGTCGTGGTAGTAGTCGTGGTAGTCGTAGTAGTTGTCGTGGTAGTGGTAGTGTTAGTGGTAGTAGTTGTGCTCGTGGTGGTAGGCGTCGGTGTACTTGGTGTCAATGTGGTGCTGGCAGTCGTGGTTGTGGTGGTCGTGCTTGGGGTACTCTCCGACGGAGATGAAGGTGTCTCCGCTGTGGTAGCGGTGCTTGGGGTGCTACCTAAAGTGTGATGACTTTTTACAGTAACGGTAGCAGCAAAAATTTAGGGGCGGAAAATTTAGAACGTCAGTTCAAGGGCAAATCGCGCTTTACAAAGTCTACCTGGACTGGTCGTCGTAGTAGTCGTAGTAGTAGTAGTAGTAGTAGTAGTAGTCGTCGTCGTCGTCGTAGTAGTCGTCGTGGTAGTTGACGTTGTCGTCGACGTAGGCGAATTTGAAGACGACTCCCCTGGTGTCGTTCCAGGTGTTGTCGTCATCGGCGCCATTGTCGTCGCGGTCAGGGTTTGCGCAATTTGTTGTCCAATATTCTGGGGATCATCGCCGGAAATAGTCTTGTTGACGACTTTATCATATTCCGAAGCGTCATTTCCAGTTTTGAGGACGACAATTTTCGAGCTAGCATTGTTGGTTTTCAAGTCCATCAGGACCATCTTGTTGTCGACATCGGTTCTAGAACATTTTGGATTGAAACGGGGTCTTAGGCTTAGGCTTAGGTTAGGCTTAGGCTTAGGCTTAGGCTTACAAGGGCCTTGTTAGAAATAAAACTTACTTTCTCGCAAGACAAGGCGCAAAATGAACGAGCGAATCTGAAGACTGCATCGTCAGCTCGTCAGTTGTGGCTCTAAACATTTTTGATAGATTTTAGGACAGGGCTTACCTTGTCTCATTAACCTTCGTGTTGCCCAGCCCCATCATGCACTTCGCCATTCCATCCCCGGTATTCAACCATTTCATCGCATCCGCGTTGTTCATGACCGGCGACCATTCGGTTTTCTGGTCGTTGAATGTTAGGAATTTGACGGTGTTCATGCCGGCCATGTTGGAAAGGGACCAATTGGCCGTCGAGAGCATCTGAAAGTTTCTTACTAGCTTTTTCTGGCTTGTTTTTCGGTATTTTTGACATATCAAAGTTATTTAGTCATCTTAAAGGTGTCTTACGTAATTTTCTATATCCTACTATATATAAAAAAATAGTTCCTGTGTGTGTGTGTCTGTGTAGATTTGCATCCACTTCCGGATGTATGTTCCGCTCATAACGGATCAGGGAAGAAGTTTTCCGGCATGTTTGATACGTCGTTTGGTGCGTAATGGAATGAAGATGACTGCCGACCAATTAGATTTTTCAAAATTTACTATTTTCGACATAAATTTAGGTTTTTGGAAAATTGCATTTGTTAGGCAAAATTTGCATGCGCCAGAAGTGCATATTGCCTATAAAATCAAGCCACCGAGGCTATTTCCCATTTTCGTCAGCGGGATTCGAGCCGAATATGCATAGTATTTTTGTGATCGGACCTAGACGGGGCCCAGGGGTGAAAAGCCGCGGAGTGGCTTTTCAACCCTGGTCTTAACTTAGAATAATAAATCCCTTTAGATGATCCTACCTCCATGCACATGAAGCAGCTGTCATCGGCCAAAATGGCATCGCGCCTCGCCGGATTCGCAGTGTCGTTATAAATCGGAATGGCAAAGACTAGAGTAGATGTGGCGGGCGCTGGTGTTGTGGGTCGACTGTGATCAACCAGTGTGACAACGAGCACGACAGCGATGACAACGGTGACAACGAGGGCGCCGAGGAAAAAGAGCAGCATCAGATTCCGACGGCCCCACGGCCATCCGCCCCGCCGTATCGGGGGATCGGCCCCGTCTGGCATCGAGGATTACCTGTAAGAATTCAGGGGCTGCTGAGGAGAAGATTGAGAGAAAGTTCGTGCTCAGAAAAGAGAGACTTTAGAAGCCTGGCAATCAGTTTTCGCAATCATTTGAAAATCCAGTTTTTGCGAACTCACTTCGATCTGCGAAGTAAAATTGGTATGCTAATTGTTATTTTTACTGACCGTTTTCCGAAAATTTTCTGACTCGGGATTTTTAAACAATTCTTTTCTGATAATAAAACCTTTTGAAGCGTTGACTTTCAAAAAAACGATTTTTAGAGGATATGATAACCGAAACAATGATTTACTGAAATTTGCTTGGAAAACTGTATCTGGAACCTCTCGTTCAATAGCTGTCTCTCTCTCTCTCTCTCTCTCTCTCTCTCTCTCTCTCTCCCTGGATATTTCTTTCTCTTTCGCTCTCCTTTTCTCTCTCTGGCTGTTGCTCTCGACCTCGTCCTATCCGAAACCGAGTATGAAATTTGCATACAAACCCATAGAAAACACAGCCATTTTTAGGCGGTTGCCGGGCTACGTTACATTCCAATCAACCACTGGCTTCCGCCGATCAAAAAAACATTTTATGCCCCTTGATTCATCCAAAATTCCTCCACCCGTCTGCTCAGCCAATAAATTCGGATTATTGAACGTTGCGAGGGGGCTAGTGGGCCTTGGGCAGGAAGCCTTTACGACCTAATATTTGCCGTTTCGAGATGATAACGCGTGAGTAAAAATTCCAGCCCCTAGGGGCGGCGCGCGTGCACTTCGCGTGAGCCTAATGATCGAAGAAGGGGGAATTTGACAGGTTTCGGTGATTCATCGACCTTCGAAAATAAGAAAATGAAGTAATACATGAAATTGTGGGCTATGCAAATGAGGGGGAAGCCATAATTTAGCTCGGTGGTTCTGGAAGGACAGGAAAAGTCGGGAAATGGCTCAAGGAGTATAAGAAGCCTTAGCTAATATTTAAGCTTGTTAACAACTACTCATCCGTAGTGTAAACATGGATTACACATACCCCCACCCCCGTCAAGTTAATTGTTTTAATGGCGCCGGAGATAAGAGAGGCCGCCGAAGGGGTGTGATAGCGGAGGGAAGTAGCTTTTATTTAGAAAAGATTTTGCAGAATATTATAATTTAATGGTGTGGGTGCTGCAATTTAGGTAGAATGGGCTCTAAATATTGCGTAATCAAGCGAGCAGATTGGCAGGAATTTAGACACAGGGTTCGAGGATCGCGCAACGCCTACAGGGTCATATACCTGAAATTTAACGTAAATTCTTGAGGTATCTAAATTTTTCACTATGGCGTTTTCATCTGAGAAAAAGTGGTTTTAGTCTGCATAGATTTTCAGACATGGCAAAGGTCTTCTACCTTTCGTGACGACTAGTTTAGCTTTTTTGAATTGGCCTTGGCGCTTCTAAAGCGGAAGAAATTTATGGATACGTCGACGATTTTAATTTAATCAATATTAACATTAACGCTTTCTAAGCACCATAACCCAGCAATTCGGGATTCCAACAGCCTTCAGGGCTAGAATAATTCCTGGAGAAAGAACAGGCAGGCAAACATTGAGCCCTAACCGTAAGCAAATTTAATTGGGTCAGAAGCTATGTATATATTTTATTAAGACTTTTGGAAGTGGCCGTTAGGTGGCTGAACCATATATGTGTGAAATTTCATAAAAATGGTAGCTGCCGCTAGCCCTAAGGTAAGGAATTGACCGGGAATAAGCAACCAGCCGATGCAACAACCACTACCACGGCGTGCGGTTCAATAACGTAAGATAGTTTCGATTCTTTGATCGGGCCTCCTCTCCTACCCCCCAAGTCTTGTTTATTGCTGTTAAATTGCCGTGATAAGCCGGGGATGCTGGGGTTTCCAAGCCTCCGCCCGTAGTAAGACTCTTTTGGTGGGTGTCCCGTGTGCCGATTCCGGGGCGACGCCCCTCACTTTCTACCCTTTATGGTTTTCTTCGTGCAAAAACCTGGGTGTGGCCCTCCGGAACTTGCGGGGATGAGACAGAAGAAGAAGCAGTCCAAAGACTTGTGTCAACTGGCAGTTATCCCAAAGCTGATAAGCCGAACGGGTGTGCCGAGGAACAGCTGTTTCGGAAAACCAATACCAGCGGATGGCATGCCAGAAGAATGCTGCAAATGGGTTCAGGGCAGCGAGTGGGTTCTGCAACTGCTCGGGTAGATTACCTCAAGATTTTTTTGAAAGTTGAGTGATCGACTTTTTAGTACATTAGAGGCGATACGAAAAGCAAAATTTTTCATTTTTACCCTAGCAGGCTCTATTAGGAGTTGTGGATAAGAGAACAATTGAGATTCAAGGTAGTTTCTTCGGGTAAATTTTTGAATATTTCAGATGATAGATCGAAGGATATATCGGATGGGGGGGGGAAATTTATTCTTAACATCGTGACGCGAAAACGCGAAAATACCGACGCCGAAACGCTCAAAATCCAAAATACCGACAACCGAAACGCCAACAGCCAAAATACCGACAACGGAGATAACCACAAGCCGTTTAGCAAGACTAACGACTAAATTAGCCTGAAGAATATGTCGGTCGGTACCTTGCCTTGGACTTTTTGCATCGTGACTTGTCGGTATTTTGGCTGTCGGGTTTTCAGCTGCGATTCCTCTCAGATTAATTCGGAACCCACCTCGACCATGAAGCAGACTTTTTAGGCTTATTAAAAGTGTAAATCTCTCAAAGAGATTGATTTCTGAAAGTGCAAAATTGATGAATACCAAAAAAAACTGTTGTTTCGACATTCACTATTCTTCGGATTCTCTGTAAAATCGAAACCCAACTTTTAGTTGTAATCTCGGTGTTAAGAAGGCCTTGTGATGCTTTCAAAGACTACTATGAATGAAATTTTAAGAATTTTTGCACAGATTTAAATGTACATAGTGTGTATTTTGGATTACTTTGTGCCACGGCGATCGATAGCTTTTTATCAGCATCGACATTTTCGGCACACAGACATGTGCAGTGTGAGGATTCAGTAGGGGGGCTTTGTCTCTAATCATTCAGGCGCCCCGCCGGATGGCCATAAATTTCCGGCTGCCAAGGCGGTGGTCGCTTTTGGGTGGGTGCTACGGGGCACTACAAAAATAGGGAAGGGTCATGTAATTGAGGGCTAAAAATAGGCGGTCTGACTGTTTGAAGGGAGAGAGAGAGAGAGAGAGAAAACGAGAAATAGTCAGACCGCCAATCTCTAATCCCCTTAAATACATATATATTATACATATTTGTATAAATTACATTATTAAATTGGGGATACACAGCTCGTGAGTACACCCGGCTATGTAATACCGTGGGGTATGGGGGTCAGGAATCCTATCGATATCGAGCCCTTAATAAACTGCTTTGTAGACTACGGTGGCTAGCACGGTGGCTAATACATACACGTACATAGTACAAACACGGAAAAATTGTTTGGTCAAAATGTGGAATAGTTTTTTAGGAAGGGGACGACTCGGGGGCCCACGTCTGGAAAATGACCGTCACCGGCTGACCATTTTCCTCCCACCGCGTCCAGAAGCGGTTCTAAAATAAAATAACATTTTGAGAGTTTTAGATATTAATTTTCCCCCCGCCAGTGACGACTTACGTTGACGGCTCCTGTGATTGAAAGCTTACCTTGGCGGTCGCGTCGAGAACAATGCGGTTGCTCTTGGAGACCGTCTTGAACGGGGTCATTTTATTTCTGAAAAAAGGGAGGATTAGTTTGGGGATGGATAAGCAAATAACTACGAGATATTGCCAAGGATTTTTGGGGGGATTTAGCTAAACAGAAGCGTAGATCGTTTCAAGGGACGTCGAAGCGAAAAAATCGACTACATCTTGGTAGCTGAGGCTTAGGCTTAGGCTTAGGCGTAGGATAAGGCCTAGGCTTAGGCTTATGTCCGCTGTACGCATGTCGCGAAGTCCATGAAACATACCTAATGCACTTCTGAGTGAGCAACAACTCAACGGCGTTGCCTAGACCTCGCCGTCGATGATCTTCGAAGACAAATTGGTGGTTCAGAAATCCGGCCGGGTCTAGCATTTCGAAGGCAACCGGGTCACCGTTGTGCCGGACACAAGAAGAGGGGAGCCGAGCGAGCTTGGCACTGGAAAGTAAGAGATTTCTTTCATTAAAGGGAGCGTGACCGCATTTTGGATTCGAGTTTTCGGTGATTCGGTTCGCAAAAACGTACACAGTCTGCTCCAAATCTCCCTCCTTGGCATATCGCCAAGTCGAGTTGACCAGCTCGGCCTCCTCGTAAGGTGAAATCTCGCTGACCTCGTAGCCATCGGGGATTGACACCGATTCCTGAAATTCGTCAGCTTCGTTTTTGTCTGTTGCTCACTTTTCCGATTAACCCGAATAATTCCCAATTTTTCTCGCTTGCCCCCACCCACCCGAGACTCAATAAATTTTTCAGGGGAACATGGGCTGAGGGGGGCGTTTGGCGAGAAATCCGAGGCGCAGCAAATTGGTCAGCGCGGCCCGAACGAAACAACCCTATGAACGCTTGGGGCGACGCGACGCAAATAATGGGTTTGTTTTGTTGGCCGAGGGAGTGTTGGATTTAATAATCGGACTGCTGTTGAGGGAAAAGCTTAAAGTTAAAGGGACTTGGAACTTATCAAGATAGAGAGAGCGAGAGAGAGCGAGAGAGAGAGAGAGAGAGAGAGAGCGAAAGAGACCGAAAGAGAGTGCGAGATAGAGAGAATAATTTCTTGGTCCCCATTGTTTTCACCAGAATTCGTTAGCCCAATCGCAGTCGCTCCGAAGTCGGTTCCGGAAAGCGAGAAAAGAAACAGAAAGCGAGAGAGAGAGAAAGAGAAAGGGAGAGAAGGCCATTTGGAGAATTACGCAAGTTTTCCTATGCTTCCCAACGCCTTTAATCCCACTAAATAATCTCTGCCAGCTACCCCAACCTCATTTTAGACCCAACCATCACACAAGAGTCGGTTTTTTTCTGCGTCATGAAGTACTTGTATGTACTCGACTCTTGTGTTTGAGCTAACATCTTGGCCAATGGTCCCGCCACGTCAACAACCCCCGCTCGGCCACGCGGTTTGTCGCATTTTCGAAGCCGCTTTTTCAAGCCACCGCGTTCCTGGGACTCAGTATCAAGTAACATGCCGTACCCGGAGCGTCAGCTGTTCCTGCTCGCGGTTCATGTAGAACAGGTTCAGGCACAGGTCGCTGGAGGAGCAGCGAGAAGGGCTCTGCTTCATCAGCATCGTGTACTGAAAACTCGTGTTGAAAAAGGAATGATCAAGACGGTTACTTAAGCCTAAGCCGATGCCAAAATTCAAGCCCAACCCGAAGCCTAAGCCTAAGTCCAGCCTAACCTCGGTTCCTATAAGAACTTGGTCCCGGCGGCCTAGCGACTTTCTAGGAAACCCTATGTAAGCGATTTGGCCAATTTTCCATGAATCCGTCATGCCCCAGGGGGTCCACAGGAAAGCTACCGTAGACGGAAAACGAACGCGGAAGCCCTGCAAGACCAAAATAACGAGAATTTTTATGCAAACTTGAGGTCAGGTCTAGGTTTAAGATGTGATCTAGGCTACATGTATGCATTAATGGGCTACACCTATACACTCTTAGGGAACTTTCGTAACTTACCAATTTCACCAGCCGCTCCTTCCCAACCACCGTATGCGCCCGTTCCGGCGATCCACCAGGTCCGAATACGCGACGTCGGAATTCCAGCAGGCATTCCGCAAATTCCCCGGCGTTGAACGGCGTGTTCGGCACGTGGGCCAGCATGCAGTAAGCGCTAAAAACCTTGATTTTTAGATTTCTAGGGTTTCCAAGGCGCTCCTAATCTCAAAATCCATGCCCACTACAACCGAATCACCGCCCTGACCCCCTTAAAAAACAATCTTTCATCCGAGCCCATTTTTTTTTTGAAAAAGTGGAAAATATTTTCGAGGCCACTGCTGCTGGCGTCTCTGGGGAATGGAAGGCGTTCTCATGCATCAAAAAAGAGCGCCGGTTTCAAAATTTGAGTGTTGAAAGGCGAGACAGGAAGGAAGCTCCGGGGGGCTTGAAGTCATGAAATTTGAGGTGAATGCCGAAAATAGCTCCATTTAGCCTTGACGCCCCTAACAGAATACACGCAAAAAATTACAAGCTACACGCAATTTTTGGGCTGTTCTGAACAGCTTTTTATTTCATTGTGTACAAATACTTAAAAACAAGCTTTTGAAAATTTGTTTCAAGTTTTCTATATGTGAAAAAAGACGTAAAATGATGTATGAATGGCTTCTAGTCCGTCAGAGGGTCGTACGGAAATAAGGGAAAAAAAATAGGTTTCCCCAGTAAACCGCCCCTCCCGCTAAAAGCCCGAAACCCGGAGTTTAGAACCAAGTTAAACTTGAGTGCCTCTTCAAAAAGAACAAAGCCCAAGATTAAGCCTAACCTAAGTCGAAGACTGAGCTGAGCCTAGGCGCAAGCCTAGTAAGCCTAGGCCCCATCTTAAACAAAAACTCACTCAATAAATACATTGTCCTTGAACATGAACCAATACTTCTTCGGGCCATGGTCCGGGTAGGCGAACACCTTCACGGGCGATTCCGGGAATCTAAAAAAACAGCTTTCATTCCTATTTCTAGCCCAATCATTTTTGTCAAGTGCTTGCGGTACCTTCGCTGAGCTCTCTCTCTGTCTCCCTTGAGCACTTAGAAAGCTATATACAGCCTTTCAGGGTGTATTTTAGCGTAGTTCTCACTTGTCCTCGATGGCCTGCCGGATCGAGAAGTGGAAATAGATGAGATCGGGCGTGATCTGGCTCTCTTTCAGCGCCTGGCGCCATTCGCCTCGCGATCGGATTTCCAGCAACATCCCTGCAAAGTTAAGTTCGTGGCGTTTTCCGGTGATTGGGAAAGCAGTGTTGAGCGAGAAAGTGGACGTGAGAAAGGGAAGGAGAGAGAGAGAGAGAGAGAGAGAGAGAGAGAGAGAGAGAGGGAGAAAGAGAACGAAAGTTTAGCGAACACGGGGGATGAAGCGGGAAGGCAAATATTTGAGGGGCATTTCCAATTACGCGAGAGATTAACGGGACCAGGAAGGGAACAAGGGGGATTAGGTTTTTCACGAATAGAAAAGCTTGTGTGTTTTTAAAGGGATCCGCGAATTTTCAGAATTTTTTGCTTGCAAAACCTGCTGATAGATCTTTAGGTAGCGCCTCTAATTCAGAAGTAGAAAAATCAAAATTGGATTTTCTCGAGGCTCAAGAAAGGAGGCTCAATGAAGCCTTTATGATCATTTACCGCGCTTGGGTAGCTAAATCCAGAGCTTTTTGGTTATTAACGTAAACTGGAACTATGAAAAACCGGCCTTTAAATCACAAAAAATTCTTTAAAGGATGCAAGCCAAAAATTATAGTGGTTAATCTGATTTTGAATGGCTTCAAAACACAAAATTCATAGTACTGCAAACATTAAGCAATCTATTATTATCTACCCGGAACTCAGCCTACAAACATCAATTTTCAGGTATGAATTTTCGTAAGCCCCGGCGAAGACATTATTAAGGTGAGATTCCTTGTTTTGTGACGGGGTGGGCGAAATTGAGGCCCACCCAGACTTACAAGAAATGCAAGGCAAAAAGCTCGAACTCGTTGTAGTTCACTTCGTAAAGTTTAGATTCCAGTAACCTTAATCGCTTCAACTTTCTGCCATTTTCACTACTAGCAATCCACTGCCCTCGGCACGCCCTTCAATTTATGACCGGGAGGTCAGCAAAAAGCTGGTGAAGTCGGAGGAACTAATTTGTTGGCCCCCCACCCCGGCGAGACATTACAACCGGTTTTACTTGGGCCCCTCTCCAGGGTTGGTCTGGGCCAAAAATAAGGTGGGTAAAAAACGATTGCGGGGATAAAAAGGGCAGGGGTTAGGTGATGTAAGGTAAACATGGGATTAGAAGCGTCTCATTACCGTAAGCCTTGAAAATACATTTTGAAACTTGAAAAACACAGGGTTTAACGTCCGAACTCCTTGAAAAAACACTAGAAGTTTTTCCTTGGCTGTGCCCTAGTATTTCTACACCGGCCTTGAAGTTTCAAAAGATATTCTCTTTTTCTCTCTCTTTCTCTGTCTTTCTCTCTCACTCCCCTTCTCGCTCTGTCACTCTCTCACTCAATCTGTTCTTATAAAGCCATAATTACTGTGTAGACGGGAAAGCATAACGCGCCAAAGAAAATTACCGCCGTTAACACGATTATGAGTCAGCACATTAATGAAAATCCTAGGCGCCCGGAATTGCAGCGGCCTCCCCATTAAATACAGCCTTTTACTAAGGTGTCTACGCGCCGTCAAAGCGTTCAAGAAAACAGAGCCCAACACCAAAAACGATGAATATCGTAACAACATTAGCATAAAGACAACGCCCCACTATATCGTTTTTCTGGGTGGCAACCACGGGCAACGACCAGGCAAACATTGAAGCAACTCTGCACTGATGGGCTTCAGTTTGCAGCCGGGTGGAAAGACTACGGTGTCACAGCGGCCGGGCCTCAAATGTTTGGGCATCAGCAGGCGCGAGGTTGGAATGGAAGATGGAGGAGAAAAAGGTTGGAAGCCCCCGAACACTTATGTCCCGGCCCCTGGCATGGCATGTTGAGCGGCCGGTAGGGCCGGAAAGGGCCCGAATATTTTTTGCAGGGGCGGGATTGAGGGATCCTTAAAGGTGATATCATATCGGATGGAGAGAGTGAGAGAAAGATTGAGCGATAGAAAAAAAAGATAAATATAGTAAGCAATCGGGAGCATGCTGCCAACTCGTATGTTAGTAAAGCTAAAGGAAGCGAGAGAGGTAGAGAGAGATATCTGAAGTGATATGTTAGCAGAGGTCGAAAAAGAAGGGCGTGAGCAAGAGCCAGACTCCCTGAGCGATAGAGTGAGCGAGACAGAGATAGTGACAGGGAGTGGGAGAGAGGAACAGAAAGTGAGGGATGGAGACAGAAAACGTAGTAGAGACCTAGAAAAACTAGTATTTGCAAATTTGAATATAGTCTGAAGGATTACGGTATTTTCCGACCAAAATCCTTCCAACATTTCCAAAAAGGAACAAAAATTCTGCAGAAATCCTCAACCAAAACTTTGCCGGAACACTCCGGCCCACCCCTGGTGAAAAGCCTTTGCAGTATGGGGCGTTTAGGCAAAAAGGCGAGTTGTGTCGAAGCGGGCCGAGGAGGAGAAGGCCTACCCGCGATGGCCCATGAGGCCCAAGGGCCAGGAGATGACCGAGGGGCTAGAAAACGGAAGACGAGAGAATGAGAGAGCGAAAGAGAGAGAGAGAGAGAGAGACATAAGAGGGGGACCTCCCCTTCTTCTCTTCCCCTTTAGTTCTTTGCATATAGCTCGGGGCGGGGGTAGGCCGCCCCTTCGGGGGAAGCCCTTTTCCCAGCCCATTCCCGCCTCTCGCTTTTTGCCTCGTGCTTCTCTGGGTCTCACAAGTCTCTGTCAGGCTTTTTCGTTGGTCCTTCTCTCTCTCTCTCTCTCTCTCTCTCTCTCTCTCTCTCTATTTCTTTCTAAGAGGTTGGGATGGATCTCTGGGCCGGGGGTCTGGCCCCTCCACCTTTGAAGATCGGCAGCGGCTAGGTCTAGAGTGAGGAGAAGGGATTTCGGCTAGAGAAAATTGCCTGAGATGGTGATGACCGCGAAGTTTTGGAGAAAGATGTGGAAATTGGGTCCACAACGGCATAAAATCCCTTCATGACAAGCGAGAAGTTCACGAATACGATCCTAAGGGCTCCAGGACGCTCTAATTTTGTTCAAGTCGCCGGGTCTGTATAAATAGCTGCCTTTGGCTTCGAATTACGGTTACTGTCCTCGGTTCCAGCCGATCGGTATCAATTACAAATTACCAGACAAGACGGCAGGTTGGGCCAAATCGGTCTACTAACGCGTAGCGCATTTGTCGAGACCTAGTGGATGTCTAACCGATTTTAGCGCCTTTTATAGTATCGGGTAAGTGGTTCTGGATTCTAGGTTGATTAGAGACACGACCAAGCTTTCGTTTGCACCTAAAATGATATCATAAACGAAACAGAGAATAGAATACGTGACCACCAAGACATAGCCCCAGGCTACGCTACACCAGCTCTCTGATTTACAACCCAACCTTTAGAGAGCATCATCTCCCCCCTAACATCCGATCCTTACTACTGATCTAATCCAGCTCTAAAAACTCTATGAGAATCTACTTCCTGCTCCTTCCCTCATGACCTCCGAAAAGTCTATCCCGCCTAGACAATGCCCTTCAGGAAATCAGACCTCCCGAAAAACATCGTGTCCCTGCATCCAAGCAGATTAGGGAGCAGGAAGACGAGAAGGAAAGGCGTGCATAGTCACAAAAAGCACGACCCTAGACTTTTCTACATCGAGGAGGCTTATTCCTAGAGGGCGCTTCCTCGCGCAAACATCACTGAACAGCTTACGATCATCAGTGGGACAGAGAACAGTTCGGAAGTGTGGGATGCGACCGGAATTTTAGGACGGGGGGCGGAGAAGGCCAAAAATGGAGGAGGGTCCGGGAATGAGTCATCAAATTGTTGAGAAAATGTATAGGCAGAAAGGATGAATTAATGTTAGAGAATGAAAGAGAGAAAGCCAGAAAGTTAGAGAGATGGCGAGAGAGAGAGAGAGAGAGAGAGAGAGAGAGAGAGAACGGCGGACTGAAAGATGGACAGGATCAAAGCGACAGACACCAATTTCGAAAAAAGCAACGATGATGTCAAAAAATTCCGGAAAATCACGATTTCGTGTTGTGGTTTTCATGTTCAGTTTCGAAGAAAACGTGAATTGGCTAGATCTAAGGTAACTTTAGTCCAGAAAATACCGTTTTCTCGAGGTCGTTTTATAAAATCTACTGTATCTGCTGAGTGGACCATGCAATACAAACGACCTTAAACAAATTCGGAGCCAAAATTGGCAAAGTTCTATCTAAAAAACCAGTAAAGACACGCTTTTGAACTCGGCTAGACCTTCAAAAAAAAGAATATTTAGGGGGAAACACCGTCATCATATTCCTATAAATATTCCATTAATACCCTCCCGCGGAAAGTGCAGTCCAATGTCCACATCATCCCACATCGGCCGATTTTCAAAATGCAAAGCTTTTAGCGCCAATCTGATCGGCGATGGTTCAATCCAAAATTTCATAATCAAAGAACCGGCCGGGAATAGGGATGATTTGTCTTTGACAGATCGCATCTACATGTTGATCGTTCTATGGGGTGCCCGGCGGACCGATCTCCGAATAGGAAAGGGCAAAGTGCTCTGCCAGACACCTTTAAAGACACGGTTGATTCATGGGAACGTGCGAGGTGGTGGGGATGGAACATTAAAGGTGCGACGATGGCTTGGATGGACCATCGGAGCTGCAGTTTTTATGGGCGACTATGTGCGAAAGTACTATTCGATTGGCATATGTACACCAGAAAGCAGTTTTTGCTTGCAAGGCGCGAACGCGAGAATTTGAAACTTTGAGGAAAAGGGCCTGGAAGGTGTAAACTTACTTCAGCTCAAACTTTTACGAGATCGTTACGGCGGTGGTAGTGAATTCAGATGAACCTGTACGGTTGCGTCTTACGGTAGCTGTTTGAGAAAGAAAAAGAGAGATGGAGGGATATAGAAAGTGAGAGCTAGCGAGAGGGGAGAGAGTGAGCTAGAGAGTGAGCGTCAGAGTGAGTGTCATATAGAGAGAAATCCATGGAAACTGAGAGAAACATTGGCAGAGAGATACATACCAAGTGACTGAAGAAAGAAAGAAGGAGAGAGCGAGAGATCAGAGAGAGGAGAGAGAGTGACGGAGCAAACGACAAACGAAAGAGTGGCAGAGAAATACCTAGGATGGATTTTGCTTTGAATGTTCATTTCTTCTGTGACGTAATAAGCAAATTTTTAGTTTTTCGAAAAAACACTCGATTACTAATTAAGTAATAATGAAATTTCAAGCATTACGTAGTTGAAAGTAGTACAAAAAACAGCCAAAACTGCAGAGCATCTTTCATTGCAAGTTTTTTCCAAGCTAGAGCAATAACAAAAAACTTACCGCATGTATATAAGCAAAAACATATAATTTCTACCCAAAATCAGCTGCCAAAATTACTAATCTGACGATGAAAGGCCAATACGTCACCACCAACAAAGAGACTGGGTCCAAGAGATTAACTCTTCTTTCTTTCATGTTGTAATATCCGCTCCAAGAATGGCTCGCACCTGTGCGTGTGGGACCCTTTCTGGGGCCCTTTTTTCCTTTTTTGGACGCCTTCCGGCCAAACACTGAGATGATCAAACAGTGGGAAGGTTGAAGGGGTGAAGCTCGCATTTTTCAGCCCTCCGACTTAATTATGGCGTTCCCGAGAATAAGGAAGCGCTCCCAGGAGATTTATGAGTAACGTAGAGAATTCCGGCGGCTAGCATCGAGCATTGTGTGGTGAGAAACGAGGATGGGGATGCAATACCGGAGTATCTTGAACTGAGAAAATACGATAGGCGTAGGCTTAGGTTTAGGCTTAGGCTTTGCGTCGACTCAGGCTTAGGCTTAAGCTTACAGCCTGTTAAACTTAGACATATGCTTCAGCTTTCGGGACATAGGGCAAGAACAAACTGAGAATTCGCTGAAGCATGCCTAATTTTGAATTTCTACACCCATTCTGAAAAATAGCGCGCCAATATGGGGTTGCGTACCTGGGAAAGCGTGAGGAATTTGAAAATTGAAATTGAAAATGATGAGGCTCGGGCAAATTGTGAATTGCTTCCTCCATTTTCTTCGTCTTCTTAGATGGTAGAAGAAACCTTCATTTTTAACCATATTTCCAAAGTTCTGATTTTTGGATTTTTATCTTTTGTCAGCTGTGTAGAAACCATGTGCTAAACTCTGCAAATAATTACTCTCCAAGAACTACAACCTCTTCTGCAGCTCTCCGGACAAAACTCCGCTAATATTCAGTATTTAGCAGATTTCAACAGCCGAGGGGCGTGATTGTTTGGAGGTTGTGTATGCAGCAGTAGGCGTAAAACCCATTTGCGGGCAACGGTACGCCTCGGTCAGCTCACCAGAGATCTGAAGAACCTTTGCTCAGAAGTCAGAAGTTGATAGAAGTCCTGAATTCCAGAAGCAATGGCGGAGCTGGATGGAGCGGTTAGTTTGATTTGCATATATGGATTCATCAAGATTGATTTTTGCGCCTTAATGATACCTTCAGAGGCCAGATTGAGTAGATCGAACGTTCTAATGAAAGTTTCTAATTTGAAGTTCGAGGAATTTTCATCGGAATCTCTGCTACTCTTTCTCGCTCTCTCTCGCTGACTCTCACTCTCTCTTGCTCACTCTCTCGCTCTCTCTAACTCTTCCTTTCTCTCCTTTCCAGAACTTCCAAAAAAGCCCCACGTTTCTTCAGTTGTTTTCCAAGAATAAATCTACACTCCCCAGGTTTAGCAACACCACATTTCACTTAACGGTGTCACCGGCTGGGCGCAGTGAAATTAGTTGGGGAGGCCGATGGCGGACTCCATCGTCAAATCCACTAAATCTGTATGTGAGGCTGTGTTTGTTACGGGAATGGCCCTGCCGCAGCCGAAAATATGTTTTCAGCTGAGTTCCGCTGAGGTTTTTCCGGGAACCTGAGAGTTTTGCTATTTTTAAACTATGCTTTTTCCTTGTTTTAAGATTGATTCCAAAAATCGGGCGCGTTTCGTGTAACAATAGGTTTTTCTACGGAAATTCTTGCAGTCTGTAAGTGAAAGAAGTAGCAGGCACGCTAGCAAAAATATAAGGTAAAGGGGCAACTAGCAATGATAATTTGTGGAAAAGGAGCGCCAGCAGAGGTTTTTTGAGAAGAACAATGCCAGGTATTTTCTGCAAACCGCAGACCAACTTCAGGTACAACCCAAGATTTACACCCTCGTAAAGCCAAAACAACCAATTCTGGGACTTACTCTTCTGGTTCTTTGCAGACCCTCTGGTCCCTGATTTCGTCTATGGGTACCTTGTGGAAATTTTCTGATTAAAAGCTAATTTCTCCGTTTGCTCTGGATTACGGAACTTAATAAAATTTACTCGGCGGGGCTGCAATTCCGGCTAGGGCGGTCGGGATGGACGTCAATACTTGCGAGATCGACTTCCGCTATTTAGGAAGTTTTGGGGGCCCAATTGCAGTTTGTGATACTTCTCTTAACTGGGTTATGGTCTATTAATGCGCAAGAATTTGCAAGATTTTCCAAACTTTTACGCTATGAAATTCTATCTTTTGACAAGTCAAACCATACCTTTCAGTTAATGGAAGGCGATGATCAACTCGCCATCCGCTTCATCCTATACACAATCATCGGAGTGGCCGTCATATTTTTCAACATCCTCTCTCTGGTTGTCTTTTTTGCACACAGAGATGCTTCCCGCTTCACGTTATACCAATTTTTATGTTTAGCAGAACTTGTAAGCCGTTATTTTCCATTTCCAAGAACCAATCGCTAAACCCAGATGAACGGCTTCAACTTCGCGATCACGGGTTGTTTCCGATATCTCGTGCTCTCGGCTGAGGAAATTCGGTTGCCAATGACATCTACAGATTGTCTATTTACGACCCCGTGGCTGATTATAATGCTTATTGGAGGTGGGATTTCACATGTTTTTGGTTCGTTTTGCATGACGTAAGAGGAAGTTCAACGTCAACTAGAAAGAGAGAGAGTGAGGGAGCGAGAGAGAGAGAGAGAGAGAGAGAGAGAGAGGGAGAGAGGAGAAAGAGCGCTAGAGAACGGGATGGAGAGCCTTCTTACATCCTCCCGTCTGTCTTTAAAGCGTTTTTGGAACGTTTTCGACGTGCACCATTTATAATTCATGAGTCTTTGGAACCAAAAAGCCGTTGTGGCTCAAGAATGGAAGTGCAAGAATCGCTTGAAAAGGAAACTAGACATAGACCTGCATAAACAGAAAAAAAAATATCAATTTTGTTTCAGAAACATACCCTGCTGCGATGACACTCGTAATATCACTCGAGAGGTTATTTGCTGTTACGTGTATGGCCAAATTCCGGGTGTGGAAGAATAGCCACAAGTTGATTATGGTGGTACTAGCGACACTGTTTCCATTGGTAGGTTTAATTCTTAGGCTTAGGCTTAGGCGTATGCTTAGAGCTAGTAGTGTAACTAGCTAGCCTGAGCTTGGGCTTTTACGTCACCACACATTTCAGCTCATGCTCACCTCAGCGGTCATTTTGGTTCTGGTTGCTCCACAGCTGAATGCCAATCGAATGTGCGGGACGACTAGCGCGTAAGAATACTGTAGATTCATCATTAGCTCTGTTTTAGGATCAACAAGTACTACGGGCTCGTCCAAAATACGATGTCGGTTGCGTTGTACTTCTTAGGCTTTGCCGTGTCTTTATACGTCAACAATACGATACCTTCAAAACGGGTAGGTTGTTTTGCTGGCTTGCCTTTAAGCACTGAAACCTCGCCTTTATCTTAAAAACTGTTAATGGAGCCTATCATATCGTTTTCTCTAGTCCTGCACCCGCCAAGAAATCCGGCAACTGAAGACGATGATTGCCATCTCGTCACTATCGCTGTGTTTCGTCGCCCTTCCGAATTGTTTGCTGATAGAGAACAGCTGGGGCCCGATTCAATTTTCCGACCTGGTCCAGGGTGAGTTAAACGGAGCTTATATTATTAAATTACATGACATTACAATCCGTTGAGGCTATAATTTCATCAATCGGGCTAAAAAGTTCATTGTAGTCAAATCTCAGCCTAAAACGCGCTTTTGGACCCCCAGAAAGAAAGTTGAAGGGATCCGGCAGGATTTCGAAAGTTCGATCGTCAAAATCTCTAGTCTAAAGTGCGCTACCTGGGGCCCTATAGTTGTTTTAAAGAGACGTAGAAGGCTGAAAACTGCGGGAAAATGAATTTTTAGTGGGAAAAAACCATATTAAACTTTGAGTTATCTAAATTACTCTATATTCACGTTTAGGTATCGCCTATTCTCTCTACGGCATCCAATCCGGCCTATATTTCTTTGTATTCCTCTTCTTCCGACCCGAGTTTCGTGCCAGCGCCAGACGGATATTAATGCTTCAAACAGCTACAACAGACACGAGTGCTCCAGCGACGAATGTTAATGGCGGAAAACCGTCTATCAAGGTTGGAAGCTTCTTGATCTCTGATAAAGCGTTTTGGCTTTAGGCTGTAATGCCGGTAATAATGTCATCAAGAAGACGGGTATCGCAAATTCCGGATTCTGTGCGACATTCCGTTTGTCATTCTTCCTCCGAAAAAGAGAGGAGGTCACATTAGTGTGTATTTGATAAAGATTTATTGAATTTTGCGTGAATCTGACGCCGAAAATTCTTGTATTTCTCTCTCTCTCTTCTCTCTCTCTCTCTCTCTCTCTCTCTCTCTCTCTCTCTCGCTCTTTCTTTCTCTCCCTGTGACGAAGGCAGCACAAGGTCCATTTTGCCCTATTTTTTAAAGATGAAGCAGCTTTCAACAGCTAGCCTGAATGACACTAATTAGCAAGGAAAACAATTTCTAGCAAAGGATTGAAAAACGAAAACAACAGATATCCGCAGCTAAAAGCCGGACCTCCATGATAATTGTCCAGAATTTGGTTCAAGCCAAGGCCATCTCCCCCCTTCCGTACTGATCCTTGCAACGATTACGTCTTACTCGCTCTCTCTTTTTTTTCTCTCTCTCTTCCTCTGACGCTTATCCGAAAGTTTACGACTCATTTTCGAATCGGAAGTCCGGGGCTGCGGCCAAACAAAGGGAGATTCCGATTAGGTCAGCTGATTAGTCAGGCTTCTAGGCGTAATGTTTAAGGAAACACAATTCGGATTTATTACTTTTTATTTGCACAATTTGGTTAAAGCTGAACTTCGCTTTGAAGGACGTGACATTTCCATGCCCACCCCCCCCCCCATCCATTCAAGCTTTTTTGTAGACGCCTAGCTTTCGAGGAACGCCTCCGGCCGCCTTGCAACATTTCAAGGGTACTTCCGGGGAACTTTTGCTACCTGTGGGAAAACTGGAGGAGTTTGGGAGGTTTTGTAAATAGTGGTCTGCTGCTTTTTTGGGTTACAAGTTTTTAGATAGTTTAAAATATAAGTTTTTTTTATAGCCACGTCCACTTTTGCCTCTACAAGCGCTGAGAAACGCAACAGAACACCGAGAAATTTGTATGTAAATTGAAAGCGGGCCGCCTAACTTTAAATTAGTGGTTTCAAAGGTTCAGGTACCTCAAACATAATTTTTAGCCACTGTGACGATAGCTCTCAACTAGGAAAAGCCACTCGAAGTTTGCATACGTTTTCTTTTACGCTAAAAATGGCATACTTAAGGCACTTGACTCCATTTAACGTGACAAGCTTCAAAAACATCGTCTCGAAACCGAGAAACATGCAAATGATCGCCACCAACAATCAAAGGGGTTGATCCGCCCGAGGAATGCGAAGGCCCACAAGGCTGACCCCTATGCGGATTACACCCCAACGCGTGAAAAGAGGTTGAGTCTTTGTGTGTGTGAGTGTGTATGTCTGTGTCTGTGGTTTGACGGGCCGATCGGTGTCATTTGGAAAATATGTGCCCAGATCCGGGCCGCTGGCCGGTGGTCATTCAAAAATCGGACGGACTGTTGGCTTTTGGTTGTTTTCCGGCAGCATTTTAGCCAGTTCTTGCCAAATTTTGGCCATCTTGATGCTTCTGCCTTCTTATTTTCCCTTTCGCCAAACTGAAACTATGTCGTTTTTGAAAGTTAAATAATGCTTTAGGAAAAAATTTGATTTTCGTTAACCTCAGGTAAAGTTTTAGGTTTATGCTTTGGCTTAGGCTGATGCTGAGGCTTAGGCTTGGGCTTATGCTTAGGCTTGGGCTTAGACTTGGGCTTAGGCTTAGGCTCGGGCTTAGGCTTAGGCTTAGGTTAGACTAGGCTCAGGGCGTAGGCTTGGCTTAAGGTGGCTTGACTTTTGGCTTGGGCTTAAACTTGCATCTGCAAAAATCACTCTTTTTACATTTGTTGTTTTTATTTTTTGTACTTCCGGTGTAGCGTCATCCTTGCCTCCAATTTTGATGTATTTTCTCTCCGAGAATGCAAACATCGACATCCAGTTTCGTCATACCTACGTAATACAGTCCCCTCTCCAATCCATGATTCACAAAATCCTTGACCCAGCTACCTAAGGGAATCCATGACGCGGCCCTCCTCCTCAAGGAATATGCAAAAACCGGCGGCTGTTTCGGCCGGCCGGGGTGCTATGACTCACACCTAGCCACCGGCGGGGTGGTCACTCGAACAATCCCTCACCCACCCTACTCCCTTTCTAACGGCCAGCACATGCACTCATTTTCTCGTTTTCTGGTGCTCTCTCTCACTCACTCGCTCTCTCCAGGCCAGATTCTTTCTTCGCACCCCGGGCGCGCTCTCGAATTTTGAGGATTGTCGTAAGCTGACTCATTACCGTAGCCACAAATAGTGGGGGCCCGCCCTGAACTTTATTGCTTGTCGGTCCGCTCAGGTGGTCATTTTTGAGTGAGGGGCCGATGGGTCGTTATTTTTAGGGCTCGCGGGTCTGACGGAAGAATTTTCGAGCTTCTCAGTTGAATTATTCCTTCCGATACGTTTCGCTGTAAGGAGTAGTGTTGCGTAAGGTATGAACTTGTCTCTCTCTGTCCCTTAATCCTCTCTCTCGCTCTGTAGCTCCCTCTACAGCTCCCGATCCCACGCGCGCCTCTCGCCCTCGCTCTCGCTCATTCCCTCGCGCGCTCTCTCTCACTCCCTCTATCTCGCTCTTTCTCCCCCTCTCTCTCTCTCTCTTTATATCTCTCTCGCGCTCTTATTCTTTTGCATCCATCTACTCTTCTGAATTTTCAAGTTTCAAGGCCGACTTTTACACGACCAGACAATTTTCGGATCCAATCTGAACCCCATTAAAACCTCACGCGCCTTTCCGGCATCGCCCAAATCCGTGCTTTTCGAAAAAACCAAACCCTTCCGTCTCGCGGCCTGGCTCGTCATTGAGATGCGATTCCCTTGAAGACGACGTCCCATGACTAACGACCCCCAGGACGAATTGGGTATTATGTCGTCTTTGGACTGGCTGGGGGGAAGGATGGTCGCCATCTCGCCAATTTCGACTCGGATATTTGGGCGGCCATGACTGCTATTCTTAGAGATGGGCTGGGTTGCTCCTTTATCTGCGTTTCAAAAAGGCGGTGTGGCAAGGGAGTGTTTCGTTATTTTTGGGCTTCGGCTCAGTTTCGGCTTCGGCTTAGGATTAAGCTTAGGCCTAGGCTTAGACTTGGTCATGGGCTTTGCTTAGACTTTCCTTGGGTTTATGCCTAGGCTATATTTACTGCCTGTACTTACTTAGGCTTAGGCTTGTACTCAGGTATAGGCTTAGACTTAGGCTTAGGCTTAGGCCTAGACTAAGGCTTAGGCTTGCGCTTATGCTTGGGCTTATGCTTAGGCTTAGGTTTATGTTTAGGCTTAGGTGTTAGATTTAGGCTCAGACTCAATTTTGGATTAGGCTTAGACTTAGGCTTGAGTAGCCTGATTAGCATGAATCTAATTTGTTCACGTTTTTTTCAATTTTCCTTTGGGTGTCGTTTTCCATTCTGATCTTTGCCTTTCCGAGCAACAGTCCCCATCAAACTTCTGATTTCCCCTCCCTTCCTAATCCCAGCCTTGCAAAACTCGCAGAAAAATCCAAGAAACTCTCGAAAACAAAGTTCTTAGGTCCTCTGCCCTTCCGCTGCAGAACCGAATTCATAATCCGGATTGCTTTTTTGTGTGGCGTCGGCCAGTTGCGTCTGCCCACGTAGAGCCTATTCCGCTTTTTTGTTGCATCTCGGAGTGCCGTCTTCCCCCGACTTTCCCTCCGTCCTTATCTTCTTCTACTCCTCCCCTCCCTGTCATATAGGAGGCGTTCGTTGAAATGTTGTTGGCACCTTGAAATGGTCATTTTAAGGGGCAAGCCGAAGACGACACTGCGAAGTGATGTCGTCGGGCTGCACAATTTTGCTGTTGGCGCTCTGCAGCGCGGCGGTGATGGCCATGCATCGGCATAACCATATTCGGGTAAGTCGCTTTTTGAGCTATTTTTGCGATTTTTTTGGCTACATTATTCGCAAAGCGTTATGAGGGCCCTTCCGTAGACTTGACATTTTTGTCTTTTGTCCTCTTATTTTCTTTTCTATTTTGCTTCAAGTTTTTTCGTCATTTAGCGCTACGTGGATTTTTCTAGTCCCAGCCTGCTTCGCTTTTTGTAGTATTCTCTCATAATTCTACACTACAGTGACCAGAGCAGCATATTGAAACCGTTACTAAGCATATTCTAACGTATTTTCCTAGTTTTCGATAAAAAAAACACAATTTAGAATTTACACAGATTTTTTGCTACAGTAACCCACACGGCAACTTAAAACGGCTCGTATATAATAGTGCAGCGTAATTTCGCAGATTCTTACATCTATTTGTCATGTTTCGCTACCGTAATTTAGGTGCACTTTGGAAATGCGGCCTGAGTTAGGCTTATTCTACTCTTATTTTCCCTTTTGATCCAATATTTTATTCCCTAGTATACGTCACAACCATATGTAGTATCACGAAGATGAATTTTTGGGCTTATATTTCCGTTTGTCTTACGACAGAATTTGGCACACCGATATCCCACCCCTCTAATCCGTCCGCAACTTTCCTCTAGATCATAGCCAATCCCCCAAAAATTGCCCTCCAAGTTTTTGCCCATTCTCACTCCAGAATAGACGTGCAAAACCAAGGGAACGCCTTTCTCACAGACCAAATGTTTGCCGCTTTTTGCATTTCTCCATTTCTTCTCCATTTTGGGGTCCTGCAACGAAAAGGGCCCATGAAAGGGCCACGCCCCATCCATTATTACCAGCAATCCAGGATGACCCCGGGGAGGAGAGCAGTCCGAAAAGGCGCGAAATAAAAAAGGAGGGCTCGGGGAACGGGGAGGAGAAGGTGTCTGGGGCTCATTCTCGAATTTCCCACGGCTTCGTCAAGTGGTTGGTGCTTTTGGACGGGTGGCCCAGATTCTTGAGATGCGGCTCCTATTTACGGCTATAATTTCGTCGATGCCTTGCTGGGCGGGGGCGAAGAATGGGATTACTGTAAGTGGCGTGGCGGTATAAGAAGATATTTAAAGTTTTGATGACATAATCGCACCGTTTAATCATAAAATTCGGCGAACTAAATTTTGACATTTAGCTTATACCCACACTGAAATTCCGTTTTTAAAGGGGATGGGAAGACGAAATTTTGGGCTGCGGTTTTAAGCGCCTAATCGAATGGTGTTAATCTGGATTTACTTTTATTTTTGAACTTAGAAATTTTCGATTAGTACGCTTGCGAAACGTGACAGTGAAAGCAAATTCTGAGCCTATGTCTATTGTTAAAACGTCCACTGAATTTTTTAAACCTAGGTCACCAACCAGTATGAAATAGGTACTTTCAAAACGCTCAGAAACCAGCTTATGTTGCTTCCCATCAAAAATTACCGGTCTGCCAGTAGTGTGAAAATCATCGGCATAAAAATGTAGCAAAAACCTCTCCTTTTCGTCCCAATTTTCGAAAATCGTCAACCTGCTCCCCTACCCATGTCAAAACATGTGCTGACACAAGTTCCGGTACACAATGCGGTTGGTTGTAGGACATAAAGATAAGACCCTCCACTACGCAGCTGACTCCAGACGTCAGTAATTTTATAGCAAAGACGAAATTGACGGGGGACGAAGTAGAAATCATAGCGAACCATCGATTCAACCTTATATTTCAGATAGACCTGACAACCGCTGATTGTCTGTATGCTGACACCACCGAGCCGATCTCCATCCAGTTCTTCGTGCTCGAAGGCCGGGAGGTGATCGAGAAGTCCGAGAAGTTCCACCTGACGAACAAGGGAGATTTGATGGAACGGGCAAAGACGCGCACTTTCCATATTCACAAGAGTTCCGGGTATTGTCGTGAGGTGAGTACGGAGCAAGCGTCGGTTCAACCACCTAAGCCTAAGCCCAAGCCTGAACTAAACGAAGCCCACTAATTCCAGAAGAAGCTCTGCTCCGAGCTCTCCTTCGTCGGACTATTCGTTGGAGACCGTGAGAGCAAGGAGATGGAATTCGACACCTGGAATGCCAACAATATCTCAGTGGCTTTCCACTTTGATCATCAGAAGCATGAGTAAGTTGGAAATGGCTCAAAAATATTCAAAAATTATTTAGTATAATGTTAATTAACTTACTCATTTACACGTTTAGGTACAACTTCGACTTCAGCACCGACGGGGAATGCGTGCGTCCACTCCACTTCTGGTCTCCGGAATTCTGGCACAGGTGAAACACGATTTTTCTCTTTCTCTGTCTCTCTCTACTCTCTCTTTCTCTTTCTCTCTCTCTCTCTCTCTCTCTCTCTCTCTCTCTATCCCTCTAACTCCCTCTTTCAGATACGGCCCGGAACAAGAATTCGAAGAACGTTCCGACGAGTACGCCCTCGGCGACAAGGTCTTCAACCCGACCTACATCTTTTTCTGAGCTGGATTTTCCGCGTCTCAGCTTTTGCTAGCTTTTGCAGAAGCGGCTTGGTATCCTGGCTTTAACCTTAATAACTTTTTGCTAACTTTCTCTGCGCTCTCCACCAAATTCTAGTCATCGGCATCGGCTGTCTCTGTCTCCGCTAACTACGTGTACCCCACATCGGCACAATCTCTATCCCAATTCTCTCCCTGGCTTTGGTATCCTTTTTTAATGCTATGGTGCTACCCGAGGATAATAAATATGGTTGTTGGATTTTGTACTGACAATAGAAAGAGAAGGAGAGAGACAGAGACAGAGACAGAGACAGAGACGGAGACGGAGACAACAGGAGATGGCGTTAGAAAGTGAGAGAGAGCGAGGCGAGCGAGAGAGAGCGAGACGAGAGGGAGCGAGACGAGAGAGCGAGAGAGAGAGCGAGAGAGAGAAAGCGAGGGAGAGCGAGAGAGAGACAAAAAGAGAGACAAAGAGAGAGAGAGAGAGAGAGAGAGAGAGAGAGAGAGCGAGGGTTAGGGAAAACAGGAGCTCAAATTAGCATTTCCCAGCACCTAGTAAAAAACCCCAATCGGCCCACGTTGTGTCTTATCTTGATTTTACGCTGCTCGGCCGGGCCTGGCGAAAAAGGCGAGCAGAAAAAGCGCTGATTCAAATTTAGGCATCGGCGTGAGTTTTTCGTGCATTCAAATGTGTTCTTGATTCTCCTTTTATGACGTTAATTAACTATACTTTTCAAATGAAAGTTTTGGAAGTATTTAAAGCGTAGGCGTCGAAGCGTAACTTTTTGCGGCGTATGTGCTTAAAAATTATTCTGCGCGCGTACAAACTTAGTTTTATGCGTATCTTACGCATTCAGACCTTGCGGTTTACTACCACCCTGCAACTCGTCCAAATATTTGATTGATGGCTTTTTGGAACACTGCCCGAACCCCACTGGGCCAAGCTGCGAATGGGGGGAACCTCTTTGCAGCCGGTATCGCCCGAACAGCCGCCCCTCCAATCTCTCGTGATCACCCACAACCTCTGGGCCTCCGGACCTCGTTTTCCGCGTGCTCGTCGTGCAACTTGGCGAGCTTGTTGGCCTTGTAAGACTATCGTTAAACTTTGTTTCTCTTAAAAATTACTTCAAAAATCTTTGGGACCCTTCGCATGAGTTTTTACCGCTTTCGCCTTACGAAATTCTTTGTAATTTTGACTTTCTTGAATGAAAGAATTCTCGTTTTAATTTCATGGTATTTAAAAGGAAAGCTTAATTATGATATTCTTTCAGATCAATTCGCAAAATTCGTGGTTCCCAGGGCGGACTTTTTGATAACGGGCCGTCGACATCAACGGAGTGGCTGTGTAAAAAACATCAGCATACCGCTCCTCGACTCTTCATTCGAAATATATTTGTCGCTAACGTCTAGAGTGGGATGACGGAACCAACGGTAAGTCAAATATAAGCTTAGGCCCGTGTTAGAGACAATTTCACTTTGTCAATGGCACTTGTGTTACCTATGGCAAGCTAACCGAGACTTATTAGCTTTATTAATTAACCAAAGCATCGGCCTTATTAATTCAGAACTTTAAATAACTTTATTACCCCGTATTTTAGTACGCCACTGCCGGATATATCGTCCCGCCTCCACCTTGCGAGGGCTTTTTGTGCTATTATGAATGTAAGTTTTTCGATCCATATTGGTAATGATAATCGGGTTAGGCTTGAGCTTAGGCTTAGGCTTTGGCTTAGGCTTAACCGTAAGCGTAGCCCAAGGCTTTAGCTTTATAGCCATTGTCGATAAACCACGTTACCTGGGCTTTATTAGTAAGATCGATCAATCAATAATACTATCCTGCCGGACGTCTCTGACCAATCTTGGCGAAAAAATTGTCGGCTAGCGGGGCGCTCTCACCCGAAAACTGTTGTTATTTCCGCGGCAAAAGGCCATCCCCTCCTCGGCTTCTCATACATATAGGGCATCGATTTGCTAGTAGCTGACTGTGTCCTGCGAGTTTTGAGGAGTGTAAACCTGTATTTATGGATTCAGCTGGACAAGACTACTTTGCTTCGTCCGTCTTTTGGAAGCTGATCATCTCACTGTCGATAAGTGGGTTCTTGATAAAGTAGAGAGAGGGGTAGAGAGAGGGAGAGAGAGAGAGAGAGAGAAAGCAAGATAGAGAGGGGAAACTATCTATTATTTTTCAGTCTCCGGCATCATCCTAATAATTTGCATCGTCATGATCGTTACGAATTGCAAGCGGAAAAGCAAACCAACGAAGGTGGAGGTCGAGTAAGTATTTTTTTCCATTGTCTAAGTTTTTCCTCATCCTGCAGAATTACGGAGCGTACCGTTCGGCGCCATAAGCCGCGTGCATAAAGCTCAAAAACGTAGGCTTCACAGAAATTGCGCTGCACTCATTTTTGCTTCTAGAACGCTTTAGAAAAGCTACCTTGCTTTGCAATTGTCAGCTTTTAAGATATTTTCCGCTATTTTTTTCTGGCGGTAAAGAGACCTGTAAGGCCGGAAAAAGGGTTTTCTGAATTTTGGTGGTGATTCGTTTTTACAAAATTTTTTAGAGACGGCGTATAAGAGGTATGAATTACTAGATAAAGTATGTGTGTTGTCATATTTTTGAAATTTCCTGAAGCCTTCAAGCAGGGGTTTAAATGGACCTAGAAAAACTAAGTAAAAGTTAAAAGTTAAAGTTAAAAACATAAGTTAAAAACGATAATTTTGCAGTTTGCAAGCAACAATTTACCCAAAAGATCGCAGAAATAACCAATTTAAATTAATTAAAATTAGTGTAACTTCCAGACTCCCATTACCCTCTTAATCGCTTCCGCCTCTTTCCGCTTCCCCCACCGGAACCACAAACCATGCTAACGAGACATATTTAGTTCCCGACGACTGCTGTTGCCCCCTCCACCGGTTGGGCCTCCTCCGGCGAAAGTGTCCCCAATAATGGCTTCTTCTCTCCCTCCAAAGGCTGCTCCAGAGGAGGTCTCTTCCATTTAGATGCCCTCCTCTTCATTCTTTCCTTTGGCTGGTCCCCGCTAACCCACTTCCTCTTCAACTTTTTCTCATTTTCCTCGATTCTTTGTGTGGCTGCCTACGTGTCGGCGCTGTTTTTTGATGCGTATTGTGGTGAGGGGGTGTCTGGTGGGGTTTAGTTTTTCGACAACGGTTAAACATATGAAAAAGTGACTTTAGAGGACGTGATAAAGGATGAAACTTTCGATGAATGTGAATGGTATGATAAAGCTGGCTGGCTGGCTAAGGGTTGGGCTGACTTGAGGCATAGGCTTAGGCTTAGGCTTAGGCTTAGGCTTAGGCTTAGACTGAGGCTTAGGTTCAGGCCTAGGCTGAGGCTTAGGCTTAGGCTTGCGGCACTTTTTGCATTGCTTTCCTTTATTGAAAAAAACGATGCCACTCACACCCCTTCATTTCTCCGATCACGTCTAATCTTCGCGCTTTTTTCAATCGACCCATGAAGCTTTGATTTCCTTGCTACGAGTGTCTTTTCATTGTTTATCATATTCCTCATCATCGCCTCCTTCCTCTCTTGGTTCTTGAATGTACTTTGTATCTCTTCGGAATCCTACTTGTGCCCTCCTTTTTTGCTCATTCCCAAATTCTCGTCTATTTTTTGTGTGCCTATCTATTTCGCATACATAAATCATTGAAGTACACGTGTTTATATAGCCGAACACGCCACTCGCTTGTTATTTTTTCTGGCCCTTTCGAAAAAGGGGCAAAGGGTCCGTCCGTCTCAAATTTTCAAGCGGCATTAGGGGAGAAGGAGGGCGAGGGGGGGCCGTGAGTGGGCCAACGGCCAATTTTGGGCACTCGAGACGGCGCATTCTACTTTTGAATTTGTTTCAGCTATTTCGGCAGGGGTCCTCGAGTTTTTATCTCATCGTTTTCACCAGATGCCAGCAAATATTATAAAGAATATGGTAACCTTAAAAATGTTCTTAGGTAGTCTTTCCTTTTCAAAAAAATTCAACCGCTTACCTGAAACCGAAAAGCAGCGGTCCCCCGGTGCATTTCGGGGCTTTCGGGCCATCTATTACCTCGGCCCCGGGGGGAGCCATAGTCGGCTTCTCCCTCCTAGACGACCCTATTTTATTCCTGTTCCGCTGCGTTCCCTTTTGCTAGTCTAAATTTGTCGATCATGGCCTAAATAAGCTAGCTTCTTGAAAAAACCGCTTCTCTCACTCATGAAAACAGAGGAAAATTCTGTCGAGGGTCTGGCTTAGGCTTAGGCTTAGGCTTAGGCTTAGGCTTAGGCTTAGGCTTAGGCTTAGGCTTAGGCTTAGGCTTAGGCTTAGGCTTAGGCTTAGGCTCAGGCTTAGGCTTAGGCTTAGGCTTAGGCTTAGGCTTAGGCTTAGGCTTAGGCTTAGGCTTAGGCTTAGGCTTAGGCTTAGGCTTAGGCCTAGGCTTAGGCTTAGGCTTAGGCTTAGGCTTAGGCTTAGGCTTAGGCTTAGGCTTAGGCTTAGGCTTAGGCTTAGGCTTAGGCTTAGGCTTAGGCTTAGGCTTAGGCTTAGGCTTAGGCTTAGGCTTAGGCTTAGGCTTAGGCTTGGGAGGGAGCATTAGAAATTTCTTTTTTTTATGTCTGATGAGTGGTCCAGGCGAGTGGCGAGTGGGCCGCAAGGACGACACCCTGAAATTCCTCTAAAAGGTCACCCCCAAAAAAGATTGAGTGCATTTCTCCCCAGTCCCGTCATTGAAAATCCATTTTAAACTGGTCGGGCGACCGGAATTTCCGTTGGTTGGTCTCTCCAGATATCTAATGGATGGCTCGGATGGGGCGGCTTTCGTCAATTACGACCCACCGGCGGCTAGCCATACGCCCCAGGCCTTTGCGGGCTTTTTGTTTGATTGGAATTGGAGGCATGGGGAGTGCAGAAGTTCTGGAGACCATTTTGGACCCGGGGTCATTCTTATTTACTTCCGGTTGGGACTGGTATGGCTCAAATTGGAGGTAAAACTTGATCGTAGTAAGGTGGAGGTGGCAAAATGACTTTTAGCGTGACAATCAACCCTGGTAGAGCACGTTAAAGTCGGTTTCCGCTCTGTTTGTGGTGGGTATTAAAGGGAGGGTGACAGCACACCAATTGCTACTTTTTTGCTTGCTTGCCTAGACTAAATTGTTTTTCCGGTTGCAGGTCTGGAGCCCTAAACAATAGCCCTTTTCTTGTCGTGATTCAGCCAAATGGAAGTTATGTTTTGCGGTATAGCTTGTATTCTGGATTATCTCAACCTTCTAGAGCCAGCAAAAGTTGAAAAAGACTTGTAATAACTATTATTTAGGTAGCTGATATTCAGCTCCAACAAAACGGCTACTTTACTACGTCCATGTTGTTGCAATCCAAATTTTAAGCGGAAGCCTGCCCCAAGTCTAAGCCTGAGTCGAAGCCTAAGCCTAAGCCAAACCGGGGACCACTCCTAAGCCTAACCCTAAGCCCAGAACTGATCTTCAGCAATTTTCCACGATTTTTGACCCATCAACCCACCCCAGCCGTGACTTGATTAATGGGCCAAACCCAGACATTCTTTTCAGGGTCCAAAAGGACAACGCCAAGGAGGGTTTAGTGTCTAAAGGATCGGCACTTTCGCAGAGAAAAGCGCTTACCCCCAAATTTTGAGCGTCGAATGAACACGGGCGTCAGCTGGTGGGGGCCCACCACCACTCCACGGGCTCAACGAGACTCTTTTCGCATTTTGTCGTCGTCGTCGGCCTCGGCCCGGGGCTTGGCCATAGGTTTTTCGGTCTATTGAGCCCCGCCACACCTCCAGCGGCGTTTTTTGTCGACTAGGTGAAAGACCAGTATTGATAAAAAAGAATGAGCTAACTACTTTTTTAGGTTAATCCTTGAGTATATTAACAAGCCTTCAAATTTCTTTCAATACTGCATTAAAGGGCTAGTTCAGCGAATAAAGTAAAAGAATTTCCGCGGCCAGGAGTCGACCATCTCCGCGTTTTTGTGTCTGCGCCTCTCTAATTTCGCCGCTATCTAATAGCTGTCGTAATGATGGACTGTTCAGGCGCGGTATGGCTATGTACATAGTTTCCCAAGGTACCAGCCCAAGCTCTAAAAGTTGAACTAGCCCTTTAAGGCCTAGAACTAGCTGAATAATGCAATTATTAATTGAGTACAACGTTTAATGGGGGTCCTGTTGCATGTGTTTTTGTCAATTATTCGGCCTCTAATTCCTTTAAAATCAGATACAATTTCTCTAATCGGTTCTGAAGTTATTACTACTTAGTTTGGCTATGGAAACTTAGGATGTTTCAAGATTTCGAGTTGGCCGCGACACGCAACGCGACAGCTGCCGTAATCGATTACGCTATGAAAAGAAAGTGTCGCGGAAACCACCTCATATATCCCTGCAAAGAAATTGGTAGCCATACGTTGCGCCGGAAAGGCTTAAATTTGCTTTAATTCAAATTGTTAATTTGATTGTCTAACCTTTCGGCCGAATCGATACCCTAAACTTGGTTTCTATCATGATAAATCGGAAAAATTGCTCGTTTCTGTATCTGAGATTCGTAGTACGACCCAATTAAATCTTTTCTACCTGATAGCAGATTCTACTTCCCCTCCGTAGCTAAGGTCCAGTGTAATCTAGTGCTGTAATCCGTTCAATAATTTTTTTGAAACAAACCGTACTTTGCAAATACCCAATTCCTCCTCCTTGGCTTTCCGCATCGATGAAGCCGAGGTTTTCCCCCGGCTTCACCCCCTTGGCGGCGTTGCACCCCCCAGTTACCTCACCCGCTTCAGTTAACATCCTAAAAAGTGACTCGAAATCCCGGCGGCTACCCTGCTGAGCGGCCCGGGGAAATGCTCGGAATGAACGTTTCCGGGGGGTTGCGCGATTTTTGCTTCGTCGTCGCACTTTGCGTATGATTTGGGAGATTATGCTCATTTTGGGGTGGGATGAAGAATTTAGAAGATCTAAAAATATCGAATTTTGGTTGTCTCACTCTCCCTCCTCTCTCCCTCTCGCTTAAAATAACACCAACAAGTTTACGTATTTTTAAAATAAGCGCGCCATATTTGTCTAAATTTAGTAAACTTTTTCTACTTCCCAAAACACACAAAAGCAGCGCCGAACTGCTGTAAAGTCAGCCCAGGAACCCGATGTGACGATTTGATTTTATAGGCCCCTGGGCCACTTGCGTCCCGGAACTTTTCTTTTCGGGTGCATGGGGTGCATCCGGCGGCTGCTGGCAGCTATTATCATTTTTTGTTCTCTCTCTCTCTCTCTCTCTCTGTCTCTCTCTCGCTCTCTCTCTCTCGCTCTATTTTTATTGTTTTCTTTTCCACGTGCAGAAGAAAGAGAAATTACTCGCTCCATCCAACAGGTGAAATCCACGCCAGATGTACCCGGGACGGTGACCAACACCTTAATGGATCCGGTGTTTGCCGTCTGTCTGCTTGGCCTCTGGATTGTGACAGTTTTTGCGGGTAAGGAATTCTTGGTTTAATTTGAATATTACCTTGCGGTAGTACGATAGATACCTATATTTTCTCTTACTTAGGACAAAAACCGGTCGAGTATGACATCTCGGAGTATATTTTGCGGAACTACAACTCCGACTTGATCCCCAGAAAAACGCATAACTCGACGGTCAACGTTCAGATGAGCATGCAACTGTATCAAATTGTTGAAGTGGTACGTTAATTTATATATAGCTTTAAGCATGTTTTTAGAACGAGCCTCAACAATACATGCTGCTCAATTCCTGGGTGATCGAGGTATCGGATTATTACTTTTTAAAGGTTACCCTCAAACTTTAGCGATGGACAGACCACATGCTCGATTGGGACCCGGGTCGCTTCGAGAATGTATCTGAAATTATGATACCTCACCATAAGCTCTGGTTACCTGATACAACATTGTATAATTCGTAAGTTACGTACTCGAGGTACGTACCAGATGTTTAGACTAACCATGAACCACGCGGAGACGAAACGGCTTATGAATGTGCAGCTGACGACCACGAATGGCAGTGGAGCAAATGTCAAGTTTTTGTACCCGACGATGTACAAGTTCAGCTGTAACTTGAACGTCAAGTAAGTGAAGGAGAGGGAAAGAGAGAGAGAGAGAAATAGGGATAAGAATACCAAAACTATTCAATAAACCATTTCAGAGCTTTCCCCTTCGACGTCCAAGAGTGTAGAATGATCCTCGGGAGCTGGACTTTTGACAACACCTACATCGACTATTTCCCGAGAAAACCATTCGTTGGAACAGCAAATTTTCTGAAGAATGAGGAATGGGAAGTGTTAGGAACTTTTGGTAAGTCTGAATTACAAGATTAACCTAAATCGCTTTTCTAGGCTATCGCGAGGAAGTCAAATATTCTTGCTGCCCAAATAACTACACCTTACTCCACTATATGATCCACATTCGAAGAAAACCGCTCTACTACGTGGTGAATCTGATTATACCAACTGGTGTGATCACCCTCATCTCGATCGTTGGATTCTTTACCTCGTCGTCGATTAACGATATTCGGGAAGAGAAGATTACTCTGGGGATCACCACTCTTTTGTCGATGTCTATTCTAATTTTAATGGTATCAGATAAAATGCCGTCGACCTCTTCGTTTATCCCATTGATAGGTAGGCTTTTAAAAAGGTACCGCTCGATACCAATGGATATAAAGAAACGCTACACATTGAAAAAAAAATCGTAAAACAAGCAATTTTCAGGCTGGTTCTATACCTTCATGATCGGGTTAATCTCTACAGCTACACTCGGCTCTTCGATGGTCATCTACGTACAGAAAAAGGCATGACCGGACCTGAAACAAAGATTTTCTCTTTTCTAGGGCTTAAGCGGAAACTCCCCTTCAAAATGGTGGGCCAAGTGGTCAAGGCGGATTGGCAAGCTGCTCTGGGTCGAGATGCCCCTCGTCATGAAAGAGGCTTATGCTAGAAAGGCGGCCGTGAGTGGTGCGTTGCCAAAAAAAACAACTCTTTTAGGAGGATCGTCAGAAAAACGGATATGGTCCTCGGAAGCAGAGCGTTTGGCAGAAGATCATGACTAGGTGGGTCTCATTGTAACACATGACCGAAAAAAAAAAATAATCTAGAGCCTCTTCCTCTTCAAAACTCGCGGTGAACAATCGGAATAGTCCTTCCGGTTCGATAGCGGAGAGCTTATTGCAGGATAATAAGGATTCGAAGAGTTGTAAGTCATTCAATGAGGCTTCTGCTTTTGTCTCTGAGTAAGCAGGTTAAAGCTTTCGACAAGCAGGAGGTGAAAGTATCAGAACGTTTTAGTAATGGATTTGAGCACCGTCAGTTGTCCGGACTACAATAATTACGCCATGGATAGTCCGAGAAGAAGAATTCTCGATCCGTTGAGACGACCTGCGCCAACTCTCAAAGTTCCTAGAGAAGATGAGAACGAGAC
Source organism: Mesorhabditis spiculigera (assembly GCA_958295435.1). Taxonomy (NCBI): domain Eukaryota; kingdom Metazoa; phylum Nematoda; class Chromadorea; order Rhabditida; family Rhabditidae; genus Mesorhabditis; species Mesorhabditis spiculigera. The sequence continues at coordinate 393,266 of CATQJA010001331.1, forward strand.
AATGATGATACCACCACTACCTTTGGAAGGACGTAAGTTCCAAGAAGCCTTACTTACTTTACTATTATTCTCGATCTATGAAACAATATAATTTATGTTTTAGTAGTCAGCTCTCGCTCCATCGAAACCCGAAACATCGGTCAATTGGAATACGACTACTTGGCGGCCGTTGTCGAGCGGGTTCTCCTACTTGTCTTTGGTTTCCTCTTCCTGATCATGAGTTTTGGTATTAATCTTATTGGCTGGTACTTCTGGTATATGCACGGCTTTGGGTACGACTTTTACAAGATCGACACCACTGAAGGCTCATAATTTCTATTTTTCGAGTTTTTGCTTTTACTTTGGAAGTTCGGGAGAATTCGGGTTTTTTACTATGCAATTGAAAGCAAAACGCTTAAAATTTGCCCTAATTATCCCGAACTATATTCCCTTTCCTTTCCGGTTCTTCCTCCCTGTGCCATCTGATACTTACGGGTTGCCTGAACAAGATTTGATCACAATTCCTAACAACTCTAGGAACACCAATCAGATCTCGTCCGTTTTTGATGTTGAATAAAGCTTTTGTGATATATTTTTGATGTATACACATCAGTAAAACAAAGTTTTACATTAAACTAACTTAAAAAGTTAGTACGGGTCAGCCTGGGTCCCGTGGCGATACTCTGAACATGGTAACCCTGCGCCCCTTTGGCCCTCTCCCTGCTCCACTCTCATTAGGCCATCTAATCTACCACTGCCTCTAAAATATTTCCTTTTTTAAAATGTCTAATGAAGCGGATTATGACATGTGTATTACTACCGACTTAACCATTGAAATTGATGAGCCAACTACCACAATTGTTGAAAGTTTTGAGGCGGTTTGTCGTGTTTTTTGGTACCGAAATTTCAAATTGAAACTTTAGATATCAGTTGGCAAGACACTACCCAAGATAGGCCCTCCAAAAAGTAGAGACGAAGCCCTTGCTCTATGTAAAATTGGTGAAGATGTGGTGATGGATGATTTGCCGAAGAATATGAAGTGGGTTTTCACTGCTCCTACCCAAAATAACAAATTTTTCAGGGAAGATCTTTGCTCCCATCTTAATCTACCCTCATATGGGACTAGTTTACGTAATTGGGAAACTGTTGCCGCAAAGTTGGGAGGGAATTTGGATTTTATAATGGTAAGGCTAGACCGGAAATCGCTTGACTTTAAGTTTCATCTTAGGGCCTTCGCGCGCTCAAAGATCCGACTTTGGAGCTGATCACACGCTACAGAAACTTTAAAGTGAATGTGTTCTTGGAGGCTGTCGCTGCTGCAGGGAGGATAGATACACTGGTTTCTATGAGAAAATATGCCAAACTTGCCATTCGACACGTTCAGCGGCCGTACCAGAACTTTCGTGAGTATTTGTCTGATTTTTGGCGTACTTCCCTTTAGAACCTACCTACAGCGGAGCGCCAACAGATTCAGCATGTAGTACGATGAGCTTTTATCCGGATTCATGTGGTGTGTGTTTTTTTTAAGAAGCGGAACCCATAGCTTACGAGTTTGCACTTGATTAACGATATTTTTAGTAATCCTCGTCACACATTACGAGGAAAGAAAACAATGGAACGTCGGGAATACAAAAAATTTATTCTAAACCTGAGGGACCGCTTAAATAAACTGTCTGGGGTAGAAATCGTCGACCTGGCCGACGTTGATACCTCAGAAAACTTCTCCTCTTCGATCAGTACTGTTTTTCAACGCGTAAGCTCTTCTGGCAGATAGCTATGCTCTTTTTCAGGCCAGACATATCATCGTTTGCTTAAATCAAACGTATTGTCGTTTATTGAGTGGCATGGATGTTGCAAGAGATGATTATGGGAGGGTGGGGTTAGTCATCAGACATAATGTTGAATTTAGGCTGTCCAGGCACTACACGAACTGACGAACAACGAATATACCAACAACGGCTCAAGGAATCGACGGTTTCGCCCTTTGATCATGGAGGTAGTACTTACGTTTCTTGTCTAGACAATATTTTTATGTTAGGAAATGGACCTCAAATCCTTGCCGATCGGTTGGATAACCGCTACCACCCATTTCCGGTGGGCGGATGATTTTATGAAGCTCGTTGATCGAGTGTCGCCGAAGGATCTACCTCTACAGACAATGTGATCAGAAAAAAATATGAAGGGTTTTAATATGTTGTATATTTTACCATTACGGGTCTCACATTGTGCTATGAAAAAATAATCAGGATAAAGATGCTATCTTTCTCTCTGAAGACATACCGTAAAAGCTCAACTAACGTTAACACATGTAAGGAGTATGATGTGTAGCTTCTCACCACGACATCAGGCTTCTAAAGCGCCTTTCCCTCAAAACGAACACCCCCTCTTTCCCACCATCCCTCATCCATTCACCGGTCAGCTTGACGAGCCCGTGAGCCGTCGGAATCCGCGAGGGGCTGTTTGTGCGAGCTCTCGAGGTGCCGTCTTCCGGACCATGTCCAGCCCGCCCTCGCACATTTCCGCTTTAGACGCGTTTTAGGGATGTATTAGTGGCTTTAGGAAACGTAGCCTTTGACACGTTAGCTCACTGTATCAATTTGTTAGGTTATTGTTAGAAAAAGTGGTTTTGTGGCTTATACTCTTTGAAAGAGTTGTGAAACTTTGCTATAGTTCTGTCGGAAGATCTCGAGAGTGTGCAAAAGCACGAGCGGAACATTTATAAATCTGTAAAGCTGAAGCTACCCGGATTTCTCACCGCCACTCCCAACTTTGGCGAGTCCCGGTGGTGGTCCTGTGGATCCACCCAGAACAATAGGGTCGTCCGCTGCATATTTGCTAGTCATTTAGCCCCCTCCCATCGGGTGGGCCCCCTACGGGCTCGTCCAGCACAAACAATCCCTAATAACTTCTTCCTCGTCGTCCAAGGGCCGTCTTCCAAGTTTGGAAACAAATTTCTTTTCAAAATGTTCCGTTTTTCCTACGCTCGCTTTTGGGCATAAAAGTAGCACAATTTTCTGCCAAAATCTCGATCATTTTGCATTTTTTGCGCTTCACAAGACTTGATTCTGGTTCGTTAGCGGGGGAAGGGGGCGTTTATCGATTGTATATGTTTTGATTCTATATTCACTAACGTTAACAGAGTGTCGAAAAATATCAAAAATTTATGTTCAATATATTTTCGAGCTAGAATTAAAATTCTTAGTATAATTTTTGATGCTCTTGCGAATCGCGATGATGTAGTCCCCAAAAAACAATGAAATATTGAAACATTTACTACATTAGGCTCCCCTGCTAAAAAACCAGAACCCATTTCGATTGTTCCGCTTTTTCCTATGCATAAAACTTTCTAAACCCACGTTTCGATTAGCCAAAAATGTTTCCTCTTTTTTTCGTGCCTCCTAACCCCCAGTTATCGCCCCGGAATATCCGCCCTATCAGCCCCTCACATCGATTTCATGCCAAAAACGGCTGGGTGCGGCTGTTTTTGGTGAACTCGGGCTGCACCGAGTCATCAATCGTATTTTATCAAATTTATCGTAAAGCCCCACCCTCCAGCAAAAATAGCTGTTTTCGTCTAGCAATGCAAATACTGCTGTTTATTTGCCAATGCATCATATAATTCCCCCAATTCAGGCCATTGAATGGAGGCCGCAAAACTAAAGCCCGAGGTCGGCCCGCCGATAGTTTTACTTCTTGGACGAAAGATGCAGAATGAGGAGACGGTTTTTGGCGCTGTTAAGGTACCACTTTCTAATACAGACTCAAAGATAATTTTTTTTACCTTAGAAAGGCCGGAAAGAACATCGAAAAACTATCATTCTTCTTGGGACAAAAGGCAGCGGCCGTTCTTCGCTAGTAAATAGCGTTGCTAACTATTTATACAAAATTGGAGCTCATTCCCAATATCGTTTGTATGTTGCGGGCAAGGAAAAGCAGTCAAAAGGTAATTTTTTAGAGGTATCTTATTACTCGTGGGTTTTAGCGGAATATTTATCAGCTCTGATAATGGAACCTACAACCTCTGTACATACTTACTTATTTCACGGCACTAGAGTACCTTCATCACTTGCTATTATTGATACACCACCACTTGGGGAGCGCATTAAAGGTATCGATATGTACTTTTTGTGAAAACCGAAAAACTAGGCCAAAAAGAGACGGCATGCCAGAAAATAAAGCGCTGGTATACGACTAGCTATGATCATCCGTGTAAGGATATTGAGGTAAGTCTAGAAAAATAATGATAATTGGGAAACTGAATACCGCATTAAAAAATAATTATAATGCGATTCAAGAGCGGTCGATAGACTAAAAGTACCGTTTAGATCTGGCTAGTAATCTCCGCGCAACAACCAGGCGTTACCAAAGAATTTATGCTAGATTTGAAAGAGCTGCTGGAAGATTTGGATGCAGTACATATTAAGGTATGCTTTCTATAAAAAGCTATAAGCTACCGATTTTGGATTTTAGGTTACACCAGTTATCACATTTTCTAAAAATCGCAAACCTGTCCTTGCCATGAAAGCGCTGGATGTATTGGGCTTCAATACCCAGGTATCTCAAGTAAGGAATGTCATGAGGATCGATTCTTAGCTCGAAAATCTCGACTATTTCATGGTGAATAACGAATCTGTAGTTCCGCTTGGCATTTTGCCCCAAACAAATGCTCTACCGATCAAGGAATCGCTGCGGAATTTGAGGGCCTTGCTGATTAACGCGACTGAGCCAATTGTGCATATTTTGGGGTGAGCATGAGAGCATTTTGAGTAACTTCTCTATCATTACTTTTTTAGAACTGTTGAGCTTACAGCAGTAGAGGAGAAGGAAAACGAGAAAAGCGTTGACAAGGAGGTCAACAATAATGGAGATGCGAAAAATCATAATTTGCCGGTGGGTGTTATCGCTTCTGTATTCAAATTCTCGTGAAAACTAATCCTAGTTTTTCCACTAATGCGCCGATAACATATCGGTCCAAAATGTCCGTTTGTCAAAAATCATGTTCTACAGTTCTGTTTTTTTTTTGAATGCTGTTGGCGGCTTTTTTGATGAAAACCAGGGTAAGAGTTTACTTTACCCCCCCCACAGCCGAAGGGTCTCAAAGTTGTCGGTATTTTCGCTTATTTTGTCGGGGTTTTCGCAATGCCATTCGATAGAGCGTCGAAAAATATACTAAGAGTTTTAATTTGAGCCTACAATAATGTAAAATAAAAAAGTTATAGCCAAAAACTTCCGGCTGGGGGGTAAAGTAAACCGTAGCCAAAACCAGCCGTCTAACCTTTCTCCATTGATATTTTTAACCTTAAACGTTTTTAGCAACAACTCCAGCTCGGCCTGAAGACCCAAACTGTCGAAGATCATATCTACGCAACGCCAAAGAAAGCCAGAAGCCCCACAAATGTCACCAGATACCCAGTGAAGCCATCTGCTCTTGGAAAGCTGCCAAAATCGAAGAGCTCTTCCCAAATTAACCTGATTTCAATTAGTCCCTACGAGACTGTCGTGTGATTTGGATAAATTTCTGCATCAACCATATATAGCATTTTTATTTCAAATTTGCACACATAGAGATCTCGAGAGGTAAAATAATTGGCGAAACTCACAAAAAGATGATTAAAACCATAGCAAGTTGAGGCACCTTCAGGGACGCGTAATGACAATTTGTAGGTATAGGAAAATTACAAAAAAGGAATAGGACGACTAGAAAACTATACAATGGACAAGTCTTGCAAATCCAACTTTATGGAGCAACCGGGGGGAAGGGGATATCGACAATAATATGTGTACTAATATTAAAAGGAGGATTTAGGCTTAAGCTTAGGCTTAGGCATAGGCTTAGACTTAGGCTTAGGCTTCGGCGTAGGCTTGGGCTTAGCTTGGACTTAGGCTTAGGCGGCTTAGGCCTAAAGCTTAGGCTTATGCTTATTCTTGACTAGAGAAAGGTTCTATTAAGCAACATTACATCACCACGTGAACCGTTTGTTAATTAATCGGGAAAAGACTTTGTTCTCGGGTTCGTAGAAACGGTGCAGCTTCTCGATGACCTATAATTTGACATAAGAATGAATCTGAATAAATTTCTATACCTTTCTGTCAACTTCGGGATGCTTTCTGCCCTTGCTCTTCCCCAGGCAATGAAGCGTCTTGTCATTCCTCAGCACGCATGGGAAACCCTTTTGCGGGTCTACGGCAAAGTCGGTTTTATGGACTACTTAAGGAAGCTTATTTTTGAAGCCTCACAAGCTTTTCCCACCTGAATCCAAGCCCAAGAAGCGCTCAACGGCTGCCACTTCATGAGCAGGTTCCTGAATTAACTGCTCCCCGTCGACGAAGTGGATCTGCTCCAACGGGAAGTGGTTCAGCCAATGGCGGAGGTGCTTGTGGTAGACGCCTAGGCGGATGGCGCCCCAGCTCGAGTTGACACCTCGGGTTTTTACTAAATTTATGACTTGGATTTAATTTTCTAAAGCTGGGTGATACCTGTACAATTGGCCTTTAGCCAACCCGTGCAATCGCCGACTGCTAGCCGTTCAAAGCTCGGCATCTGGCCTAGGCGCTTCTTTTTGAGGGAGGCTTGGGTGTAGTCTAAAAGGATAATGTTTTTTTTCGAGGGATCGGTAATGCTAGCGGATGAACGGGAGCAAAATGAAAGGCATCCAACTACCTGAAATTGCTCGCGTAACTGGATCCCTGACAACGACGATCAACTTCATTTTCGGGTTGATTTGACGTATCCGCTCTGGAGCCAGCTTGCTGACAAAGTAGGATGGACTCTTTTCGATCGTCACGTCATTGTCGGTGGTTTCCGGCATTTGATTTCTGAAATTAAGGGGTTAGAATTTGGTTTCACGTATAAGGCCTTTCTTGAGTTTTAGAAATAACCAGGGTTGTTCACCGACGGACCCGGATCGGTAAGGATCCGGATCGGATCTGGATCCGGATCCGGATCGGATCCGCAGTAGGATCCGGATCCAGATCCAGATCCGGATCCACTCGGATCCGGATCCAATGCGGATCCGAGGAAAAAAGGGACCGGAAGTAATATTCTCGATTCTGATGCTGATTCGGTCATGTTAATCGCAAAAATACATAGCCCAGAGGCAGAACTGATCTTTGCATCTAAGAATTAGCACTTAACTCGGTTGCATGATCCATTTCCTTGGATCCGGATCGGATCGGATCCGCCCTGGATCTGGATCCGGATCCGATCCAGATCCAGATCCGGATCCAGTCCGATCCGAAAATGACCAACCCTGGAAATAACTAAACTTTCTGCTTGTTTGCCTGCTCTCAAAAACTATCGAACCCCAAAAAGTCAACTAGCTAATCCCCCCTGCTGCCCCAACTTTACACCCCCCAACCAACACCTAGGTCAATCGAGGGCCCGCGGGTTTGCGCAAATCCTTTTCGGCCCTGCTGGTGTGGGCCGGGCGACCGAATCCGGAAACTCGATCAGCCTGGGGAGGGGCTTTGATCGGTTCCGCCGCTCGGTATCCTTTTGCTTACGCAACTTCCTCCACCGGCGAGGAGTGAGAAAGGCCCAAGTGTGCACCACTGAATATGTAATCGCCAATTGTTCTCCTGGGGAGCCAATTAGCAGGTTGTAAAGATTGTTGCTTACATGCGTAGGTGAGGCTCAGGCTTAGGCTCAGGGTTAGGCTTATGCTTAGGCTTAACTTTATGCTTAGGTTTAGACTTAGGTTCAGATTTAGGCTCGGCTTAGTCTTAGGCTTAGGCTTAGGCTTAGGCTTTCTGATGAAACTAGTTAAACCCCGAACCCCGATCGACCTCATCCAATTGACCCCGCTGATTGAGATGTAGGTGGTCTCCGCACCGGCTGCTAGCGCACTGGCGTTAGATCGGCCATAAACCGGCCGCAGTCCACCCGCCTAGATCCAAGGTGTCCGCCCGAACACTTTTACGACCTAATCACCCCGCTGTTCAGAGCCGCTGCAGCGCCCGTAAAGTGGAGTGGGTGGTAGCGGGTTGGGTGGCCTCGCCTTAGGTTGGATGAAGCTCGGCTTGGGCTTAGGCTCAGGCTTGGTCTTAGAATTAGGCTTACGCTTAGTCATAGGATTCAGCTTAGGCATGGGCTTAGGTTTAGGAGTAGGCTTGAATTTTGAATGAATGAATGAATTTTGAAATGAATACATTTTTGCAACCTAAGATTCAATTATATTGTTTGACTACTAGCTACGCAAGATTCCCAAGCTACCGCCCAATTAGCACCGGAAATTGCAGTCTGTAATCACCCAGAACGTTGCCGAGAGCAAGATCAATCCGGAACCCCGGCGTGTCTGATCAAAATCAGCGACTCGATGCAGATCACAAAGTCACTCTCGACTTGTTCAAAACCTCCCCAAGGCAAGATTCTATCAATCCGCGGCTTCTGATAACGATCAACTCCCATCCCAGCCATAGGAAATTGGGTGTGAACGGTGTTCGAGCCCCGGGGCCATCAAAGGGTGTCCTCCAAGTGCCGTTGGCCCAATTAGCAAACGTTTTTGCTGAGGCGGCTCGTCACCGACTCAGCACCCACCACCACTTTGACAAATGGGACGACCGGCCGGTGCTGCGACGCTTTTTTGGGTGTATTGGACGTGTTCGGTGGCACACACGTGTTTTTGTGTCTGGTGAGGCTACTGCTGGGTCGTCCAATCTGTCGAAGCGGGGTGGTGATGGGATGAAATGTGGCGGGCCGTTTGTGGAATGGTTGGGTGGAGAGGAGCGGAGGAGCCGATGGTTTTGTGTGTTTACAAGTGCGGCTAGTACTGAGGCATTTTTTGGGGAGAGTGGGAATCTGGCAGGCGGATGGAAGGGCCTGGGATGTTGATTGGGATCGACGTACGGTATGGGATTGATTTTTGGAATTGGGGTACTGTTACTGCTAGGTATTTTCGCACTTCCACCTTTCTCTTTTTCTCTCTCTTCCTCTCCTTCTCACTTTTTCTATCACTCTCTCTCTCTCTCTCTCTCTCTCTCTCTCTCTCTCTGCCTGGAGAGTCGCGGAATCGAAATCGAAGCGAAAGACGATCATCAAACTTGAATTTCAAGTCATAATCCCGACAGCCAAAATCCCGACAGGCCAAAATACCGACAGGAAAAATTCCGATAGCGATACCCCGACATATTCATGTCGCCGGCTTAAATCGCACTTTCACTTGAATAGCGATTTTGCTTCTCGATGTTTTGGTTGTGGGTATTATGGCTGTCGGGATTATGGCTTCCGGTTCTTGGCCAGGACTTTGACATTTTTCCTGTAATTTTTTTCTCACCGTTTTTTTAGATGGATGAAGCGCGTGGTCGAAAATGGTAAATATAATGCCATTTCCGCAACCTTTCCGCACTTTACGTCTTCGATTCCATCTCACGATTCCCCTAAATCCCACAAAAACAACATGGCACAACCACCCCTTCCAGTAGCGGCCCAAGGCCAAAGGTGTGACCCCTCCTTGTACTCGCTCCAACGACCCGCGATGCCACAATCTAATCCAGCTCCAGCTGCGCGAGCCAAAGACACCCCGACCCAGCCGGTCAAGAGCTTCCCTTCCGCCTAGCCACATGTTTATCCGAATCAAATCCGAATTGATGAGGAGGCCGAAAAAAGAGACACCTAATTTCCTGGCCACCCCTCTGGGCCCTAAACGCCGTTTGCTCGGATTTCGGAGGATAAAACGGGGACTGGGGATGGGGTGCTAAGTCGAATAATTGGGCGGATACTAGCCGGGGGGCAGATGTTGAGCTGCTAGAGGGGATCGGCAAGATAATCCGAGCGCTACCAAATTGGAGCGCCGCTTTTGGGGGGCCTCTCAATGGCCCTTCTAAAGGTCCAATGGGATGCCCTATAAAACGGCAGATTTTCTCCGGGGTTTGGAAAGAATGGGCAGTGTTGGGTATTTGATAGTTCCAAAGTCATCATTAAGCGTCAGTCATCAATACGTCTGCGTCTGCGGCTCATGCTGCATGAAGTCATGCTCTATGCGATGCTCCATAAAGTGAATGCGGCTACAAGACGGTACTGCACAGACCTAGCCGAAAATCAAGGCTAAAGTAGGCTTGACGGTCCCTTTAAGACGACATTATGATGCTGCCATTTTCAAGAATTGCCTCGATTTTTGTCTATCACGTCTCCAGAGATAGTACTAAAATCCTGTCACGGTCCCTTTAGCGCTAAAGCCCTGACTTTTCTGATCCGCATGATCCGCCTAAATACCCACCGAACCGGAAGCGCTCCTCCTTACCCAGATTACAGTCCCTATCAGCCCCCCTGGATTCTGGCCCCATCAAAGGGTCACCTGATGACAGCATCATCGCTCACTATCTCCCACCACTGTCACTCATAGCCCGCCGGAGGGCACATCGCCCACCACACTGTCAAGTTGGGGGAAGTGGTCGACTAGTGGGGGTGATGGGGGTTGTACAGAGTAATCCATTGTACACAGGTGGAATAAGGTTGGTGATTTGCATAAAATTGAGGGACTACCGTACCGAGCGAGCGTGTAAAAAGGGTCGTATAGTTCTAAAGTACAGTACTCGCAGATTTAAAGGGACGGTTCAATCTGCTAGCAGACTGATTTTTGCGAAAGTAAATTTGCGTAAAAGACTTTTCCACTATTAAACGGAACCGTGGAACCGGAACTTTTGTTATACTAATGACAAGTTTAAAGGGACTGTGACCTCATCGGAATCAGTCATCCGTGGTTAGGGGGGTTTGAAAAGATGATTTGCATAAAATCAAGGTCATGTGGGTAAAAATGCGTCGAAAAATTAGCGTACCGTTCCTGGGCATACTAGGGAATGCTTAAAGAGACCGGAAAACATGCAAGATCACGTTTGAGCGAATTTGGCCATTGGTCATCTCATGCTCTAAAAATTATGCAAAATTCAACCCATTCGCAACCCCTTGCTCCCCTTCAACACCAAATTTACAGCAGTGGTTGTGTTCAAAATCATGTGGACTCCCCGAGTTCCCAGGCTCATTCCATCCCGCGTTCCCTCGTTTTTACGAGCTTCGCGCGCGGACTACCCCCGTTGGCTCATCGTTTCGTCGAGTTGTTTGGACGGCCCATCCAGCCTTGGTCATTGTTGCCTCCTCACACCATCCATCGGCCCATATTGGCCCATACTGTCGATCGCGCTACGCGAGGCACCGGCTGCCACCAAATGTGGCGCGAGGATGAGGCCTAGTCCAAATTATCTCGCGCTCATTTACTCTTTCTCACTCGCTCTCCGTCCGTCTCTCTCTCTCTCTCTTCTCCCTCCCTCTCTCTGGGGAGTACAAATTGGTCACATCTTGGGGGGGGTGTCTTTTGGCATAATAACTATGGAGGTGGTGGATGGGCATCTGGTATCGGAGGTGTTGGATTTGAAAAGAAGCCTCATTTCCATAACGAAGGGTCGAGAAAATAATGGATTCGCAAATCTGATAATTCTTTAACTCCAAGCTTCTCTTTCTCTCTCTCTCTCCCTCTCTCTCTCTCTCTCTCTCTCTCTCTCTCTGTGTCTCCTTCTTCCCCAGCATTCCCCCACTTCTCCAGCCGTTCTTATTGTCACCCCAATCCTATCCGCTCGGCCCCAATTTGTCGGTTCTTGAGGGCCCGGGTCGCGCGCGCCTTGACAAATGTCCCACAGTTGGCACGACAAACGCCCCGGGGCTACGAACCTTGGGCCCCCAACTCGGCCAGGCCGTAACAGAATATGCCAAAAAGATTCATAGGTCGTTGATAGTAGTACAATAAAAAGAAAATGTCTTTCTTAGGCTTAGGCTTAGGCTTAGGCTTAGGCTTAGGCTTAGGCTTAGGCTTAGGCAAAAGCTTGGCTTAGACTAGGCTTTTATATGTTCCCCGTATCCACTAACCCCAACTTGTTGCCCAAATCGGGTAAAGCCAGGCGGAGTTGTGTCGAAGCTCGGGTGGCGGCAGGTGTTTGTGTTTGTTCTGATCGCACGTTACTCACTCTGGGACAGGTGAGTCAAGTCGATTGCCAAACAATTGGGTCTCTCCCCGCTCTCTGGTACCCCGCGCACATGCGCTGATTGTCGGCGCCGCTCATTTGAATGTGCGCGAGGCGGTATGAGCCTGTACTCGATGATTTTCCGTTAATACGTACGATCGCGTAGTCGTCGCTCCGCTCCCTTTACGTCCCTGACATTTCAGGAAGCAATGAATCTTGTCGGCACTTTGCTGAATTGCCCGGCCACATGTCACCCACCTCGAATCCCATTCCTCAAACCGTAAACCTCAGTCACCCGAAATGGGGTGTTCCCAAAAAAAGGCTAGGGTGCTCGGCGAGACCTGCTGGCGCCATATTGGGAACGGGTGCCAAATGGTGGGAATTGGCATGGAAATGGGATTTAAGCGTTGAAGCTAATACGTAGGCTTAGGCTTGGGCTTAGGCTTAGGTTTCGGCTTAGGCTTAGGCTTGGGCTTCGGCTTGGGCTTAAGCTTAAATGGAAAGTATCACTCCACACTCACCAAGTACGATTTCTCAATTTCACCTCCAAGCTCGAGGCTAGCCAGGGTGGGCGCCCCAAACTCGATTAGTCGACTCCATTTTGGGGCTCTGCAAGTGGTGGAGACATACGCCTAGGGGCTACTCCGGCGGATCCGGCTAATGCACTTTGTTGTCCCAGGTGGATAATGGGAATCCCGGGTGGCCATAGGAGGGTTTGGGGAAATGGATTAAAGGGATGTGGAAGACAAAGTTTCAGCACGTTTTTCCAGAATACTACTGCTAACGTCTTGGAAGACCAGATAGCCCGTTGAGGCCTAATAAAGGACTGACAAATCAAGGCAAATTCGCTTGCCTTTTCAACCCCTTTAAAACGACGATTAGCAAGCAGGTGGAAGGGTTTTCCCTCGATTCCAGGGTCACTCCCAAATTCGATCATCGCCCCCAGGTAGGGATTACAGTTTTTACGAGCCCCACGCAATTGCATATGACTGCTCTTACGAGGGCAAGGCCGTAGGGGCGGCTGGTTTTGGGTTGGGGACAGGTCTAATTTATTAAAGGTTGTGTTAGATGGAAACATGGAAATTATGCCAACTTGGTCCTAGGACTAGGTTAGGTTAGGCTTAGGCTTAGGCTTAGGCTTAGACTTTGGTGGTAGCCATTAAACAAGGTCACCCTGGCTTTTTAAAGGTATCTCAACGGCAAAAAACTATAGGATCTTTTCGAAACCCCGGTCTCATTCTTAGGCTCCCACCAAGATCACCCGATTGTTTATCCACAGAGCATGTGCTACCGGTGCGGCTTGCGTAATGACAAGGGCCTACCACCCACCCGCACTCATCATCATCAGCTGGATCCTCACAAATCCCCCCTACAACCCCACTGGCCCCAGAACAAACTCTCTGTCTTTCTCTATGTCTCTGGCTCTCTCTCTCTCTCCGTCTCTCTCTCTCGCCACCTCTAATATCCACTCGACGATTAGACCATGCCCTAATGCCTTGGCTGTGCCCCTTGAGGGGACTTGCATAATGGGAGTCGCCCGCGTATCGATATGGGCTGTGTTTGGCTTGCGCAAATGGACCATGAAATCGAGAGGCCCGGAATTTTGGAGTCGCGTGTGGATGCCGTAACATCGGATTAACGGGATTTAGGATACCAGGCTAACACCCAACACTTCAGGATGTCGTCGTTACTTACTAAAAACTATTAGAAACTGTAAAAACCTAGGTGTAAACGTTCTTAATGAAATCGTCAAATTCCAACCCCCGCTGCTGACCACACCCAGCTAGGGAATGCCCTTGGCGAGGGCCGGAAGTGGTGCCATTTGTCAATGCCACCCCGACGACACAGCGCATCAGAAGATGCTATCGCCCCTAGCGAACGATCGAGTATAATCCGAAGATGAAGGAGGACTTTAAGGGCTTTTAAAGAGACCAGGAAGTCTAGGGATTACCTAATCAATTTTGGCATAATGCCAACCACTCAAGATTCGAGCTGTCGATTGTAGCACACTCCACTAGAAAGTTCTCTAGGGAAGCTGAGGCTTAGGCTTGGGCTTAGGCTTAGGCTTAGGTTTAGGGTTACGCTTAGGCTTTATCTTAGGCTTTAACTTAGGCTTTAACTGAGGCTTGGGTTTAGGCTTTTTGCCACACTCGCTTCTCCCTGCTATAGTTATACCCGTATAGTTATCAAAGAGTAAGAGTAAGCCTCGACCCGAGTCAAACCCATTTGCACATAATTAGCCGCCGAAAACTTGCCTCTCCCGGGGTACCCTCCGAATTCTATTAACTCGGCTAGCCACTAGCCTCGCCAGGGGTGCCATGCAGGGCCGTAACAAACCCAAATTTCGGGGGGGGGGGCGACCCCAAAAATTTTTCACTAATATGACTAAAACTACAGCGCCGCAGGCAAAATTTTTGAAAATATAGGGTTTATAACACTAAAACTAGTGTTAAAAATAGCCAAAAACAGCGCCGCAGGCAAAAAATTTTTTGGAAAAATGAAATCATAAGGGTCCCCCCTTATGAACTTTTCGGCCTTCGGCCGATTTCGGGGGGGGCGGCTCGCCCCCCTCGCCCCCCCCCTCTTACGGGCCTGGTGCCATGAGTAATTCAACCGTGTGCCCGGGCCAGGGGGCTACGCGCCGGCTCCTGGTCTCCGTTTAATTATTTAGCCAAATGGGGTCTGGCAGCAGGGAGGGTAGGGGAGGAGGAAGGTTCTGTGGTGTGGGAAGTTGCAAGAGCAAACATTACGCAAGGCGGAGGAGCATGAAATAGTGATAGATGAGCGAAGAAAACGTTACGGAGCTATGAACTATGAGGTTGTTGCTCGAATATGATCAAAACAGCTTTGTGAGCGTCAGATGACTTTTGGAAAACTTCATATCTCACGGAAATACTATAAAAATGTGCAAAGAAGCAGTTCTTGATCAAAAATTTCCAAAAAAACCTTTGAGATAAGCATCAGTTCGTATGAATTGGAAAAGCTTATTACACATCCTATTATATTCAAATATAAACTTCTTCAAAAATTCAAAAATGAGGGAGAGCGAGTTAGAGCTCAAAAATAATCAAAACAGCCTAATTTGAGCACCAGGTATCTAGATACCGAGCGCAAATATAGAACATTTGTCAGAAATTAGCGAAATCCTACAAAAGTAATACCAACCTGTACCACTCCAGCCCCTTGTCGTAGTTCTTGTCGAAAAAATGGACCTCGGGGCCCGGGGCGTGA
Organism: Mesorhabditis spiculigera; assembly: GCA_958295435.1. NCBI lineage: Eukaryota > Metazoa > Nematoda > Chromadorea > Rhabditida > Rhabditidae > Mesorhabditis > Mesorhabditis spiculigera. The sequence goes on from CATQJA010001331.1 coordinate 408,425, forward strand.
ATTTTTGGGTTTAACCTCAAGAATTCGAGTAGCGCTCGGGTTCCGGCCTGCAAATTTGAGTCATAGGTTTATCGACACCTTGATACCTTCTTAACACCAATAATAATGGCTGTAGGTAGTCGTTTCCTAGGTTTTTCCGGAAGTGGTGCTGCCAACACGGAAGCTAGTATAAAAAGTAGTAGAAAAATCGGTCCTCCACTTGGTGACATCTAAGACAAAGAAAGATAAAGCATTAATGAAAAGGTATAGAAAATATAAATGTTAAAGAATTGAAGGTTCAAAACAAAGGTACGAACGAAAAGTCGTACCCTTTGAAGGCGAGACGCCGAACTTTGACTCATAGTCCGAGGTATTTGAATGAAATGTCGGAGGAGGGCGGAAAGATGGTACGCCCAGTTTTTCGAAAATATATAATTTTCTCTCACTTAATGCCTTTAAAATGCAGACTCTAACCGAGGGAAACAAAAAGAGATCCAAACGGTAACACCCAACCGGCCGAGAAGTGGCTAACGGTCTCCCCCAAATCCGAAGGGCTCCTAATTGCTAGTGGATAGAAAGGATATGGTAAGGGAGAGGCCCTCAGATCGCATATGCTAATTCGAGGACATTCAGGGGTAAGGGGATACATCCACTTGGCATGGTGGAGGAGAGAAGGGCGGGGGCTGAACCCGGGCCATGGGGGTTGAGACTCCGGGGGGCGGAGCCTAGCGGACTGGCACTGGGGAAGAGGGATGGAAATGAGGGGAGTACCGTATTTAGACGCAGTTTTTTAAATGGGAATACATGCAATGTTTTCGGGAAATTATGCTTAAGAAAGAAAAACGGGACAAAAAGAGTGAGCGAGATGGAGAGCGAGAGAAAAAGTGAGAGAGCGAGAGAGAAAGATAGAGACAGAGGGGGCGAGAGAGCGAGAGAAGGGGAGAGAGGGGAGGGAGGCAGTGAGAGAGCGAGAGAGATGGAGAGAGATCGAGCCATAAAAAAAAACAGAGAAAAACGTGAGTGGCGAGATCTGAAATCCACCGTACCCTGACCATCGAGGCCCACCCCAACCTCCCCGCCCCCTTTTGCAGTAAGTTTTTCTACCCGCGAGGCTAGCCCCGAGCCCGCGTAAAAATCGTCCCGATCTCCAGGTGGTTCTCCCCCAACGCCTACTCGTCTCCATTCAAATCGGAAAGTGCAAGCCCGAACAAAAACGCGGACATCGACATGGCGCAATTTGGCCGATTTTCCCGAATGCGCCCCCTCGCCCATAATTTTCTGGAAATGGCGTGCGATGGGGATATGAATATCGGCCGAACATGGGGTTCTCCTAAAATTGGATGTCGTGCTCATAATTTTGAGCTAGACGTCCTGGAGGTCCTTTGCCTAAAACGGCAACTTGGCTGTCCGTGAGCGGGACCTAGTGAGTTTTACGACCGGCTGTAACTTGGGGCCACCTGCACTTCGGCGCCTTTAATTAGGTGGAGCGGAAGGAGTGGGTTTTTAGGGGGAAGGGATAGAAAAAAGACAAGAATAAGTACGGAGTTTTTTAAGCAGGTTTTTTCAAAATTCTTGCATTTCATTCCGAAATTTTGCATTATAAATGGTTTTTACTAAAAAAACTGACATTTTTCTAGGCTTTTAAAATTCGCAAAGCCTCTAAAACCGTATGTTTCCAGTTCAGAAGTCATCTAAAACGTCAAGGTGTCTGGATTGGTATCCAAAATTAGCCTCGACTACGTCGTCCAGCTAGTAATATGTCACATAAGCGATTACATACATGCCTTTGGTGCCCCGAGGGCATAATTAGAGACATAGTGATTGATTGGAGACTTTAGACTTCTTTCGTCTCTCTCTCTCGCTCGCTCTCTCTCTCTCTACCGGCTAATCGCCTATATCGAGCTCCCGTGGGGGACTTCAAAGCACCCCGGGAGTGAGGGGACTTCTCATCCCGATCTCCACGCGGTTTAGGGCTCCGGCCTAATAATTACGCCAACCTGCCGCGCTGCGAAATTGACCCCAGCGTCAGGGCTGCGACGTTTACCGCATATGGGATTAGGTCAGTGGATTTGTGCGGTCAGAGAGGGAGAGACAGAGAGATAGAGAGAGCGGAGAGAGAGAGAGAGAGAGAGAGAAATCCCTTTAATGCTCGAATTGCTAAGCTACTATGCATTAATGGAATGTTACCTAGAATTAAAAATGGAGCATCTAAAAGTTGCTACCTGAAGTCCAGGTCGCCCGTATTTACCTCCACTACCCTAAAATGCATACCCGCCACCGCGCCAGACCTGTGGGACCCAAATATCAAAAGCATTCGTCCAAAATTCAACTCCAAAAATTAGACAGAAATATATTATCAATGCGCGAATGTGGCGGAACGACTCAAAGTGTTCTGATATCAACCCGGTAGCCGTAGGGCTTGTAAACCCCCATTTTTCTGCTCCCTGGCCCCGATTAGATATCAGAAGACTTTGTCGTAACCCTGTTATTCGTCAGCTCCGATCAGAAAATGCCATCTCTCGCACCCGGTCCATTATCGTGAAAGTGTGATGGGTGAACGTGTGCATAAATTATCCACGGCCCACACACACCTTATCGCACATTTACATCACCGGGCATCTCGATAAATGGCAGACACGTTGTTGCATGGCATTTGTGTCCCGGGGTATGGACACCATTTTACACAAAAAGGGTGAATCGGCGGTTAAGTGGTGGGACTTTTTGAGGAGATATGATCTGTTAGAGGAATTTAAACATATTTCCTATATTTCTCTCTCTCTTTCTCTCTCTCTCTCTCTCTTTCTCTCTCTCTGTTTTTTTTGTTCACACTGAAACACACTGTTTCTCTTACATAGAGAGACTCGCACTATCTCAGACCTCACTCTCTCCCACTATCTCACTCAAGATCTTTCTCATTCTCTATCTCTCGTTCTTGCTCTTATACAGGTTCTCCCTCTCATACTCACTCGATATGTCTCTTGCTCTCGCCCTGTCCCTGACTCTTGCTCTCGTCCTTTCGTTCTCACGCTCTCTAACTCGAGAGAATCACTATCAGCCAAAAAAAGGCAATCCGATCAGTTTATGGGCGTCTTTTCTTACTCGATCTTCAAAAATGGCTCAACCCTCTCCAATAACCCTCGATTAGCCTAAACTAAATTAGGTGGGATCATCGATGCGGAATCGAGGAGGAGGTGGGTCCCGGGGGGATTTTCTGGAGGAGCCCCCTCCACTCCTAATTAGACGATTCGCCCCCTGGAAGATGGGGGAACTAGCATCTTCTGGCAGGGATTGGAGGGCAGGTGGCAGGCCAATCGGCCCCGACTGCCGAGCCGGTAAAAAACGAACTGCTTTTGTGCCAGTTGAGGCGTGAAATTTGGGGACAAATGGACTGGTTGGAGACGGGGGGTGGAGGGGTAAGGGGAAAGGTATCGAAAAAGGCACACTAGAAACGTAAAATAAACTAGTGAATTTCCTACACTCCTTGGAATGTCGAGACTTCCTGATCGGGGCAGCTAATAGAGAACTTTTGACAAAACTTTCAATGGAGTTTCAATGAGTCAAGGTATCAATGGAAAAGGTGAGCGAGCAAGTTTTAGGCCCGATGGCAATACTGTGGCTCCAATAACATGAAAAACAATACTTGTAGCCATTTTTATCCCAAAGACAAGCTGGAGCTAATATGTTTATGCATTCGGTATTCTCCCCCAACATGCGTTACCTTGCCCCCTTTCATCCATACCGATACCCATGCCCTGACCCGATTTCCCCCCGTTTTTACGATCAACCAATGCGCCCAACCCTCCTTGGAAAAAGAAGAACAAGTGAATAATAGTAGAATCATCTGTCGATTCATTCGGTGATCTCCGGAATGGATGAATCTCCGAATGATGCGCCAAATGGGACACCGTAACACAGCGACATCTACACATTATAACGGATGGAAAGAGAGCGGCAAAGAGAGAGAGAGAGAGAGAGAGAGAGAGAGAGAGAGCAGGAGCGTTTGAGTGAGAGAGAACTAATATCACGTAAAATAAATGGGATGTCAAACATCTGGGGTAACGGGCGGGTGGCTTTCAGGTCGTACCTTGGAACGTCGTGTAGTTTTGAAGGATATTCTGGGTTGTTCATTAATTTATAGCCATCTTAAAACTTGTTATAGACCTTCTGAGGCTTTTTCTTTTTTATTTAAAGCGATAAATCGAGCCATTCCCAGTCTGGATTTTGGCAGCTATGGGAGACACCAAATTACGCATGAAACTCGAATGGATTTTTGGTGCATCCTCAGATTTCTTGATCTTAAACGTATTTTGGTGTTGTTTGGAGCTATTGAGAGCCTAGCTAGCGGAAGGGATCGATTTAGGAGTTGCTTTTTACAGAAAATTATCAAAATTTGAACACTTTGGCCAATTTCTTAAAGTAAAGGGTGCAGAAAGACATCCCTTTAAAGTTTAGTATGTTTCAACAGCTGTCTCACCCAAAACTACCACTTTTAATTAGCATTTTCAGGCTCCTTGTCGAGTCCACGCGACCTCATCCATCTTCGACCTATGCCCATTATCCGAATGGGCCGTTCCCTCCCCGGCTAAAATATGTACTGCCGAAGCCCGCTGCTGCTATTCCATATGCTCGAGTTGTGCTCCCTAGAAGATGCCTGATGACAAGCTAATGGCCGGTCGGAGTGTGTGTACGTCTGTTCGTGCAGACGCACACAACGAAGGAACCAAGGAAAAGGAACCTCGGAAGACGAGATAATGAGATGCTGACAAGAATGGGGCACCATGCGGCGGATCAGCAGCACCAACCACGGGGGGGAGGTTGCGTAAAAACAAGATGTCTACCAGGAGGGGGAAGTCGTGTTTGGATTTGGAACTTTCAGGAGTGTACTTCAAGGTCAGGTTTTTGAGGAGCTTTGGAGTCGAAATAGTCGTTTGGGGCCAAGTCTATCTTGTACAGATTTTCGGGCCAAATCTGAATCCGAAATCAGAATTTTCATAATAACCGTATTGTAACTTACAGCGGCGTACTTCAAGCTCATGGACTTTGAGGAGCGTAGAAGATGAAATATTTCTGAGCATGACTGCTGTCTCACGACAATTCGACGGTACCTATCCCGCACCAAATTAATGCTGATTCCTCTCTTGCTCAGAATTTTTGGAAAACCCAACAATCAAAAGTTGCAACGCTTTTAGGAAATGTTAAATTAATGAATTTTTGCCCCAAAAATGCATCTTAACTTTTTCAAAATGCCGGTTATCAAAATTCTAATCCCAGATTCGGAATCAGCGCGTATTTCTGATCACGATAGGCCAAGTTATAACCAAAAACACCAACGATATGCCAAAGAAATTTGGCATCTCAAGCTAGAAACTACGGTAGCACACTCCACTCTGAAACTCCACCCAGAATTCATTTTCAGGTATCTTCTGAATCGTTTCATGACGCTACTCGACCTCCCCAGATGAATCCTTAATTTTACGATCAGTATACGGTGGCTCCTCCGGGAGGCACCTTCGGGTGAACATCGTAAATTTCGACCTCGGCTATTATGACAGTTTGGCTGTGAGGGGGTGAGTGCGGGATAGATGCCCGTTGATATGGGCTCAAAAGGGGGTAATTATGGTTTACGAACACATCCACTGTCCACCACCAACACTCACAAGGAGGGTCGATACAAGGAATGTCTCGATCAAGAAGATCTGATGTCGTCATTTAGGATTTGGAGGGATCGGAAAGTCGAAACCGTCCCTGGAAAAAGTTTTTTGTTCTCAGTCCCGTTTTTTATCTTATCTGAATTTAGATACCTTTAGAAATACAAATATATTTTGAATTTAAGGTTGAAAGAGCCATGTAGCAAAGGTCGGAGAGCGTGACGCAAAAAAAGTGCTTTAATGTCCTTGATTTGGGTTCGGAGGAGCGGAAAAATTCGAGTTTCGAAGAAAACGACTTTGATTCATTGATTTGTAACGGTTTTGCATACTTTTACAGTCTGCCATTACAGTAGAATACGCCCTCTATACAATCCTGAAGGAGTCAAGTACCTCGTTAACGCCTGAGGCATCAAGAGCGTGCTACCACCGGCGCGGTCAAAGGCGCTTGAGTGCCTTTCATCTGGCGCTAATCCCTTCATCCACCTCTTTGCCGCCCATAATTGGACGATTCGATTAACTGCTTTAAAGGGCCTTGGAGGATAAGATCGATACCACATACGAGTTACGCGATTAAATACGATGCACAATCGCAGGTTTATAGGAAATTAGACATCGAGATAATGCATTTTATCTCTAAAAAGGATTCTCTAGTGTATTAAAATATCAATTATGATTTGTAAATACCTAGTCTAGCTCATATTTTATAAATATATAAATCTTTTTACGAAATACGGTATCGCGTAAACAAATTACTTGCTAGAATAGACCCACCTACAACCCTACAAAGTACAGGCCAGACAAAACGATATTGTATCCTAACAATACGGAACGCCTCTCGCCCCAAATGATAGGCTTCGTATTCCCCACGAGCGGTTGGTCCAAGTTGGTAGTAGAGAAAATTGCTGGGTTGGCGTCGGTTTGTACGGGATGGGCCACTCGGACAGGTGCGAAAACAATTAACCCGCTGACCCTAGGGCCCAGGCACCAAACCGATGGTTACCGATTTGTTGCCGGGCTGGTAGCCCCCGGCTTTTCCTTGGCCGGGGATTTATGGGTAGGGACCTAAAGCTAGAAATTTATACAGGAAAACGTACGGAAAACGAACTCCGAGCGTTTAGAACGGCTTTACCAGTCAGTCTATTAACATAAAACTCTTAAAAAATGTCAAAGTTTCTTGTAAGTCAGTATATAAATGATACAGGCGTTTAATAAACTTCTTAACGCAGGTTCTATGCAAATTTTAGCGAAATCTGCGCTCGACTTATGGCCTTTCGGGCTCACAGGATGTTTAGAATGCCCTTAGCAGTCAGTTTGATAACTTAAAACGCTAAAAAGTGTCACCGTTTCTTTTAATTCAATTACCAGGGTTGAAAAGCCGCTTCGCGACTTTTCAACCCTGGCCCTGTCCAACCCATAATATTCTTCACTCTGCATACGTTTCTCGAATTCCCTGCATTGAAAAAATGAAAAAGGCCCCTCTCTCGCATTATATATAGGCTACGGTCACTTCCGGAGTATGCTAATTTTTCCTAACAAAGAGATCGGCCGATTTTTCAACAAAAACTTAATTTTAATGTCGAAAATCGCAGAATCTGCAACATTTGATATGCGTGCAGTCATCCCAGAACCATTACGCACCTAATGACGTATCATACGTCGCTTAATACCCTTCCCTTCTTGAGATATCTTCCGGACACCCTGACGGAAGTTGCATGCAAAGTGGCACACACACACACACAAACACACAGACACTATTTTTTTATATATAGTAGGATAAGCGATCCAAATCTTCAAAATACCCTTTTGCGCTAGTATGATGCAAATTGAAAAAAACATCTGCAAGTCAGGTACGACCGGCTACTAACGACACACAAACCCTGCCGCCGCCTTGGAAAGAAACAGCATTCCATTGTGTAATTGTGCACTGCAAGTGCAAGTCCAAAAAGTGTGAAAGAACAACTTTTGAAATCAAATGTTCTTGCGGATACGACGACTGTCGAGTGTAGTTGAAAGGTAGGTTTCATAAGCTCAAAATAAACAAAGAAAAAAACATGCAAGGCGATCATTCCCAACAGTAAAGAACGAATTGCGTCTCTTTTCAAATAATTATTGTTTTTAGTTATGAAAAAAGTTGGATATTATAAACTAGCATCGTGACCATTATCAAAATTTCAAAAATGATATGAAAGGCAAGAAATATAAAATAACCCTCTGCACAACCAAGCATTTGCGATTAGAAGCTCCATAACAAACCTAGTTCATTAATGTTTGTTTTTAGCGCGTAAGATTGCGCGTTTCCCGCATTCTAATAAATTCACAAGATTATTATAACTTTGCAATCTTTCTTTTTTTCAGATAGCCAAAAATGCCGAGGGGACCCGGCGGCGAGCCTGCCCCAACGACACCACAACAAGTTGCCCTGAAGTACTTCCTGTCGTGTTCAGCAGCTTTGGTCGCGGAGACAGGTAAATAGTATTTTTACTCTTTATAAAATGTTCTTTCAGTAACCTACCCTCTGGACATCACAAAAACACGACTCCAAATAGTGCGCCATGGCCCGCACGGGCATACAAGTAAAGCAACAGGGATGATGAGCGTCACTTATGATATAGGTGAGGCGAAACCCTTTTAATGCTTTGAAATATACATTTTTTTAGTAAAAAACGAAGGCGCGATGAGCTTATGGCGCGGCGTCGCACCTGCAATCTATAGGCATTATGGCAGGTTTTTCGCTTAATCAAATAACGATAACTTTAGTTTATACGGGTATTCGAATGGGCGCCTACGAATTCATGCGCGCAAAATGGAGGGAAGAGCACGAGAAGACGTTCCCAGTTTGGCAAGTATTATGTTTAAAGTATTACTTTGCTTTTTAGGAAGTCTATGGTTTGCGGTCTCTTCTCAGGAGCCGTCGCCCAGTTCTTTGCCAGCCCCACGGACCTCGTGAAGGTGCAAATGCAGATGGAGGGGCTCAGAAAGTTGCAGAATTTGCCGCCTAGGTAACTCGAACTCATTTTCTGATTGTCGTTTTTAGATACACTGGCACCTTTGACGCATTTCGAGCCGTCTACCGATCTCACGGCTTTTTCGGACTTTGGATGGGCTGGGTGCCGAACTGCCAACGGGCAGCGCTTTTGAATATGGCTGGTAAGGTGTTGTAAACTTTTTTTATCGGAATTTTACCAGATTTGGCAACCTACGATCGTGCGAAACACTGGCTGCTCGCGAACACCGGGCTAAAGGACAATTTATGGACCCACGCAATTTCTAGTGCTTGTTCGGGTAGTTTAGCGTATTTTTACCAGAAAAATTTTTTAGGATTAATGGCGGCAATCGTCAGTACCCCTGCCGATGTTGTGAAGACTCGAATGATGGATCAAATACGGCATCTACACGATTCTGAGTGAGGTTTCTTGACAGAAAACATGATATTCCATTTTTTCAGCCCAAATGGAAAACCATCAAAAATGCACAAAGGAAGCATCGACTGCCTGATGCATATCGTCAAACGCGAGGGCTTCTGGGCATTGTATCGCGGATTCTTGCCTACCTATATAAGAATGGTGCGTTTTTCTAAACGTCTCGTAAACCAGCTTACCACGCGATTTTTAGGGTAATTCTTTTTTTTTTTGCGATAACTTTCTTAAATTGTAATGTTTTGACCTAGAATTAAGATTGTTAGTATTTTTTTTGAAGCTCTATCGAATCGGGTTTGAAAAATGTCGAAAAAGTTGCGAAAGTGGAAAACAATGGAAAAAAGCGAAATAACGAAAAGTTTTTGACATCCCCACCGCTAACGAACAAGGACCAAATTTTGATTTAAAAACATTTTTAGGCTCCCTGGTCGCTGACCTTCTGGATTTCCTACGAAAAAATCCGCTGGCTGACGGGAGCGCCGAGCTTCTAGAAATATTGTGTCAGATTTTTCGATTTTATCTTGTAATTTTTATACTTATTACCTTTCTCATGGACCCATACACGTGCTCAATTCCCCCGGTTAGTGCCCCGATCTTGTAGCGATTTTTGTTTGTGCCTATTTTCTAGGGATTTTATGATGTCGTGAGAATTGTATTTACCTAGGACACCGCGTTGGGCCAAAGGCTGCCATTTTCTAGGATTTTTGCCTTACTTTTTATTTGCATGAGATTTCGGTCTTCTAGCCCTTCTGAAAAGCTCTAGTCATATGTACCTGAAATAAATTTTGCAATTTCATTTATGTGAGTTTTTGAGTTTATTGTTGCTAACGAGTTCATATTTTACGGATCTACCAGTTATTACAATGTAACAATATTTGAACAGGAATTTTAAAACAAGACTGGACAAATTCTAACTCCACATTTCAGGAAATTAGATCTACAATAACAAAATGAATAATGGCCATGCCTACCCGTGGCAATTGTAAGCAAAAATGAAGAAAACAAATAGTAAGAACATCTTTAGACAGAAACCACCGCCCGTAGAGGCTCGATTTGCGGGCGAAGGCTTGCTACAAGTATTTGCGTACAATCGATTGGATTTTCTAAAAGTAAAAAATAATTTGAAACTTAAAAATTTACTTAAAGGCGCCAAACAGCGAGCTGATGGCACATTTGCAATTGATGTACACAATTCCGCTGACCGAGTGGTGTAAGGGAAAAAGAGTAAGTAATGAAATTTAATGAAAGAAGAATAACAATTTAGCCAGGATTCTAAATAAAAGTCATTGATCAACAAAATAGAGATTATAGACAGTCACAAAGCCAGAAAGTTTAAAAAATATGAATTTTCAGGTCAAAACCACAGCCCACAGTTTCCTGGAACTCTCGATGGCTTCTGCAACCGGTTTCTTTGATGGAACCGTGCTAGTAAATAACCCGAGTACGCAACAATACCTAAACATTAAGCATTGGTACGTTTCTAGAGGAAAAAGCCCGAAAAATCACGGTTTACAGGGAAATCACCTCCGCAAGTTACGTAATCCCGCCTGGCGATGAGCCATATCCGGTCATTCAGACCTGTATGAATCCGGTGGAGCCTTGTTGGGTGGCCTCAGTAAAGTATCGGTATGTATGCTTCGAGCAATCAGTTAAGACAATATTTTCAGCCCTATCAAGAACGATTACATCATATCAGTTCACGACGTCGCTCAGCCAGATCCCGACGGCGTTGGTTATAAACGTATTTTTGCGATTAGCCACACGGAGAAGCACGTTGGAGTGGCTTGGTTCTTGTAAGTTTATACAGAATCTTAAATTTAATAGAAAAAATAAGCCCGAAATATATTACAAATTCTAGTGAAATTCTATTCTAGTGATAATGCCGATATGCTCGTCGTCGTCACTTCAAAAGCCATCAGAATTTTTGAAATTAGCGCTGGCACTGAGCCAAAAGCTTCATTGTTCGTGACTTGTGGTAAGAACGTCTTTTCCTGCTTGTTGAAGTTTCGTGTTTTTTTAAATACGTAGTCCTTATTAATAAACCAATGAAGATCCTTAAAAGATACCTTAAAAACAGGAAAACTTTCCAGAACTCTTCTCGGTCTGCGTCAATCCACATAGAGCCACCGTTTTCGCGTGTCTCATCAAGGACGCTGTGCTTATCTTTGATCGTCGCCTACTATGGTGTCCAACTCATACGCTACCATTTCGACGCAGGGTAAAGAATACTAGAAATTCAAAGCTACCAATGAATTTAGCAAAAACCCGGCCAGCGAAATCAAATCCGCTTCAACCCGATGCGAGGTGACGAGATCTTTCTTCAAATCGGACACAGCACGACGGTGTCTAGGCTGTTTATCAGCTCTCCTGGGGATTTTCATTTTATGGTGGGCACGAGCTGTAGAAAAAGGAATTACTTCATCTTTTAGTCAACTCCACCGCATCGAGTGCGTTCTGAAAGTAGCTATCTGGAGCTGTCCGCGTTGGCTGATGAGGATCGACCTCCGACCCAAGCTTTTATAGAGAAAAGGACGGACTTGTGGGTTAAACATTTAATCTATAACTTAGTTTCAATAAAATAAAGATTTATTGGAATTTTTCAGTGCTCCATCCGGTCCGAAGGGAGTTGAGAAGCCTACAAAAGTACCGACTTTCGCTGAATTACCCCCAGAAGAAAAGGAAATGGCCCATTGCTGGGCTCGGCTTTATGCGGATACGAAAGGCGGGAAACGGCCGTCTTTTAGAAAGAGGAAGGTAGGCCAAAAGTTCCCAATCTTGACGATTTTTTGAATTTCAGGTCACTAAAGCCTGCCGGACACGTTCTGTCTCTCCTAGAAAAGTAACGGATCACCTTCATGCTCAAAAGCGCTCTTCCTCCTGCATCCCGGCGTTTAAGGTCAAGAAGAAGAAAATCGTAAGCAGATTTCTGAATACTGATCATCCTTCAGAATCTGCGCAAAATCACGGTCATCCGGAACATCGACCGGCCTGGAGCTCGAACTTCTAGGAGTAGTTTTTCTAGGTAATACGGAAGCATATCTAACCTTTAAAATCCTCAGTGATACCTTGGCTCGTCCGTCAACAGATCGAAGAGCCTCTACCTCACTCGCTGAAGATTTGGCGAAGAAACGGAAAGAGGAAGAAGCTGCAAAGCTGCAAAAGAAAGCCAGGATTGCGGAGGAGCGGATGAGGAAATTAAGGGTAGGCTGTAGAGGTCAGCCAGTCAGTCAAGAACTGTAGATCGCTCACAAACTAGCTGCTCGAAAAGCTCGGATCCGGAAAGACTCGCTAGCTCGAAGAATGCACGAGATGAACATCAGGCAGAAGATTACGGTGCGCCAAAATCAATCGCTAATTTTTGAGAATTTAGTTCCCAAATCTGCGGCGTCTCGGGATGTTCGAGTTTTCACCGTTTAGCGCGGCGGTTATCGGGTGTGGTATTGATCGCTTTAAGCGGTTCCATTTGGATACAATCATGGTATGAAGCGTACCCTAACAAATATATAAGTATTTTCTAGCCAATCGAATATCCAGATACATGGGGCGCTGACAAGTACTCGAGTTTGACCATCAAAAAAGTCAGGTGAGCTAGAAGCTACAGGCTGTCAAAAACAAAATTTCCTGTAGATTCTGTTCGGTGTACACACTAATGGGACGCGATATGTACAAACTAGCAGTCGATCGAGCAAAACGCGGTGCTGTCAACTTTTCGGTGGAGCCGGGTGTTGATCGGCTGATTGGTAAGACCAAATTTATATACTTCTCAATCATCCCTTTCAGACATGAAGCTCAACTCCCTCGACATTTTCATGGAGTCCGCTTCCCCAAGACACCAACTCTTTTTCCATTGGTACTCTCTGATCTTTGATTTGGTGCACAGCTCGAGACCGCTACCTGAAAAACCGAAGAAGCCAGGTTTCGTAAACAGCCTTAAGAATTCAACGGTGTCTTTTCAGCCGCGAAGAAGCCCGAGCCTGTCCCGGTACGTCCGGTACCGTATTCACAACCTCGAAGGAAGCTGGACAGCGAATTCGGTATCACAAAACTTTACGGTTTTTGATATCACGATTTTTAGATGCCTGCTCGGTCTTGACGTGCGTTAGCGAAGAGTCGATCGTTGAAAGCAGTTCCGAAGGGGAGCACAGTTCCGGTGATGGGTGGGTATTTTGCTTGCCTTTAAACATACCCAAAATACTTGCCAAAATGAGAAAATTTCAGGTCCTACGGTACTGACGATATCGACAAGGACTCCGCTTCCGATACTGCAGTAGAAGAGGATACACCCGCGCCACGACCCGAGCTGGCCTTCTTCGAGTTGAGGGGGTAGACTTCATGATCAAAAATTGGATATAAATATCGTACTTTAAGACTCCCCGGACTCATCCAACTTGCCAGTCACCCTCCTACAAAAGCCGAAAAGTTTGACAATGGTCCATTTGGAAATATTAAGGTCAGTAACATATAGAGAAAAATGAGAAAACTCGACTTTCAGCTGTACACCGGGCCCGAGCGCATTGCCATCCTGCGTAGTGTCGGCATGCCAAGCCCCTACGAGCGGAAGGCCATCCGGAAGATCGCACGAAAATACTTCGACAAGGACAATGAGGACTTCCGGCCTTACACCTGCATCTTTATTGCAATGATGTATGGGGCGTACAATGCGGTTAATGAGGTAAGACTCGAGTTTTCATGCCTGGAGCCGGAATCCAGATGTTCGACGAGCTTGTGGCAGCCTATGGAAAGCAGTTTGTGCCTGGGTCGATTGACGACAGGACTGGAGGGCCGATTGGTAGGTCGAGGAACATCAGGCGGGCAACCTAGCGTTTTAGGACAATGTCGAAGTATTTGCGAGATGTGGACAAAATTCAAGGAGATGCAATCGAGAACTAATCAGAATGTAGGTCAAGGTGAAAAGGAGCAAAACATCTTCTAGGAATTAACCTTCAACCTCACGCGCTGGATGGCCAGGCACAAGGAGCTAACAAGAGCCAAAGCCCAACCTGAACTTCATGCTTGTCTCTACTACATGGCTGCCGTACTTGATAGAAGGAGAATGGTAGAACATCGTCAGATGCTGTGCACTGGATTGGTAAGCTGCACTGTTAGAGTGTACATCCCCTTCTTTAGCAAATGCCAATCTCGCTCCGCACCGCCTTCTGTGCCTTGTACCTGCCCAAGGACGACCTGATCCAGGCGTTTTGCATCCAGATGCGACAGGCCTCTGACCTCAGCAAGCTAGTCTTTGTTGGACTGGGACCGCATCCGGATAGTATTCAAGTTGTGTTGGAGTAAGTAATGAGTGCTATACGAAAAAAACGAAAAATCTAGGCACGCTGATGCGACTCAAGACTGTCAATTGGCTACCTTTTTGCTGTTGACTGGGGAATGTATCGCTACTCCTGTTAATGACCCCGAATTGGTACAGCGGTTAGGATGAAGTTCAAAAACCAAACATTTAGGCACAAGACCACGTGAGGGAGACAAAGGTCACGGAGATGTCGAAACTCTACCCGTCGCATTATTTGAAGCACGAGAAGGGACATGAGTAAGTTGTCTCAAAAATTTTTGAAGCGTCACAACTTTAGAAAGCTGTATCAATCCAGAATGAGAGTGATCATCGATCGCTACCTGAACGTCTTGACGTCGGCGAAGCTACACATCATGCGCTGTGCCTTACATGGGTTGCTGTATCCGCCAAAGCAGAGGAAGGACGCTTGGGTAAGTAAAATTGACACTTGGAACACCCATTTCTTCATGGAAAAGTTAACAAATCTTTATAGTGGTCCATCTCGTGCTCCTACTGCTACGAGCCAATCGTCGGCGCGAAGCAACATGCCCTTGACATTCAACAGGAAAAGGATGAGGCCAGAAGGAGCGAGAGGTTGCGAACGGTAGACCTGGCTTTCAGACGAGATTATATTTGCTCGATTTTTAGCTAGCCATGGATCACCGTGAAGCCCGGACTTCAGATGAGCAAGCTGGAATCAAGGTCCCGACCCGAACGGGCCACAGTGCGATGAGCCATCCTTATGTTGATGCGGTAAGTGACTTCAGGGTCATTAAATAGTGCGCTTTAGACAAAAATCATCCGCTCTATGTGCTGTCCAATGCCGATGTGCCGGCAGCAATATCCAAAGTGCTCAATTTGTCTTCGCTCCTATGGAACACCGATTATCGGCTACGATCACGACATGGGATATGAGGGCGCGCACGCTTTCGCGTTTTGCTTGGTAGGCTTCGAAGGAGTAGCTCAACATAAAAATTCAGAGATGTGAACACGGTGGTCATGGTGGTCATATGATGGACTGGTTCAAGTCGTCGGACAAGTGCCCAATTTGTGATTGTCGGTAAGCAGGGTGTACTTGACGAGAAAATGGCAAAAATTCAGATGCATCGAGTACAAAGACTTGAATCCTGTTCCTGTAACGAAGAAGCAAGACCTTTGGACCCGAGGGCTTCATGCAAAGGTATATCTTTTCAGGTTTCATTCAAAATTTGAAAAAACCATAATATCAAAATTCACAATGTAGGAATTCATAATGTCGAAATTCTGAATATCGAAATTTACGTAAACTAATTTTTCCGGAAAAACTTTGCAAAAAAATTCCTTTACAAAAAATAGGACACTATGAATTTCAACATTATGATGGCAAAACTTCGTTTAATGTAACCCAAAATTGTAAAACTACTCTAGAGCGACGACGAACTACAAGAATGGGTCGACAAAAACCAGCACCTGCCGCTAGTGAGAAGAATGATCGTTCCGGCTATGCCCGAAAAGGAAGACTGCTGTATGAAATAATTTATATCCTGCTTTCACGTGTCTTTAAAGTGCCATTCCATAGCTACGGTTATTGTTTTTGTATATATTTATCTTGTTAATAAAAACTGGCTAATCGAAGGGCGAATTGAAACCCTGGGGGCAGCTGGTACTCTTTGATAGCACCTAAAAATTTGCAAATAACTTAAAGAAGGCTTACCTCATGGATATAATTGGTTTGCCGATCCTCGCAGCTGCTTTGCAAAAGATTAATGGCCTGGGTGCGCAGTTGGACGAGGTCAAAGTATTCGGCCTCCTAAAATGCACAGATATTACAAATTAAGCTGCAACTACTCCTATTATACGATACGACGACGATACAACTATAGAAAACGCAAAAAACATACTACTACGAAATACCTGTGTCAACATTGCCAGCCGATCCGGATCTTTTGGCAAGCATGCTTCCCATAATTGGCCTGACGATTTCAAGCGGAAATAGTTGAGGATAATAGCAAAACTGAAAATCGAGAACCTTTACTTTGACTCAAATATAAAGTATCACAGCTAGGTAGCTTAAATAAGACCTTGCTAAAATATAGAAAAGCCCTAAAATTTAGTCTTGTAAGCTCACGATTTCGGGTCTCGATCGATAAAGAATTCATTATCCCGGACAATAAATGGAACGTCTTTCGTTCCGGCGACAAACCACTAGAAAGTACCTTAAAAATCAAAATAGTTTCCACATGCCCTACCTTGTAAAATACAGTCTCTTTTGGGAACGTTTTCCTAAACGTGGCAAACTTTTTGCCACCTACGTTAAAACATATTACATCTGTTGGAAGGCCTATCATCTGGAAACAGATATGGAAAATTAGAAACCATAGAAAATTAGGGAAGCTACGAAGAATTCTTAAAACGTGAATACTTCGGAAAAACGGAGATAACCAAAAATCCTTGCATCTGACTGACTCGGAGAAAAATCGATGCCATTAAAAATTTATATTCATAGGACTGGGCGGTTGCATAGCGAATGACAATAAAAAAAGAGAAAGGATGGAAAGAGACGACATCTAGCTCGATTTTTTTAAAGTGAGATACATAATGTAGAAATTCCTAACGCCAAAAGCTGATAGTGTCGAAATTAATCCCAAAATTTCATAATTTCGAAATTTCAATATCTCGACTTTTTTTTGCATAGAATTTCGTGGCTTTTTTCGGGAGAAACATTTCGACAGTATGAAATTTTGGAGGTTTTTCGAGATCTGATTCGTTGTGGGACGCTAATGTTGAGAAGACGGAGAAAAATTTGATTTCGATTTGAAAATTTTCTGAATTTGAATAGTTTTTTTACATTAAAGGGAATACATAGTTAATTTTTACTATCCTAAAATCGGTGCGAAACGTTTTTACGTTGAAAAAGTTGGTTGGTACTTGGAGACGCCCGCGTGTTTATTGGGGCGCGAATTTATGCAATTTTGAGGAGGTCGTGGTGGTGGTGGTGGAAGGGTAGTGGGATGGGGAGACCGAGAAGCCGCGGGGGGGGGACACTCAACGAAATGGAGGCCCTTCCTCCCCGAAAAAGGGCACAATATAGACTGACACGAAAACGACCCGCTGGCCAGGCAGGAGAGATCGAGGGGAGGAAGCAGCACACACACTGGGATTTGGCCACGCTTTTCCGGCAGCTTTGTCTAGTCGTGGCAAATGGCTGGGCTGCGTGTGAATTTCGTAATCCCGGGGACAAATGATGGGTTTTAGGGCGTCATTAAGTGATTATAAGAGATGATAATCTCGATCTCCATGATCAGTCTCGGATTTTAAAGATTAACTTTTGAATTTTCAGCATCGTATTTGCAAAGAGAAATCCAACGCCATCCATTTTTTCGAGTTATTACCTGCTGACCAATCTTTGCACCTCGAGACGCGCGGAACTGCTAATAATTAATTTGCTTGCGCTAAAAACAATTAGAGATATGTGTAGCGTCGACTATGTTAAAATTTCTTTGAATATACAACGCTACAACGAAAGGAAATAATTGCGAAAAAATTGGGAGGTAATGCTGGGAGCCAAAAATCGATGCGGATGGGGAGGCGCTCATCCGTCGGCCAGGTGTAGTGGGACCAGTTCCTGGATCAGGATTTTGGTCGAGTAAGCAGGATTTTGGTTGGCAGCCATAATGACTATATTAGGAACGGGTAAATCAGTTTGTAAGCAAATTTTGTGCTAAAATTTGTTCTAAAAGAACGAAATTTTGGGCATGAGAAAAGCTACAAGCTAACGAAATGGCTATACCATTCGAAATTTGTTTAACTTCATTAGGGCCTCGAAAATTACTGAAAAACGATACCTGAAAATTCTAGGCAATTCGTTTCAGACAATTTCAGCAAAAACGTGGAAATCCATATTGCCGTAGCCACAGATGTGCATCGAGAATAATGGGCAAACATAGCCCGATTTTTTGGGGCGACGCATGTGTTTGTTTGCATGCTGCTCGTAATTGTGCCAATTTTCAGCGGCTCGTGCTCACTTGTGAGGCTCTCAATCGTGTCGTGCTTCCGCAAAACGCTTTATTGTATGCTCCACATGTACAGCACTTGACAAAATGCGTGTCCCGTATACGATGATGATCGGCGGTTGGTAGGGGGTGGGGGCGGTACTGGTTGACGAGGTTGTTAGAGAAGAACCGAGTCCTAAATAGGCGTTTTTTGAATGAAACTAATTTGTTATTGAGGTATCTCATCGTAGATTAAAAGCAGTCACTTTAATTCGTGAATTCGACGTGAAAATTAGGTTATTAGATCTTACAATCAATTTTTGTAGGAATAGAAGCATCAAAAGTTGCTTACCGGTGGCGTAGAAGTTAACTCCACGCAAGAATCCACTTTTGTAGTAAGATCCAAGGTATATTCATTCGTGGTATCCATTCCATTACTGGTGATTGGGTATTTTGATTCTAGCATGTCCAACTAAAAGAAAGTAAAGATCAATTTTGAACCAATCAGGTAAGTTTTTTTAAATTTTAAGACATACCTTTCTTCTAGTTTTACAAATACTGCCGACTGCACAAAGAAATATCGCAAAACAGCATATTATAAGCGGGGCGACGACACTAAATGAAATTTTTTATCGATTTTGTAAAAACGAAGACTAAGACTTAGCTTAAACCAAGCCTCAGTCTAAAACCTAAGCCTAAACCGATGTCTAAGCCTAAGTATCTCCTTACCTCAACAAAAACAACACATCTGTATTATCGGTAAAATTGCTCAGAATCGACGTGGTCGCATTCTCTGACATCGGTTTGGCATCGAATTCTGAAAAATGCAAAAGTAGGGCGGGCTTGAAAAAACTCGAAATCGAGGAAAAACAAGACGAAGCGCGGATGTGGGGGTGAAATTGGAGATGCTTTCAATCTGGATTCTCGACGGATCCCACGACGAGGTTCTGGTAGGGACAAAGGAAATCACAAACAAGAGGGCGCTTATTTTGTTGTATAGGGTCATCATTTTCGCAAGATTTTTAGAAATTCTCATTTTTTGAAAATATTACTTTTACAAAATGTGCTCTTTGAAACAGTGTTCTTCGAAAATTGGTATTTCAATCAATGACTATGCGAAGATATGATTTTCGAAATTCTTATTTTGGCTTTACAAAAATATTATCTTGAAAAACTGATTTCACGATAACATCAATTTCGAACAATTGATTTTTCGAAAATACGACTTTTCAGAAATGAACTTTTGGCCACTGTGACTGTCGCAAATCCGACTTTTCGTAAAGGTGACTGTCGAAAAGTTGACGGTTAAGCCTAGTTTCCACATAGCTTCGGAAAAGATTTGCAAAAGCGTGTTGCGTGTTTTTTGGCCTTCGGGATTACGCAGACTGGCCACGCTGACCGGGCTACTCGAAAACAATTGCGGGGCTTCACGCGCGCGCCCAGGTGGCCTTTTGATAGGGGTGGTCAACCAAAAAATCGCCACGGTAAATAGTCTGAAAAAATTCGGGAGCTTTCAGAATTGAAGAACTTCATGCTTCGTAGGAAAGATAGCACATGGGCTAGAAGTAAAATGGTGGAATTCTTGGTAAACCCCACTACCAGGAATAATAAGAGGCCACCCCTCATTTTCTGCATCATTTACATCTTCGCCTGGCCTCATTTTACGAAAATTTCGCCAATTTCAAAAGCGAAATTGGTATCCTCTTGGAAATAGAGGAAAATTGGAGGCTACGATAGATGAGTCGAAACCAACCCAGAAGTGGAGAAGCGGGAAGCGAAACCTAGGGTATTGCCTAGGTGATGCGCCAGAGTCATACCGTCAGTCGTGAAGTTGAAAAATTAGGCGCGGCAGGTTTTTGTGAATTTAGAAACTTAAGGAATGCACCTGATAACTTTTGGAGGCTTGGAACAAGGGCAGATGAGGTAATTTAAATGTATTTGAAAACAGGCAAGCAACCTTAAAATTTACGCAGTCAGGGCGACGGTTTCGTCAAGTTTTTTTTTGAAAAGAAAGCTTTTTCTGAGAAGAATCCAATTCTGCATCAAAAGCTCATCCAAATTCCGGGTGGGCGTATCATCTTGATGCTACCGGGAAGCCAAATGTGGCTTAAAGGTTTTTGGCACATCAGAGCAAACAATGGCTCCAGGATAGAGGGTGGGGTGAGGGCAATTTTAGTGCTGCTAGGGCGGTATTCTGCCTCCATTCAGGGATCTATGGAATCTGGTAGCTTCGTCGTCACTGTGTCCCAAAATTACGGTATTTAGGGCAGGCACGACCCCGACTTCAAGACGCGCAGGAGCTCCACATATGCAAATTCAAGTTTTGTAAAAGAGTCATACGACACGGACTCGAAGACATGCATAGCTAAAACTAGCATTAATATGAAGCTTAAAGGGAGAACCTACTAGTTTTATGAATGGAAAGAACGCCCATTGCAAATTTCCGTTCTTTAGGAGCGGAATACAAGACCCTCTCGAAGACGTGCGTAGTTCGAGGTTTTATGAATGAGCTCGGGAATAAGTGAAGCTGAGCAACTCGATTATAGGATTAAAGCACATATGCAAATTCAAGTTCTCGAGGATCGAAATACGAGACCTTCTTGCAGATGCGCACTTATTCTGCGCCTTGAATTCAGAATCCGAATGCGCATTAATGAGAGCCGTAATGCTAGTCCAAATCGGAAAACCTGAATCGGATCAAAAGACGGATGCAAATCATCTCTATCATAACCTTGAATCAAGTGCTTTTTAGCACGACAACTCCAAAGATGTTAATGAAATTCGTAACACAACATCTCCTTGAAGACGTGCGCTTCTTCCAAACCACTGCCCCACCCTTGGGGCGACTTCTTGGTTTGGCGGTGCTGAATAGGTGCGAGGGGGCCCCAAGCCGCATAATAATGAGGGCACAAAGTGGATTATGTGGATGGGAGCCCCGCTAGGACCTCCTCTCTAGAAAACGGGTTCCGGACTGAAGACAAAACTTTGAAAAGGGACGCCTTTCAGGGCACATGAGGAGGGCCAGGGGGTGGACAAAAGCCCCTCAGCACCCATCCTCCTTCTTCTTCTTCTCCTTCGGTTCCCAGGGAATCAACAAGCGAGGAGGAGCCGAGTTGGCACCGGAAAAACTTGTCAGTGCCAGACTGGGAACACCACAATGGGATCGTCTAATTTTGGAAGTTGGAGGGCTAGGCGGTTCCGTGTTGGGCGTTTTGAAATTAGGCTTACACTGAGGCCTAGGATAGGGATTAGGCCTGAAGCTTAGGCGAGGGTTCTGGGAGAGCAAGAGAGAGAGAGAGCTAGAGAGGGAGAGACCGAGTGAGAGAGAGATAGAGACAGAGATCTCAATTCTGAACGTCAGGAAGTATCGGGCTTGACATTTTTTTCATATTGTCCAACTGGAAATCCGCTAGGGCTCAAATACCCCGGCCGCGCAGACATCTGATTGCTCGTGAGTCGCACTTGACTTTCCCAACATCACTCAAATAGTCGCGCCGGCAATTTGCATACCAGATTCCGAGTGAAGCATGGGACTTTCTTCGACGAGTCGCTAGCTTACAGCGATCCTTATTTTCGATGAATGCGGAAAGTAAAATGAAAGTAGAAGTTCATGCCTAAACGATACTTCAACAATTCCAATTCTGAACATTTATACATTGCTCATCGTTGAAAAGTAGTCGCCCACCCCCTAATCCAGAAACTTATTTTTTCCATCCCCCGACTTATAATGACTTATACATATTAGGAGTCACTGCCTGCCTGCCTGACTCAATGAATATACATGAGACAAATTTGTAGCGGAGATCCGGGATGAATTTCAGAAGCTTATACTCCCCCATGCCGAGTTTTAACTTTAATCCGAGAAAGTGCACGCTTACAAATTCTCACAGCAGCAGACACCCAATGTCAGGGGCGCTGAATAATTTGCAGGTTTTGCAAAACCCGGAGGTAGGTGCGGAAAATTAAAAGGGAAAGAGCTTTCAATATTTTTCTAGTACTTTTTTGAAAATCAGACCCGAAAATTTATTCCCTAGAGAACGGTCGTTTTTCGATAGGTATATTTTGGAAAATTCGGATTTTCGAGATTCGCCTTCCGAAATAATAATATGGCCGGATTTGCATCTAGCAAATATCGATGCAAATTTGTCGCATTTTGGCATTTCTGATTTCGAGCATGACGTTTCGAAAAATAAGCTTCCAAAATTAGTTTTCCAGAAATTTTTCATGAAAGAGCATTTTCGAAAATTTAGCCTTCGAGAAAAACAATTTTTCCAAAAAAAATTGTGAAAATATAAATTGCATCAAATTTTCAATCTTCGCACGCCGGGAAAAAGATGTAAATTCCAAGAATAGAACAATGGTCTCCCTCCAGGCTCGAATTCCGGGGCATCACGTTAGAATTGAAATCCGACGGCCAGAGTGGCCAGAGCGAGCGTCGACTAATTGCCTGAGCGCCCCCCGGACGCCACTGCTGGTCCGGAATTCGAGCGGACCCCCGAATGCGATGGGTCCGGCAGCCATTTTTGTGGGGCCGGCCGGAAAAAACATAAAACGGAAATTGGGCCGCCTCTGGCAGAGCAGCTGGGGAAGAGCACCGGATGGGGTGCATTCGTGATTGGGGCGGTTTTTAGGTGATTGAAACTTCGGAGTGTTGCGGAATGGGTTTAGCCAATCAGGAAATTGGACATCGTCGGTGTTTCTAAAGCTTCATTAATGCTGTACTATGCAATATTTTTTTAATGAAAAAGTGAAGAAACCGATTCGCGAAAATTAGGATTAAGCGAGGCTTATTGTTAGGCTTACGATTCCTGCGATGTATTCCTCGAGGTCTCCACGAAAAGATTATATGCTAGGCTTCGGGTTTGGCTTAGGTTTAGGCTCAGGCTTAGGCTGGAAGCTTGAACTTTTGGCAAGTCGCTAGACGACTTTCCATTAAACTCCTGCCATTCTTTGAACCGCCAAAAACCTTCTAATCAAATCCTGGCGACCAAATCAAATCCAACTAGCGATGATTACATAAAACTGGACGTGAGCCCCTATAATCCATTCAAAAAACGAAAAGACCCAGAACGGTGTGCGTGGTGGGGGTCGATATTCAAGACAGGCTCGGGCCCGGAGGCGATTATGGTGACCACAATCCACTCAAGACCAATTTCCATAATCCTCACCCCGTCGCCCGGCTTCCTCACCCCTTCCTGTGTCTAATAAGCGGAGATGAAAAAAGGGGCATGAAAGGGATGGATAATAAAGGAAAAATAGAGAGAGAGAGCGAGAGAGAGAGAAACGAAGAATAGCCGTTTGATGAGAATTGGCCAGCCGGAAGGGGGTAATGTGCGTTGACGCGCGCTTTTTCTAAACACTCACCGTAGGCTGGCCATAATTTAGGGATTAGTGAGCGGCCATTAAATTTGGGGATTGTGGTAAAAAACGGAAACGGAAGAAGGTAATGGGGTGGTACCTGTGACTGCCTGCGGCGTTATTTCCTTGTCTGATGAGGATGAGTGAGTAATTTTTTTGGTTGTTTACACCAAATTTTAAATAACTGGTGGTTTATTTTGAGGTTTTGAGAGTCAGCATGCCCATTTCGGTCTCCATACCAGCAGTCGGAGTCGAGAATTTCGGGGGGGTTCCTACTTCCACTCGTTGTTTGTGGGTTCTTCGTCCACGGATCGAAGTTTGGAATTCTAAAAACGACTGGACTGTGACCTCCGAAACGGGGCATCCAATATGCCCCAAGGGCATGCTGATATGTCATCGGTTCCTCGCCGTAATTCCCTCTGTGGATTGTCCTCGGATGGCGCGGTTTGGAGCTAACATCTGTCATTGAAATCGGGGGTCAAACAAACCTTATGGTTTGCGCGGAAGCTTTCGGATCTCTCTCTATCATTGTCTCACTCGCCATTTTTCATTATGCTTCAAAAATTTTCCCTTTTCAGGCCATGGACTTTAACGCCTTCCCCATCGATGTCCAACACAACATCATGCGCAATATGGATATACAAAGCTATTTCAAGACGGCAATGACGAGCAAAGAAATGCTAGCAATCGCCCAGACATGCCGGGATAAGTATTGGGATGTAGATCTCAAAGGCAATGGGTCGAATGATTGGTATTACGCTTATCTGGACGACAGCGTTGCCGAGATCCGTAACATGGAGACCTTCAGGCTGCTTTTTCATAAAGCCACCGTAAGGGGTTTCTATCCTTTTACCCCTCTCCCCCACGATATCGATCTTCGCTGCAAAAGTCTGAACTTCACGATCCTACAGGCTACAATATCACTGTTAGACCGCCATAAACCCACTGAAAAATACGATTGGCTCGAGGTTAGAGACTTCGCAGCTGGGGAGACGGTCGAACTGTTTTCGTGGCTAAATGCATCAGTTATTTCCCTGAACGCGCACATCAATGCTAAACAGCCGGAGTATCTGCAGCTAAAGGTGCCGATAATGTGGCTACGGATGCTTGGAAACCCCGTTGTGCGTCTATGGGCCTATGCACGGATGATAGTCGAGGAATGGATAAAAGGCGAGAGAGGAGTCCGTTGGATCGTGGCTAGATCGACGCCGTTAGTATTCGACACGGCGAATAATGAGGTCCATCGTTCTTTCTTTGAACAGTATCCAAAACTCATTGTCAGCAGAACGGAGCACAGGCAGAATCTATACCGCATCAGACGCCATGATGGGGAGGTGCTGATCGTCAGGCTGCCCGACCGCTACAATCGCGTCGAGATCATAACACCAATGGAATTTCAAAAATCCGGCAGGGGAGAGGACGGTGCTTATGATAAGACCGCCGCAGTTAAAGAATTCGTGCATTGCCGCGGCTGAATAAACCTATGATTTTTTTGTCGAACCGAATAACTTTTGCACAGAAACGCTTACGACGACGTGAAGTGGGAAAAGCGACAACTCTTAGCCTTGTAATAGCTCTGGTCTTCCTGAACTTAATTTTCATCTAAAAATAAAAATTTTTTGATCATTAGATATCTCGCTCGTTTCGCATTTAGAGAGAAAACTTATATGGATAAAAAATCATAGAAAGCTTTATGGACTTTTCGGACCTCGGCCGTGAGACGGGCCTGCCTGTCAAAGTCATTTTACGAAGTTTTGCTTTTTGTTAAATAGCGGATTCATGATCAGCGTGAAAAACTGCATCGGATAGGCTATATGGCTAACCAATTTCAAACTAATCGCTAACCGGGAGGGGGGGTTTCCTTGTTAGAGTCTGAATCTTGTAGAATTCAGGATCTCGTTTTGTTTCTCTCCGATTTTCCATAATTTATTACGCTCATTAGTACCAGTATTCGACCCAAAATTTTGGTTCCTTGTTGGTGACGTCGGTTTACAGCTCCTCCTTCTTGGCCTAGATAAAAGTGCAAAATATAGAAATTAACAGTACCTTCTTCTTGTCCTTCTTCTCCTTCTTGTCCTCGTCCTTCTTCTTGTCCTTCTTGTCCTTCTTCTCATCCTTGTCCTTCTTGTCTTTCTTGTCCTTCTTTTCATCCTTCGTCTTGTCCTTCTTTTCCTTGTTATCCTTCTTCTTCTCGTCCTTCTTCTTCTCGTCCTTTTTCTTCTCGTCCTTCTCCTTCTTCTCCTTCTTTTCCTTTTTCTCCTTCTTATCTTCCTTCTCCTCCTCCTTCTTTTCAGCCTTCTTCTTGTCCTCCTTCTTCTCCTTCTCTTCCTCCTTCTCAGTAGGTGGCGTCGGCTCCTCGTCGTCCTTCTAAAATGGTCCTTTTTTGATATAGCTGAGGTTTTAAGAAAGACAGATAACGTTGTAGTCGCTAAAAATCGCTACAGTCCCTTGCACCTACCTTCTCAACGATGCCAATGTACTCATCGAAGGCCCTCTTCATGGCGTCGATGACCTGGGGGACCAGGGGGTAGAAGTATTGGTTGTTCTTGTAGCGCTTTGCGTTATTGGTAGTAAGGGGTTCACCGTCGGCGTCTAAAAAGGAAATTTATTGCAAAGATACTTTCCGTATAACAAAGGGAACGCAAGAGTACTTTAAAGCACATGCAAGGTATCCCAAAGTACGAGACTCACCAAGGAACAGAATTCTAGGAATGTATCCTCCATCAGGAGCATATTTGTCATCTTCAGGCTCATCGTCATCTTCAACGTTCACCATCACAAAGTTCTTCGACAGCTCGATGAGCTCCTTGGTGTCCTTGGAGTTCTTAAACTCTCGCTTCAGATCTGGAACGTTTGGTTAGAAATCGCTTTTCATTGGTAAAGCCAGCCTTCTAAGGATTTATTTGTATCCTACTTACTCGTGCAAGCTCCGCACCACGTCTTGTGGATCAGGAAGAAAATGGGCTTGTTCAGATCCTTGGCGACGCCGACGGCCTTGCTCCACTCGACCCATTCGATGTCTTTGGAGAAGCCTAAAAAGTTGTTTTTAACGTGATGGAGCACGAGCTCTCTTGGCAGCGCTTGATTCAAGTCGTTGGCTATGGTAGGATTATCTTTTTTTTGCATAAAATTGTTCCGAACGTGAAACTGGATGCAACAAGCCTGAGAGTTTTTAGGGAGCAACAGCGCAAGAAGCTAGATCTCACTCTCTTTCTCTCTCTCTCTCTCTCTCTCTCTCTCTCTCTCTCTCTCTCTCTCTTTCTCTCTCTCTCTCTCTCTCTTTCTCTCTCTTTCGCTTTAAAATCCGAAGCGATCTTACCATGTCCCAAATCGGTCGTCTTGTCCTTTTTCTCTTTCTCCTCCTTCTTCTCGTCCTTGGTCGTCTCCTCCTCCTTCTTCTCCTTCTTCTTGTCGGCCGCGACGGCGACAGCAAGGACGAAGAGCCCCACCCAGATGAGCCTCATCTGGAGAGAATCATGCTTTAGAAGTTAGAAGCAAACTTTATGAACAAAGTAAATCTTTAAGAGAGGCAAATGAAGAAACACAGAACCGCAAAAAGATTGGCATGATGGAAGAACAACCCAATGGATACGTCGAGACTAGATCAGATAACAGATCATGATGCCCCTGACCCGTGGGTAAATCGGGAATCCATCGAGGCGTATTGGAAATGGCAAAATTTGGACAAAAAGGTCTTTCTGGAAGATGTGCACCGCTTTCTCTCGCGCGCGCTCTCTCTCTCCCTCCCTCTCTCTCTCTCTCTCTCTCTCTCTCTCCTTCATGCTTTGTCGAACTCTGTTGCTATATTTCACTTCCTATACTTTTGACAAACTCAAATTTTTACAATTTGTCAGGCAATCTCCAGTCCACTAGCGCTTAACAATTTGGACAATGAGATAGAGAGAGATAGAGAGAGAAATAGAGAGAGAGAGAGAGAGAGCAATGGAGAGCAAGAGAAAGAGAAACGAGATATAGATAGAGGGAAGGAAGGAGACAGAGTGAGAGCGAACCTTATGGCTTACCATCTCCTACAGAGTTAATTTTTCTAGGTCTAAAATTTTTAAGGAAGCCCCCGTGCTTTTCAAACAGAATTTTCGACCTAGCCGATCCCCCAGAGAGGACCAACAAACGGTAATCGCTAGTAAACATGATCGACCGGCCGGGGCACAAGGTCAGCCCTCTCGCTTCAGCCCCAAAAAAGGCAGTCAACCTCTCCTCCCCGAAAAAGTCGAGCGAGGCCGAAAAATGAAAAGTGCCATAATGGGGTGGCCATTTCGAGGGTTAGCCGTGTATCCGCGATCTCGGGCTGCGGCGCCAGTCAAGGACATAGCTAGGCGTCTCTCTCTCTCTCTCTCTCTCTCTCTCTCTCTCTCGTCCATCCGATTTGCAACCGGTTTACTCCGAAGAATATCAAGGAAAAACCGACGACTGCCGGTTTTTACTTACTGACCCCATCAAGCTACGTTTTGACGAATCGCCGGGGATGGTAATTCCAAGACATAGCAGTAGGGAAGAAAAGGAAGGTAAAAAAGGAACCGAGGTCATTTAGGTTCAGCTGGGGGCAGTGCTGCCGGATGGTGAGTTGGAAGTTTGGGGTGCATTTCCGGGATATTTCATTGATTGGAATTTGGTGTCAAGAACTGCCTCATCTTAGGCTTAGGTCTAGGCTTAGGCTTAGGCTTAGGCTTAGACTTAGGCTTCAAGCTAAGCATAGCCAGAAACTGCAATTATATCAATTTAAAAGATAAAAATGGCTTCCGTCCGTTTTCGCCAAACAAGAAAGACTGTTTGCATGCAAAATGGTCGTGCGAAAATTCCCAGGCAAAATAAATATTGACTAGCGATCCCGTTTCTAGACAAATTTATGTTTTTTTTTTGATTTGTTCAACAGCAAAAATATACGTAACGTCTGATTCTCTGGGAATTACAAAGCATAATTTAATAAAATTACCACTAAACCTTAAAAATCCTATCCTAGCATACCTATACCAAAAACCCGATAGAAACCATCTCAAACCTTAAAGCTGAAAGCACCGAAATCCAAAATGTGACAAAAATAATGAGGGGGCATCGGGCCCTGGGTGGAGCTGGAAAAATCGAAACCCACGCTTTTTAGGGCAGAATCGACGAGAGCCAGGGCGGGTGTGACCTAGTTTCTTGGTGTATACCGGCCGCTAAGATCCAGCAGGTCGACCTCCCCTGCGGCTATCCCCCATAGCCGATACATGGATGGTAGAGAAAAAGTGGGAACGAGGGAGCAAATGGTCGAGAAGAAAGGGGTCGGGAAAAGAATTGGGGGCAAACATTAGCCTACTGACCATCAAGGGAAAGACGATGATGTGGAGCGTTAAGAGGGCCCTTTGCGGAACATTCGGGGTTCAGGCGTTGACAATCGAAATCCATAGGCAAAATTCAACAAATTTTTGTGGTTATGGTAGAACAGATGCTGTCATTCTCCGTCGCGCTCTCTCTCTAGC